>OY757907.1:53246629-53356629 GCA_963585895.1 Sepioteuthis lessoniana
ATCGGGCGCTAAAACCCCGACCAAGAGTGTACTTTATATCGATGGCAATGAAGGGGTACTCCGAATTCCCCATAGCTCCAGCATTACTGGAGCCTCACCATCAGATTGGTTAGTGTCATATATAGGACACTCGTCGTGGGGTTTTACCCCACTGCAGAGGTGCGGTCGGTGTATTCTACATCCCCAGCCGACTGGGCAATCATGTTTCTTTAATGCATAATCACCCCCCCATATATATATATATATATATATATATATATTGTCATCCACAGACAGACTGTTTCGTTCTATCAGAACTCTTCAGTGTGGCTAGACCCGCAGGACGCTCTAAGCCGGGATCGAAACCCGTCTAACTTTACGATAGATTAAGGTTTCAGACCACACAGCTACAAGCGGACTACGTTGGCTAAGAGAATTTTAAGGTATTTTATTTTTAGCAACAGCAGCAGCAGCCCTTGTTTACATTTTTTAATACCCTATCGGCTACCAGAGTGCTCAATTCTTACGAAGAGATTTGTATTACGCTAGGGGCGGCCGACAATTCCTTCGCCAGAGTGCTCAACCCCCATGGGGGAGCGTATATTTGAAAATATAGTTATCTATAAACTATACACTTAAGAAATACATACTTACACACATACACACACACACACACACACACACATATATATATATATATATATATATATATATATATATATATATATATATAAGTATGTATTTTTTTTAAGTGTATAGTTTAAAGATAACTACATTTTCAAATGTTTATACAAAGTTAAATAGTTTCAAGTATTGCTGTTTAACATAAGTAAAATATTTTTACTATATAATTTAATACCAATCATTTGGTTGCACACATTTAAATGGTCTCAAGTATTGATATTTAACAATAGTAATTTTATTTATTATTTATAATCATTCCTCGTAAAAGATTGAAAAGTTTTATTTGACCCATAGATGGAAGTAACAAGTCCTACCACTCCGAATCAGAGTGAATCCAGGAGTAATGGTAATGAAAGAGGCACTCCATATTCTCCGAGGCTCCAGGACTAAAGCCTCGCCATTAGATGGTTTAGCGTCATGTACTGGGCACTCGTTGTGTCGTCTTACCTCTCTGCCGAAATGCAATTGGCGCATTTTACGGCTCCAACCGACTGGGCTATGTTAAAGAGGATGCTTGTACTATGTACATATTTATCTCTTCAGTAGTTAATGTAATACAAGATCAGTTCAGGTTCATGTTGGGTCCAAAACGTTAAAAAAATGTTCAATCCCAAAAGCGAAACCTACTCTATATATGCACTCAATACATACTGCCCGCTATACGGTCTTCAGGAACTAGATCCTTGACTGTATCAGTATAAACATACCAACCCCTCAACACGTACAGGATGTAATACAACGTTTATTTTTAAGTGGATTTCAACAGGTTTGAATTAAAAGTTTTACTTCTTGACCAGTTGCCAAACCAAGTTTAACGAGTCCTGTCTGTTCTACTATTTACCCATAGATGGAGGGAGAATACTCGGATTCATCTCTTTCTCAAAGTTATTAGCGTAAAGTGAAATGTAAACAGCCCCGTTCAGGATTTGAACCCAGGTTAGCATGTCCCTTTCCTCCCCCAACAATCATTACACCACAAACACAGCATAAGTTTCTTCAATAAGTCCGTAGTCGAACATATATTTATGTCTAATTTTGATCTAAAAGGTTCACTGTGGAATGTTCGATCAATGTGAATAATATTCAACGCCAGATTAAATTCAGTGATGAAGAAGGAGATGATTTTGAAAACTAAATATTTCTTAATCTTCCTGCATTTGTATTAGCTGAGCCTGAGTTTGCAGTGTATTGTGTTAAAATAATTACACTGATACGATTAAATTGTTTCATATCAACCCAAATGAACCAACTGCTCAAAACTGAGCTTTATCACCCATTCAGATGAGGTGCCCAAGGAATAACTGCTCAATTCTTGTCAAATATACACAACAATATAAAACTATTTCAAAGTTACTGAAACAAATCGTTTCCTAACCATTTACTCCTCAGAAGTCATCTAAACATTTTGTTTAATAACTTGATGCTTTTTTAAAATTTCATTTTATATATTAAAACAGAAATGTTAAACTCAAGGACTTATAAAGGTCATTGTTTCCTGAAGGAGAACACAGACAAATGTGAGATAAGTAAGAGAAAGTCCATGATTTCCATTAGTTATACTACTAAATAGAGAAAATGAAAACAAAATTCAGAGTTTTAGCCATCATATTTTCTATGATCTTCTATTCACGTGTGTCTGTCATCTCAGGTAAACGTTCCCTACATTAATATGTGTTGACAAATCTATTCTTCTTAAGATATGAAACAAAGCAAATGTTTTCATATTGTCTATCATCTTAAGTAGACTCTCCATGCTAATACGAACTGTGAAATCGACGCTTCACGTTATGAAACAAAAAAAGTTCCCTATCTTCTGTTGCAAGAGTTAAATTTTCTATAATTTCTATCTCTTTACGACTGACAGAATATATCTTTGAAACAAACCGATGCATATTACACTAATGTTCTTAACAAAAATAATGTTTGATGTATTTAAAATTGAATTATTTGAACTTTTCACCTTCTTGCTCTGCGACTGAAATATTAAAATATATTCTAACCTTCTCTTAGGAAAAACATAGTCAGGGTTGAAGAAGAAATTACAAAGTTTTTGGAAAATATTAGTCTCAAAGATTGTTCTCTTGCATGCGGCTCATGGGCCATGTTTTTGCGATCTCTGTATTATTATTAATAATGTTGGTTATTAAGCACTTGTTCTATTTTTTTCTTATCTTATGACAGAGATATAAAACTCATATCAGTAAGTTTTTTCAGAGCAGCACCGTAAACCATAGCTTCCTTAAAAAGGCTCCCTCTTTTGGCTCACTATTCTAAAAGTCAGTTTGCAATTCAATTATATGGTTTTGTCTTGTAAATAATTCAAAGTTTGAATTGTTTCAAGTTTTATAGCTTGAACGCTTATATAGGCCGCCTGATAGCATTCAAAAGTCTGCTGTTCAGTTGGCTGGGGCTGTAGAATATGCCAATTGCATCTCTATGGAAGGGTAAAACCCACCTGAATGAGTGTCCTGATTATGAAACCTAAGTCATAGAGCTTTGGGAAATGTAGGGTACCCCGTCATTTCCCTCTGGCATGGAGAGGTTGACCTTGTTAGGGTCCTATCTATGGGTTATATAGAATTATTCAATCTTTTTCAATACTTGAAATCATTTAACTGTGTGCAAACAAATTACGTAAATGTTAAATTGATTTATTGGTATTTCATAGCAATGGTTGGAACCATTTAAATGCGTGTGAAAGAATAAAAACATGTTGAACAAAACTATATGAGTCAAATAGCAAAACTTGAAACCATTTAACTGTGTGCAAACAAATGAGGTCTGACTCGTTTTAAAAACGTTACCTACAAACTGTTTGTTTACGAAAAACAGGATTTGTCGTTGATAACCTACAAGGTTTGATATGCCGTAAAATAAAACCAACATTTAAAAATAAAGTTTCTGAGAAACTATTCTTTGGAAAATCATATCTATAAACAGGATTTGACATTTAGCAACACCTAAGAGTTGATATACCATTAAACTAAATAGCGACATGAAAAAGTCAGTTTGAACAGATACTACCACTCCCGAGCTTGAGTGGACCTGGAAGTAATAACAATGAAGGGGCAATGAATACTCTCCTGATCTGCAAATATGGAGTTTCACCATCAGATGCAACTTAAGCTTATCATATTTACCAACCCCTCCGCTCGGGCAAGATATGACACATGGTCAATTTTTTTAAGTCGAGTTAAACAGGTTTGAATTCAGAGTTTTCCTTCTCCTAGACTAGTTGCCTCACCAAGGCTGAATAACATAGTCTGCCCTACTATTTACCCATCGCTGGCGGGAGAATAATTGGATTCATACCTTTCCCAAGGGTATTAGTGCTATGTAAAATGCAATCAGTCTCGTCCAGGATTTGAACTCGTGTCACCGTGTCCATTTCATACGACGATAACCATTACACCACAGGCACCTTAAGCTTATACTCGGGACACTCACCATTTTTTAGAGGGTCTTACCCTGTCTGCCGGGGATACAGTCAGTTTATTCTAAGCCTCGCCGATCGAGTGAGTCATGTAACAGATTTGGTGATGCTGAATAAGTAAATGATCCTTATCGGTGAATAATGGTTAAAACTAGGTTATCTCCCTGATAAGATTCTGAAATTAATATGAAATTTACTAGGCCTTTTTGCTTTGATGTGGCACAAGTCCGAATGAACTAGGCACCCAATGAAACTCGAACTCACGCGTAAAGGTTTGCAAGTCTAGCTTGCTAACCATTACACCACCCATGGCACCCCTTTGAAATGAATATTGACTGCATTGTGAGTAACGGAAGTATCTGTATCATTCCTCCCACTATTATTACTACCATTACTATTATTCATTAGCGTTCGTAATTTTTAAGTTTAGCTTAGTTTTGCACAATGCAATAAATAACCTACTAGGTGAAGCTACTACGGAGCCCCCGGTGAAGATCTAATTCCCTAACAAGCCTAGCTTCCAAATCATTAAACATATTACGAGGTATCCAGTTTAGTTTGGCTCAATGCCAGGACTATGGTGCATTCAGTGAGAATTGAACTCTTCTGTCCAAGCTCACTTGTTAGAATTAGTAAATAATATTCGGCTTGGTTTGTTGGGTTGAATGGCATATCAATTATTATTGGTTATTTAATGCTAAATCTTGTATATATATGTTTAAAATATGAATGAACTGTAAACACATAGTTTGTAGATAAGATTTTCAAACGAGCCAGAGCTCATTTAATTACACGCAGTTAAATGTTTCCAAGTATTGCAGTCTAACACCAACAATTCTATTCAAAATTGATCACATATTTGTGCACAGAGGTTTCAACTATTGCTTAGACTAACAGTTATACATGCATATATTTAAACTGTTTCAAGTATACCTATGTAACACTAACAATTCATTCTAACATCAGTCATTTGTTTTCAAACCGTAAAATGGTCAGTTTTATTTGCTCCATGTATTAGACCCTATCAGGTACTACCACTCCGAGTCTGAGTGGACCTGGGAGTAATGGGAATGAAGGAGTACTCTACATTCCCCAGATTTCAAAGCCTGATTGTTGAATGTCATATCCAGGACACTTGTTGCATAGTGGGAAGGGGGTCTAACTCCCCTGCAGAGATGCAGTCGATGTAGTCTACAGCACCAATACAATGCTGAAATACCATTCTTACAACTGATAACACATTTAATAATAATTTTACTCTTACTGATCAAGCCGTCTTTGTATAACTTCAATTCTCAGTCATCAAGTAGCAACATTTTAATGATCTGATTTTGTAAGTGTGTTACTGTAACACGGCAATAATGACGCATTGGAACGAAATTTTTGTTAGAGCAATTTAAGATACTCTCAAATGATATAAAAATTTTTAATTCAATTTTCAATTCAAAGTTACCAGTGCAGGGTATTTAATCCTGTTCACTCCGCTTTCTATAATTTCTCAAGAGAGAGAGAGAGAGAGAGAGAGAGAGAGAGAGAGAGAGAGAGAGAGATTAAATACTTTATTCCCTTATTTATTTATTTTCAATCGATTATGATATAGATTATACGGAAAGGATTTGACCCAATATTGTCGGATCACATTAAGCAAGTTCATAAAATTTTTGCAGTTAAAACCTGGTTTGAATTTACTGGTTACATTATCAAACACACACATATAAACCCTCAGTCCAAATAGCCCAATCGGCTGGCGCTGTTGAATACGCCAACTGCATCTCTAATGAGAGGTAAAACCCTCTTCTCCAACGAGAGTCCTGGATATGACAGTGTTGTATAGTGGCTCGTACCCCGTGACCTCCGGTATCGCGGAAGTATAAAATAAACGTCGTGGGACGTAACACCAACAGCGCGAGATTTATAATACTAGCCGGACTGTGCTACTTGGGTTAATAAACAATTAACTTTATTTTCTCTGTGTATCTTTTCCTTACCACGATACAACGGACACTAAATCATATGATTCTAAGGCTCCAGTCTGTTAGCTTTGGGTTTTTGGAGTACTCTTTAATTGCCAATACTCCTATATTCTTTCTGGTCTGAAGTGGCAGTATCTGTTAGAGTCCCATTTATCAATCAAATAGAGCTGTTTAATAATTTACTTGTTAATACTGAGTAAAATCATTTGTATTCGTTAGCAATACTTGAAACCATTTAATCGTGAGCAAATAGAGCTATTAGTGTTAGGTAGCAATACTTGAAACCATTTAATCGTGAGCAAATAGAACTATTAGTGTTATGTAGCAATACTTGAAACCATTTAATCGTGAGCAAATAGAGCTATTAGTGTTAGGTAGCAATACTTGAAACCATTTAATCGTGAGCAAATAGAACTATTAGTGTTATGTAGCAATACTTGAAACCATTTAATCGTGAGCAAATAGAACTATTAGTGTTAGGTAGCAATACTTGAAACCATTTAATCGTGAGCAAATAGAACTATTAGTGTTAGGTAGCAATACTTGATCAAATGAGCTTTTGATATTAAATGGAATTACTAGGGTGAAATAGGAATAATTGAAACTATTTAACTGTGTGCAAACAAAATAACTCTGGCGCGTTTCAAAATATAACCTGCAACCTACTTGTTTGCAAATTATATATGCATGTAATATGTATGTATGAACTGCATTTGGCAGTAAATAACCCACAAGCGTTGATATGCTATAAAATTCAATCAAAGCAAACCAAACCAAATAGTCAACAGTATATGATCCTGACTGTAATTAACGATGCCCTAACTTACGTGATAGTACGGTGGTGACATAGCTCATCTGGTAAATAGATTATAGCCTTACAGTAAAATCACGTTAGTTATAAACATGGTTGATTCGAGTGTTGCTATTAATGCGGCTTGCGTTGCGATCAGAAACAGGGAAGTGACTCATCATTAAAATTAATGAACAGCAAAAATATTTCTCCTCCATCTCCTTAACTCTGTCCCCTCCTCTACCGAATCAACCCCCCCACCACACCGATTCTTTACTTTCTTTCCAATCCGTTCAAACTCCCTCTCTTACTCTCTCTCTCTCTCTCTTTCTCTCAACTGCTCTGTCCCCCTTGAGGCAACTGAGAGTTGGAAAAGAGAAGTAGGTGTGTGTGTGTGTGTGTGTGTGTGTGTGTGTGTGTGTGTGTGTGTGTGTTTAGGCATGGGGAGGAGGACTCAAATGCAACGTTGACGGTGGGGGGTGGAACGGTGTATATGAGGTGGGGAGAACTTATAGATGGAAGTTGATGATTTTTGCCTGCAAAAAGGAATGAAGAAAAACAGGATGAAGAAAAGAAGGAAAGTATATTTCGAGTGAGACTAATTTTTTCTTTGGAATTTATTGATTTTGAACATTGAGTGCTCAGATCATGTGTCCTTGTACCCTTGTATGCTCATAAAATAGAATGAGACGTACAGATGATAAGATTGGGATAGGCTGGTCAGGGTATCTAACTGTAGTTGAGACATGGATTTTTAAAGGGCTCTTTCAATCTTTATAGATATATAAGTGCACGCACACACACACATACATATATATATATAAATATATATAAGAGTGAAAAAGCCCTTTGGTTTAATATATATATATATATATATATATATATATATATATATATAACGTATTTGCCAAACCCCTCCGGGATGGGCAGGATATACAGCTGGTTTGAATAGTGAATTTTCCTTCTCGGAGACTAGTTGCCAAACCAAGTCTAAAAAAACCACTCATCCCAACTATTCATTCATAACTGTGATGGATTTTTGCCTTTCTCAAGAGCATTAGCATCCACTCAAATGTATATGCGTATGTACACACAGAATATATATATATATATATATATAATTGTATGTTTGCATAGGTATGCACAAACACGCGCAAACACAGTCATTAAACTCTCTCTTTCTCTCTCTTTCTCTCTCTCTCTCTATATATATATATATATATATTTATCATCATGATCATCAAGTCTCTCTTACAGTTGGTAGTTTCTCGACTCTCTAGCACTAACCGTTCCCGTCATCCATGCTAGGTCTTCAACAACAAATCCAGCCTCCGTATAGAGCTGATGTAAGACGATACAGTTCATCAGTAAACTTAACGGACAACGCATAACGATCTAAACAACCACAATAAGGATATATGTTTAATTAATTCATGGATAGGTAAACGTATTTCCGATGCATTCGATTTCCTGGAGGTGTTATCGAGTCATCGATCTAATGGCATAGATCCAGTAGACTTGTAAGGAGAATAAAGACTGGGTCATGATTCGTTTGGTTGAATGGCCATAAAGGATCACAGTCAAGCCTCGTTTTGAATGAGACGTAAGATCTTGCCTTTTGAAATAGTAACTTCGATCTAAGTGCCTTATATGACTGCTGTAATCGTTGTCAGGGAAATAGAAGTACCATACTTTTGTGAACTGGGTGGGCCTCTTGAGAGAGTGGGTTAAAATAGTTGATATTAATGTAACTGCTTTTTACTTCTATTTTTCTTTTTTCATTGTCACTCCTTTGGCTTGGAAGCCGGGCGTTTGATGGCTATTGGACAAGGCGTTTTATTTACAGCCTTTTCCCGCTAAAGCTTTTTTATATATATATATTTTCTTATTTGGTTTTGTTTGTTTGCTCGTTTGTCTGTTTCTGTTTGTTCAGTCGTTATTTTTGTTTGTTTGTTTGTTTGTTTGTTGTTTTTCTGTTAAGCTCATTATCTTGGAAAGAAATAGGCACAGTAGTAGAAACAAAACTTCCAGGTACAGTTTTAAGGTGACATGTACAGACAAAGAAGTGCTTGTTTCTATCTGTTGAGATGACTTATTCATTTGCTTTCAAAAATGAACAAGAAAGACGCGTTATTATGCTAACTGTGCCAGGTAATTGAGAACAAATTATAATAAAAGAACAAAAAACCAGAAAAACAATTAGATATACAATAGAAAAACCCAAAATATATACGTTGATTGAAAGATTGACTGGTTTTAATGGCATGTCAATCCATCCAGGTTTAGTTTATGCCGAGAGATTAAGGAATCTTATTATTAGTACGTTCATGTAAATATTTTTTCTGTAGTTGTTTCTTAAGATCTTTTTTTTTTACTCCCGGTCCTATCAAATACAAAAGATTTTGAAACAAAACAATATATGGTACCCCCTAACAGGTACTTGCTCTATAGGTTAGAATAGACCTGAATGACTATAAAGGACAACTCCAAATTCGCGGAGATCTCCAGATGTGGAGCCTTACCATCAGTTGCAGTTTAGTTTCAAAGTGGACCTGGGAGTAATAGCAAAGAATGAGTAATTAACACTCACCAGATCTCCAGAACTGGAGCCTTACCATCAGTTACAGTTAAGTGCCATGCCCAGAACGTCCTTTTTTTTTCGAGGTTTTCAATCTGCTAGGGATACAGACACATTTTGTTACTATTCAATTCTAAACGATTTTCAACCTTTTATTTCAATAATTAGGATCGATAGAAGATTATACGAGTTTTTTTTACACCAGAATTAACAGATGGTTTTTTCACTTGAGTCTGAGTGACAGCAAGTTTCCTCCAGTCTCCCAGACTCTTCTGATTTCTAAATATTCCAGTCCTTTTACCAAGTCTTTGGGGATTGTTCCAAGTGCACCAACAACTATTATTATTATTTACTCATGAGAGATTTTCACATCAGCGGTAGCTGATGGTCTTTCTCTTGAGTTTGAGTGACAGCAAATCTCCTCAAGTCTCCAGGACTCTTCTCAGTATTCTGACCGTGCTCAATAATGCAGTAGTTTGAATGGTCTCCACTCGTCCACCAACTTCCAACTACTCCAGTCCCTTTTAGTAATCCTTTAGTTACTGTTCCAAACGCACCAATTACAATTATTATAATTGTCACCTGCATGTTCCATGTTTTTTTCAATTCCCAACCAAGATCGAGGTACTCTCCTTGCGAATTTTTCATACCAGCGTAAGCTGATTTTCATTCACTAGAGTTAGAGTGACAGGAAATCTCCAGGACTCTTTTCAGAATGTTGGCCGATCTCAACAGTGCTGTAGTTTAAATGCTCTTGAATCGTCCACCGATTTACAACTATTATTATTATAATAATTCTTTCTTCTTCTTCTTCTTCTTCTTCTTCTTCTTCTTCTTCTTCTTATTATTATTATTATTATTATTATTATTATTACATTTAAATTTTGCTATCTTTTATCTATACAATTTTGATCGAAAAGCACTGAAAGTGAAACGGTAATGTTAAAACTTGGTGCATGCCACATAATATTACATTTGTTCGTCATCCATTCACGTGTGTTTGCAAATAGCCGTTTGTCCTTAACATTTGTGTGCGAATAATTTCGTCGTCTGACATAATTATTAGGTGAATATTGATTTTAACTGCATGATATTAGTCTGTGTGATTATTTTTCATCAGCGAATCAAGTGTAGCAACAATAATCATTTGTATGAAATAAGCGCGCACAATGATAAAAAGTTTGCTTCACTGAAGGGTACAGGTTCCGTTTGATTTCTTTGTTTACTGGCATATCAACATTTGCGGGTCATTTATCCTAAAGACATCCTTGCAAAAAACGGTAGCATTTAACTTAGAGCAAAGGGAATAAAGGAGTTCATGCCTTTCTTAAGATTACTAGTACAAAATTGAATGTGATTGGGTGACGGGTATTCGAACTCACTAACTACATTATGGCAGTACTGCCGGTTAGCTTCTAAGCACGGGAACTCCATCGCTAATAAATGCTATAGTCAAGAAATAAGTTTAATCATATTTACCAACCCCTCCGCTCGGGCAGGATATAACACAATGTCAATTTTAAGCGGAGTTTAACAGGCACCTCCGATAAGAAATAAGTTTAATGCCCTGTCAGCGGGACTTATAATAAGCTGATTGAGGAGGTGCCCGTGGTGTAATGGTTATCGTCGTAGGAAATGGACACGACGACACGAGTTCAAATCCTGGACGAGACTGATTGCATTTCACATAGCACTAATGCCCTTGGGAAAGGTATGAATCCAATTATTCTCCCTCCAGCTATGGGTAAATAGTAGGACAAACTAGGTTCTTCAGCCTTGGTGAGGCAACTAGTCTAGGAGAAGTAAAACTCTGAATTCAAACCTGTTAAACTTCGCTTAAAAAATGACCTTGTCTCATATCCTGCCCAAGCGGAGGGGTTGGTAAATATGATATGATAATAAGCTGATTGGATACCATGCAAAGGGGTAAGACCCCTACCAAATGTGGTGTCCAAGGAATGACACCGAACTCCCTTTAATGGTGAGGATCCATTTCTGTTGATCTGTGTAGTGTAAAGAACGCATAATAGTCATTAGTTCCAGGTTCACTCTGACCCAGAGCGGTAGTATTTGTTTGGGTCCCATCTATCGGTCATATTTGTTTAAAAATTATTTGTATTCAATCGGACAAAAAGAAAAGAAAAAAAGAAAAAGAAATCTAAAAAAAAAAACCAACCACACATAACGTAAATGTGAACGTACAACGAGGTTTCCGAATCTTTATTGCCCCGTCGGCTGAGGCTGTAGAATACACCAACTGCACCTCTGCAGTGGAGTAAGACCCCCTCCAAATGAATGTCCTGAATACAACACTGAACAATCAGATTGTGAGGCTCTAGTGATGTTGGAGCTTTGGGGAATGCGAAGCGCCCCTTCATTGCCATTACTCCCAGGTCCACTCTGACCCGGAGTGGTAGCCCCTGATGAGGTCCTATCTATGGGTTAAATAAAACTAACTGCATACTAATGCTAAACGGAATTGTTTGAATTAGAATTGTTTCAGTAAACTGAATAGCTTGAAATAGAAATGTTTTTAACGATTAAACTGTTCTTACATTTAAACTGCGTACTTATGCTAAACTGAATTGTTTGAAATGTAACTGTTTTTGCATTGAAGCTGTACTTACACTAAACTGAATCGTTTAATATAGAACTGTTTTGACATTTAAACTGTGTGTAAACAAAATCTGTACTTATACAAAACTGAATTAGCTGAAGTAGAACTGTTTGAATAAACTAAGTAGCTGGAAATAGAAATGTCTTTGGCAATTAAACTGTATGCTCATGCTAAACTGAATTGTTTGAAATATAACTGACTATCTCCATAAAAATAGATTTTGCGTTAAATGACCTACAAAGGTTGATATGCTATAAAACCAACCAACCAACCAACCGAATCTCTAGTTGTAAAATATTCGTAGACGGAATGACATGTTAAAATAAATAAATCAATGATAAAACTTATTCGATATTGATCTTCAATTTAGCGTACAGTATCACCTACAAATAAGTACACCTACAATAATAGTTTTTAAAAAAAGTTTTTTTTTCTCCTCAAACCAGATTTTATATGATTTGTAAACACAGTTAAATGATCAAACAGTTCTTTTTCTAGCAATCCAATTTAGCATAAGTCAAGAAAATGAAAGGGTTTCAATTATTGCTCTGTATCACTAACAATTCAATTAAATATCAATAATTTGTTTGCACATAGTTAAATTATCAATCTTATTTCTAACAATTCAATTTAGCCTAAGTCATTTGTTTGCACTAAGTTTATACGTCGAACAGTTCTATTTTACCCATAGATAGGACCCTATCAAGTACTAACACTCCCGGCCTGAGTGGACCTGAGAGTGATGCCAATGAAGGGGTACTCTGTAGTCCCCAAAGCTCCAGCATTACTGAAACATCACCATCAGATTATTTAATGCCATATCCCGGAAACTCGCTGGGAGGTGGGGTCTTAACCCTTTGCAGAGATGCAGTTGATGTATTCTATAGCCCCAACCGACTGGTAGATGCAAAAATATTATAATTTCTAGAGGAGCATTAGGCAATCAAAGCAGATATTTTATGCATTATTTATCAAAATCTACAGAAATTAAACTTTCTAAGGAAGAATATGTATATGTAGCAACCCGAAAATACGTATGCCACTTAATTAAGGAAACAGGTCTTGCTTAGGAAAAAAACAAAACAAAAAGAAACACTGAAATTAGATCCCTAAATTTACTATTGGGAGAATCTGTTGTGTAATAGAGTATTATGTTTCTGTTAATAATTATCCCAAAAGTGTAGCTTGTTTAACGTATACTTCACCACTATAGGCATATCAGTGTTGGTCGTAGTCTTTTGTTAAAATTTTGGGCTTTCATACGACTAGATCATCAGTAGAGTACATTTCATGTATATATATATATATATATATATATATATATATATATATATATATATATATATATATATATATATATATGATGAGTTCTGATAGAACGAAACAGATCTGTCTGTAGATTACTATATATATGTATATATATATATATATATATATATATATATATATATAAGCATATATATATATATATATATATATATATATATATAAGCATATATATATATATATATATATATATATATATATATATACATGTGTGTGTGTGTGTGTGTGTGTGTGTGTGTGTGGCTGGAAAGCAGTCTTCCATTTAAGCATGTTTAATTGAATAATAAAGATATTTTTTTCTATATAATTTTATCAAGATCCTTTCAAGTTTCTTGACAAGTGCTTTGGTTTTGTGTTGGAATTGGTAGATGAATTTTCCAAAATTGTCCAGGGCACTTTTGACCCTTTCATAGGTCATTATCAGGGATTTTTTGCATATGTAAAGAGTTTGTTTTTTTCTTACCTTAAAGTTTATAGTTTTTTTTTTATAACATTACAGAATTACGTAAAAGCAAAGTTAAATAAAACTAAGATGCCGATGACCTCAAATGAATTTAAAACAGATCGCTATCAAAGGAAATAGAATATTATCAAGAAAGTAAGAATATTAAAAAAAAGGGACTAATGGCATTTCAAAACACTGTCGGTATTTTTAAAGTTAATTCTATTAACTCTAGTTATTTTTGTTTTGATATGTAGACCTTATGACCATCTTCATATATGTAAATGTGTGTGTGTGTGTGTGTGTTTACGCGAACGCGCGCTATTAAAAAGTACTGAGACTAAATCCATAATTATTTAATTTATGAATGCTATTTTAACATCATCTCAGTGCAAAAAATGAAAAAAAAAAAAAAAACAACACATGAAAAGACTTATTTGAACAGATACAAACAATAGGGCCCTTATATTAAAATGGACCTGCTGTAGGTTAAATAATACAACTTATTTTCTTTAACAAGGATGGCTTTATCATCAAATAATCAGTGAAGGTTGATATGCCTTTAAACAGACCAACCGATATATTAAAACGAGCATGCACATTCACCGGGCTTAAATCGATATATATTACCCTGCCATTGGCAGTTGAGTGTTCGCCAATGATTCGGGAGTCTGGTGTTAGATCCCCGGCCGAGTCATATCAAAGACTCAAATGATATTTGATGCCGCTTTGCTTAGCACTCAGCACTATAAAGTGAGGATCAAGGGTAAAGTGGAGCAATTCTGGGAATGGAGTAGCACCCTCCCCTACACTTCGGAGTTGTAGCTATTGAAAAAGGAGCCTCTTGATCACCCTCGACAAAGTCACCAACTTTATATATATATATATATATATATATATATATATATATATATATATATATATATATATATGTGTGTGTGTGTGTGTGTGTGTGTGTGTGTGTGCACCCACGTTGTTTTTGCACCTGATATTATTTTCTGTCCTTCTCTTTATCGTTTTTCACAAGTTCACGTGAACACACGTGCACCAGAAAACTCCTTCGAATAATGGCTCCTGTCGTCATGCCAACGTCAATTTGTGAGGATCATGTCTGACCCACCTGTTAGCTACAAAGAAGGTAGCAGGTGCCTATAACCAAAGTCTGTGTGTGTGTGTGTGCGTGTGTTAGTGAGTGGGTAAGAGAGAGATAGAGGGGGGAGGGACAGCCGAAAAGAAAGAAGGGATAAAGACAAAAGCTAGGTGTGAGTAGTGGAGTGAAATAATGATTGGTGAGCTAGATGATTTGATTGGCTCCAAGATCGGACGAAGAATTTACAATTTTCGGAAAAAATGCCATAAAATAGAAAGAAAAGAAGAAATGAAAGAATGAATGAATGAAAATAAGAACGAACTAGTGAAAAGAAAAAAGAACCAGTATCAAGAAAAGAAAGAAAGAAAGAACCGAAAAGAACCAATTACTAGAAAGAAAGAAAGAAAGAAAATGGGAAATTTAGCAGACAACATGAACAAAATAAATCGAGAGAAAAGAAAGAAAATTTTTATGGCAGCTGTCTCGAGACTATTGGTCTACACTTTATCACGGCAACAGGTTGTATGAAAGACCAGTGGTTGCCTCTACTGCAGGTCTCCCTTCTTGCTGTCCAAGGATAGGGCAACGGTTTATTAGCCTAGTGAGTAGAGTGTTCGTCAATGATCTGTGAGACCTGGGTTCGATCCCAAGTCGCGTCATACCAAAGACTTTAAAAATTGGTACTTGATACCCCCTTGCTTAACACTCAGCAATATAAGGTACGTATCAAGGGTAAAGTGGAGCAATCCAGGGAAAGGAGTAGCGCCCTCTTCTACACCTCGGTGTAGTAGCTATTGAAAAGGGGGCCTTCTGGTCGCCCTCGACTATGGTCGCCAACTTCACTTATTATCATATTGATCATTAGTGTAACGACCATAGATATGAAAATAAGACTGAACACACCGAACTGCCTTAGGGACTCTAGCACTTGATTTTACCACTCCAAAACCCCAATTACCACTCTGGTAAGGGGTTTAAATTCAATTTTCCTTCTCCTTTACACGTTGCTATTACCAAAGCTAGTAGAGACTAGTCTACCCTATCATTTATCCACAGCTGGTAGAAGATAGAAGACAAGGATTCATGCTTTTTCTTAGGGCATAAGTGCACTGTGAAATGCAAATATCTTCGTCCAGAATTTCAACATTGCGCCACAAACGCCTCCTATCAACACTACCACTAATAAAACTACTATTCAAAGCAGTTATATGCCTTGCCTAGTGTGATAGTTAACGAGCTATGTCAGATAATGCCCTCGTTGAATGCTAAATCAATACCAATAGTAAACGAGTGAGTCTAGCAGACTGTTGCTAGTGAGTTCGATTCTCACCGTGTGCCACACATTTCTGTCTTTTTTTGTCGAAATAAGCAAAGGCTAGTGATTCACGAGTTAGTCAAGCGGACCATTGTTTGGGAATTTGATTCTCACCTTGTGGTTCATATTTCGGGTGGGGGAGTCTCTGTGACATGGCATAATGTTGGACTGACCCCGATGTAAGCGAGTTGGAACTCCATTCTCGCTATTACATTCACTTTCTGACTAATACCCAAGGGAAAGGTATGAACCCCTCTTATCCCCCAGCAATAGGTTAAGTAGTATCATTGCTGTTCTTCTACAAGGATGGTTTTGGCATTAAATAACCCACGAAGTTTCATATGCCATTAAAACCAAATTCGAGCGTGTGCCGAAATAAGCAGAGCTTAGTAATCCATGAATGAGTCAAACAGACCGTTGCCAGTAAATTCGATTCTTCCTGTGTGCCCCATATTTTTAGCTGTGTGCCAAAATAATCAAAGCTTAGTGATTTACTGTTACTTAAAACAGCTAACTTCAGAGAATATAAAGACACACACACATATATATATATATATATATATATATGCCTTCTATATTCTCGGAAGTCAGCTGTTTTAAATAACCATAAATCATTAGGCCATATATATATATATATATATATATATATATATATATATATATATATATATATATATATTCTTCGGTGGTGTTGGCAAGGTAGACATAGAAGCCGAGAACAAATGGTAAAAAAGGCCCAGCAGAACAAACAAAGGAAAGAAGAGAGGAGAATAATGACCCAAGAGAAGTAAAATGAAGTATGGGGGGGAGGAAATAACAGTCAATAATGAAAGGACAAGAGCAGAAGGAAAAAAAGATATCGAAAGCTCAACAAAGTAAGCAAAAAAGAAGGCTCCTAGTAAATAAGAGTAAGGTGAGGAAGCTTCATGTAATAAATTTTAGCGCGCACGTGCTAAGCGCTTTTAACATAAGGTACTACCACTTGTCGGCAACGTGCTGCATCTGGATGCATCTAGTCCTCCCCTCTTCACTCCATTTCTCGTCTCTCAACAGCTTTTTTTACCCGGAGTGGCTCATCTCGTAAAAACGTCGATTTTTTTTTTGTGGTAATATTGGCATAATCTTTTCCAAGTAAATCGAGTTAATGAGCGGGTATTACCGGCTAATTCCTGGTGCTTTTATGAGGACTGTAGTCTGTCGTTTAGTGAGATTATGAGATCCTAGTGACGACGACAAAAGCGATCATGAAGACAGTGAGCTATTGTTTTTCACCTGATGAAGCTGTAGTGATTATTAAAAACAGAACTGGTTTGATTTTGAGACAAAATTAGGAAGTCTAGTCCTTAAGCCGATCTAATATGCTAGATATACTACCACGATCTTAATATATTCATTACACCCTCAATAGTAAAATGTGTTACTCTGTTCTGAACCCTCTTTCTTGTTTTATGTTTGCTTATTCGTTTATTTTTTACAACTGTGTGTAACTCCCATTCTTTTCTTTTCTTTTCTTTTCTTTTTCTTCTCTTCTCTTTCTTTTACTTCCTGCTGTTGTTTTCTCTTTCCTTTATTTCATTATTACTTCTTCCCTTTCCTTATTTTTCTTTGTTTTCTCTTTCCTTTCTCTTTTATATCCTTTTGCTTTCTCCTTTTTCACTTCACTTCTTCATTTTCTCTTTCCTTCGTCATTTTCTCTTTATTTTCCTTCACTTGGTCATTTTCACTTTCCTTTTTCTTTTCTTTTTTTTATTTTTGACTTCGTCATTTTCTCTTTTCTTCTCTTCTCTTTGTCTTTTCAGTTTTCCTTCCCTTCATTTCATTTTTTCTCTTTCTTTTCACTTTCTTTCTCATTTCCTTTCTCTATATCCTTCTTTTCAGTGCTTTCTATTTTTCTTTTTTTCTCTTCGTTATTTTCCCTTTCTTTCATGTCACTTCGGTATTTTTCTTTCCTTCCATTTACGTCAGTATTTTCTCTTTCTGTCTTTCATTCATCATTTTCTCTTTCCCTTCTTTCACTACGACATTTTTTTTTCTTTCTTTCCCTTCACTTTATCATTTTCTCTTTCATTTCGTCATTTTCTTTTTCCTTCCTTTCTCTAGATATTTTTTTCTTTCTTTCCCTTCACTTTGTCATTTTCTCTTTCATTTCGTCATTTTCTTTTTCCTTCCTTTCTCTAGATATTTTTTTCTTTCTTTCCCTTCACTTTGTCATTTTCTCTTTCATTTCGTCATTTTCTTTTTCCTTCCTTTCACTAGATAATTTTTTCTTTCTTTCCCTTCACTTTGTCATTTTCTCTTTCATTTCGTCATTTTCTTTTTCCTTCCTTTCACTAGATAATTTTTTTCTTTCTTTCCCTTCACTTTGTCATTTTCTCTTTCATTTCGTCATTTTCTTTTTCCTTCCTTTCACTAGATAATTTTTTCTTTCTTTCCCTTCACTTTGTCATTTTCTCTTTCATTTCGTCATTTTCTCTTTCCTTCTTTTCCCTTCATCATATTCAGTTTTCTTCTTTCAGTTCATTATTTTGTCTTTCCATTCCTTCATTTCATTATTTTCCGTTTTTTCTTTATTTTGTCACTTTCTTCTTTTTTTTTTCTTCATCTTTTTTATTAATTACTTTTTCTTGCTTTTTGCTTTTCTTATCACTCTCGTTCAATCATTTCTTTTAATTATTTCGTTCTTATATTTTCTTTTTTTCCTTTTCTGTTCTTTGCTTCCTTTCTTTTTAAGTCTAGGCAACCAAAAAGTGTTTTTTAAAACAATTCGATTCTTCTCTTTTATTTATTATTTTTTGCAGTCTTCATATTACAAAGGCCTTTATGCAAAAAGGATATCAGTTAGTCGTTTCAGCAATTCTTTTTTTTATTGTAATATCAGTGATGTAAACCTTTTGCTTTGATATACTCTCCGTTTTATAATATTTGTTACATTTGTTTATAGTTTTCAAAAAATAAATGTAACAATCATTATGGGACAGAAATATATTGCCTTTCTCTTTATTCGTGTTTCGCTTCAATTTTTTCTGTTTACCTATGGAGTATATCTATAAATAAGAAAATTCCTAACACTTACTTTTTATAAAATGTGAATTTTCTTTGAAATCAAGGATGCCAGGATTTTGTAATTTTAAATGGAGTATTATATCGCTGGAACTGGTATCACTAGCTTTTATTTCTTTACCAATCCTTGCAGAACTGAAATCCTGTAAAAATAGATAATATGAATACATTGTAGTTAATATATATATATATATATATATATATATATATATATATATATATATATATATTGGTAGCATTTCTTCATTAATACATATTTGATTGAACATAACAGATATTTCTTGTCTACATATTATTATGTTGATCCTTTTGAATTATTGTATTGATCTTAAGATATTCGGCGAGAATTGGTTGATAAATCTTCCATAATTAGTTTTTTCCCAAGTACTTTCTGTCCGACTTTGGGCCATCATCAGGGAGGATGTATTACAAAAGTGATGTAACTTTTGTATGTACATTACAATTTGTAAGAAGAGCGTTTGTATTGTTATATTGTGTAGCGTCTCTGAAGATAACAAAATATTGGTTTAACATCAACTACCCTATCGAGAAGACTTACAATGCACCTTTTTGATGCAAGTTCCATAGCACAGCATTTAAAAAACATTCATGCCCAACAAAAGAATTACGGAAAATTCTTACCGAAAACACAATATTAGAACATCAAAATAACAAGCAAAAACTACAGATTCTCGAGGCACAACATATTAGGAAGATACAACCGAAATTTAATAGAATTAATTTTGAAACCAGTGCTAATGTACTGAAATGTCTTTAGCTACTGACGCTATTTATAGAAAAAAAATCCGAAAAGTAAACGCTACACAGTATATATATATACATATATATATATATATATATATATATATATATATATATATATATATCAATAATCAAATATGCTGATATATATATATATATATATATGTGTGTGTGTGTGTGTGTGTGTGCTCCCTTTTCCATAACTACTACACCGAGGTGTAGGGGAGGACGCTACTCCTTTCTCTGGATTGCAGCACTTGACCCTTGATAAGTACCTTATATTGTTGAGTGTTAAGCAAGATGGTATTAAGTACCATTCACGTAATTTTCGTTTTTGGTCACAAAGTTACTGTGCTGTACCGTTTGCTTGTAAATCATACTAATATCTGTTTTGAGTGTCAAATATTCCATGAAAAATAAAGATGTCTTTATATTTTTGGTTTAGAAGAAAATTAACTTTTTATTAAATCTTCTATTCATGGGCAATACTGTATATGTCCAAAATTTTCCTTTTCCATATATATATATATATATATATATATCAGTGTGTGTGTGTGTGTGTGTGTGTGTGTATGTGACCGCACATTATTTGATTTTCGCATTTTTTTTATCTGCTTTGACGGTAAAATTCACGAGACGGCAAATTCTCTTCATTTTTTAAAAATTTATTCATTCATTTTATTATTTATTTATCAATTTATTTTCTTCTGGCCGGGATATGGTGATTCGTTTGTGCATATACTATTTGATATTATAATCATCAATTTTCAAGTTTTTCACATCAAACTTTAGCTGATGGTTTCTCACAGGAGTCTGAGTCTCTTCATGTCTCCAGGACTCTTCTCAGTATTCTGGCCGGTCTTAACAATGCAGTAGTTTGGATGGTAACTATTGATCCTCTTTTTTCCAAGTCCTCGAGTCCCTTTATAATTTCTTTCATGACTGTACCGAATGCATTAATTAGAGTTGGTATCACCGTTACTTTCATGTTCCATAGTTGTTGTTTTTTTTTTCAGTTCTCTAGCAAGGTCTATGTACTTATCTCTCTTTTCGCTTTCATTCAGTCTTTACCAAGGGGTCAGCCGGAACAGCAAAGTCAGCTTCACTTTTCTTTTTTTTTTTTTCTTTTTTTTTCTGTTGACTATCACTGAGCATGGTCGTCAAGCCGAGATTAGGTGATCTGTTTATATCTCAAAATCAAAAAAATGTTTGTGTGTCTCATTCTCCAGGATGGATTTTTAGTCGTGCATATACCATTGGTTCGTATGATAAGTTTATTGCATCATTCCCAGTGGATCACGTTCCCCACTCGGCTGTACCCTGTTTTATACTCTTTTTGCGCTTACTCGACTCCTTTTTCTTTTGAATTAAACATGCCTTTCTTTTTCTCTATACCTTCAACGCTTTCTTTTATTTCCCGCCTCTCTCTCTCTTTCTCTCTCTCTCTCTCTCTCTCAACTTCTTCTTTCTTCATTGTCCGACATTAATCTTCTCTAAACTTTATTAATGTTTCTCTTTATCTTCTGCTGCTTCCCTTTGATTTTTTTCATTCTTTAAAGAATAAACACCTTTCACAATTTTTATCCAAGCATTGATTTTTCTATTATTTGTCTCTTTTCCTTCGAAATAAGAGCAATAGGTTAAGTCAAAAGTTTTGCGGTTCTCTGTTACATGTTAGTTTGCAGTGCATACACCACATGACCAAAGCAGCTCAAGCCGTAGTAGGTGCAAGATCTGCTTGGTAATATCATGGTAGCTGGTACGCTGACACGTTGTGCATTGCTTTAGCCCGCATGTACAAGTTCAAACTGGGCTATGACGCCACGGAATCAAGCAAAAACATTTGTTGCGCGAAAATTGGATATGCAGTTGATCACTGTACAGTAACCAAAAGGTTCAAGAAATTTCAGGTGGATTGCAAGAATCTCGATTCTCAGGCAAGGTCGGGTAGGCTTAAAACTATAGATTGCAAGAATTTCGGCGATCAAATCAGGTCAGGTGGGCCAAATCGACCGATTTTCTTCCTGACAAAAGTAACAACAAAATATGGTGTCTAACTAAAAGGTGGCAAGCTCTTTTTAATGCAACAACCAAACACCTTCTCTAATTTGAACCAACCCTCTAAGAGACTCGCAGATACTGGATGGCTCAAATATCCTGAGTACAATATGATACGTTTGCAACAAGGAAAGAATTTGCTATATACGAAGTTGTCCTCATCTGGCGAATTAAAGTATAAAATCTGATATCCAAATGACGATAATGCACAAGCACTCAGAAAATATCACACACACACACACACACACACACACACACACACACACACACACACACACACACACACACACACTCATTTATATATATATGAAAGTCTCCGTGTCGAAATTGTTAAAGTGTTGGATTGTAGCTTCGACGTAAGCGAGTTGAAAATCCAACCGCACTACAACGTTCGAATTCAAATTTATAGCCTTGGAAAAGGTATGAACCCCTTCAAACCACCAGCTTCAAACCTCCAACTTCAAACCTCCAGCTATGGCTTAAATAGTATCACTACTGTTCTTCTTCAATAATAGTTTTAAAAGTAAATGACCCACTATGGATTATATGCCATTAAACAAATAAAAAATACATGAACATAAAACAGATACTGATCGTAGTCAAATTCCTATACCTTTTCTATGGCAAATCGTATGTGTGTGTGTGTGTGTGTGTGTGTGTGTGTGTGTGTGTGTTTATACATTTTATCTTTAGATATATAATCTGAAGATATCACCCTCTATCTCTCTCTCTCTATATATATATATATATATAACGCAAAGTTGGGCGGTTTTCAATCCCAGCTTGAAGCGTCCTACGTGTCAAGCCACACTGAAGAGTTGTGGTACAACTAAACTGTCTGTCTGTAGATGGCAATATATATATATATATATATATATATATATATATATATATATAGTTTTGTACCGTTTGTATTTCCGAATATTGAGTACTTTTTTTACAAAATTTCTTCGATCTACCTAATAGATTCTCATTATATATATATATATATATATATATATATATATATATAAACTCCAATAAAAAAATTAACCATGTGTCACATTCTATCCGTGTAGAGGGGTTGCTTAATATATATATATATATATATATATATAT
Source organism: Sepioteuthis lessoniana (assembly GCA_963585895.1). Taxonomy (NCBI): domain Eukaryota; kingdom Metazoa; phylum Mollusca; class Cephalopoda; order Myopsida; family Loliginidae; genus Sepioteuthis; species Sepioteuthis lessoniana. The sequence goes on from OY757907.1 coordinate 53,269,835, forward strand.
ATATATATAAGATAGAGATTATAAGTATATAGAATCTGGAACCACACACACACAGAGATAGATAGATAGATAGATAGATAGATAGATAGATAGATAGATCATACACAGACATGTAAGATTTAAGGATATACATGCATTTATATAAAAGGATTGTATATAACATATTTCTGGATACCAGTTTTTAAGTTTATATACAATGCCTAAAAGATACGTAACCTTTGGAAATGGCCCAGCTATGAGTTAAATACAACTACTGTTCTTTGGCATCAAATAACACTCGAAGGTTTATATGTCATCAAGTAAATAAACTAAAATAAACCAAAGATACACACTGCATATGAAATAGATAGATAGATAGATAGATAGATAGATAGATAGATGCGCTTTTCTCTATTTTCATTTCAAGGAGACCCAGAGATATATTTAAGTTCTGATAAAATATAACTAGTGGCAACTTACTCTCATAAAATCAGAGATTTCAGTTGGATTAGTAAAAAGTTATCCACATACATAAATATATTATCTTCTTTTTATCCCTTGAAAGCATGCATCTATCTTTCTCCATATCCCATACCCCAACCATAGCAGCTTTCCTCACACACGTACACACGATAAAACTATGTGAAGCGTTCAGAAACTGATTGCATTCGATTGACTGTTCGAGCAGTCGAAACAACAACCTGTTCACTCCTGACTTACCACTAAAGAAGAGTGGAGGCTGCTGGTCGGGCATCTTTTCTTTGTTCTTTTATCTGTTGTTTTTCATTAGACAGACGCACCTCCTTTGTCCTGTACGCACATGCTAATCTATAGGAACCAACAACCTTACCCCGTTCCACCTCTGCCAAATCGTTTAAGAGATTAGGAGCGGCCATTTTGAACAATAGCCAGTAATTCTTACCATGTGTTGACAATTTTTCTGTAGTAGAATAAAAACTGACAAACACAATATTAAGGACGAATCATCAATCTACGACATTGAGAAACAGCACAGAACGGAAATATTGGAAGATAAGCTCTCGTTGAGATTCGAATTCCCGTCTATTTTGCCTTGTACACTTAAATTGACAGGTTGGGTGAATTACTATTAAAAAAAAAAAAGGATTAATTAATTAATTGATTTTAACGGCATATCAACCTTTCTAGGGTTATTTTATACCGAGAGACTTGAGAATCGGGTTCTTTGTACGTTCATACTGATATTTTTTGAGTCGATGTTTCAATTTTTTTTTCTTCATGCGGCCCAATTGAATACTTATCATTCTTAAAGAGATCTATTTGGCCCATAGATAGGACACTAACATGTACTACCACACTAAGTCAGAATGTACCTGGGAGTAATAGCAATGAAGGAGTACTCAACACTCAACAGAGCTACAGAACTGGAAGTAAACCACCAACTGCATATTAGTGCAATACCCAGGACATTTGGTTTGTAGATTTAAATTGCTAGACCGAGCGATATATCTGTATATAAAAAAATAGATGAAAGAAAATGCTGATCAAAATTAAAGAGCAAATATACTTATTCAAGAAATGAAAGATAATTATAAAGCTAGTGCCTATAATTTAAAAAAAATAAGTGATTGATTTTAAAGGTATATCAACCCGTCTAGGGGTATATTGTGCCTAGAGGTCAGAAAATCGTGTTCATATTTATATTTTTGGGGTAGCTGATTTTTACATTTATTTTTTGTAAAAGATTCTTTCGAATGCAAATCATTTTTAAACCGATATGTTTGATCTCTAGATAGGACCCTAACAGGTAGTTCCATTCCAGGTGCATTATTAGTATATTGTGCCTAGAGGTCAGAAAATCGTGTTCATATTTATATTTTTGGGGTAGCTGATTTTTACATTTATTTTTTGTAAAAGATTCTTTCGAATGCAAATCATTTTTAAACCGATATGTTTTATCTCTAGATAGGACCCTAATAGGTAGTTCCATTCCAGGTCATAATGCACCTGGAAATAATGGCAATGAAGAGGCACTCAACATTCCACTGAACTCCAGAAAAGGAGCCTCACTATAAGTTCCAGTTTAGCGTCATACCTGTTATTTGGAGATCATGTCTTATCTCTCTGTAGGAAATACAGTCAGTCTATTTTAAGCTCCGGCGACAGAGTGAGTTATTCTTTTACTATTTATAATTTCCCCTTTCACATTTTGGCTGATCAATTCTACTGTTTTCTTTCGGTTTTCCATCAGCATAGAAAGTGAAAAGCAGAAAGCGGTAGCTCTCTGAAAATTCACAACATAGACGAAGATTTAATAAGTTTGTTATCTTAGCAGAGCCATCAGCTGAATTTTCATCTGACATTTTTAATTTGTCAACAAAGAGTTAGCCCCATGCATACTTACATCCACGTAACTAGATATCGCCTTGTTTTCATTAGACTTCATTTATCACTGCCGACTATATTACATTAAACCAAAATACCAACTGCATTTGTCAAACACATTCAATTCCTTCTAGTACTTCGCATGTAGTGTTGTCATTTTATTATAACTAAGATATATGGATAGGACCGATATATGTACTCACTAACCCGTTTCAGTACAATCCAAAGTCAAATGATGCTTGACTTTAGTGACGGGGACTGGTCATTTCTACTTGATTTTGAATATCTAAGGCTTTCTTTGTCTGGCATAGAGTTCTCAAATTGTTTACAGTACCCTGTAATCCTTGAAGATCATCAATCTTAATAGTGAGCAAGCTCTTCGCTGCTTAACTTCGGCGATCTAGCCGGGGCTGTGATATTAATCTGACATGACAATCAGATCTCTTTCACCCACTCCCTCTCTTTCTCTTCCTCCATCTATGTCTCTGTCGGTCTGCCTTTCTCTCGCTGTCTCTGTCTGTCTCTCTCTCTGTACATATATATATATATATATTCAGAGAAAGAATGAGAGAGAGAGAGAGAATAAATGAAATGAATGTATATATAGAGACTGCTTATGACTGTACAAAGCTTCATTCATTTTCTTTCGCTCTCTCTCAGTATAGATATATAATTAGAGAGAGAGACGGGGGATATATATATATCCTCTCTCTCACTCACTCCTTATATATATATACTGAGAGAGAGCGAAAGAAAATGAATCAAGCTTTGTATATACATAAGCAGTCTCTCTATATACATTCATTCATTTTTTCCTCTCTCATTCTTTCTCTGAATATATATTATATATATATATATAGAGAGAGAGAGAGAGTGAGAGAGACAGAGTGACATACATATATATATATATATATACACTATTCCTTTATTACATACATTTATTCTCTTTCTCGCTCCCTCTCTCTCTCTCTCTCTCTCTCTCTATGTATATATATATATAGAGAGAGAGAGTGAGAGAGAGGGAGAAAGAGAATAAACGTATGTAATAAAGGAACAGAGTATATATATATATATATATATACACTCTTTATTTCTCCGTCTGGCTATCTATCTATCTATCTATCAACACACACACACACACACACACATAAATATATATATATATATATATATATATATATATATTCTCTTTATGTATGTATGCGGGAATACATTTTCTCAGTATATATATATATATATATATATATATACATGCATACATATTCTCTATATCTACATATCTATTATATTGGTAATTTTTTCTTTCTTAATTTTTTCCTGCTCTCCCCCTCTTCCTCTTTCTCTCTCCCGCGCTCTCTCTCTCTCTCTCTCTATATATATATATATATATATATATATCCTTTCTATGACAATAAGAGAGAGAGAGTGAGTGAGAAAGAGAGAGGGATGGAATCTTCCTGTTCAGAGGCATGCATATCGGCTAACAGTTCCTAAAGAAGCGCGCAGCAACATAAGCAGATAATAAAGACCAGCACACGTAACTCACACGCACCTCCTTTACGAATGAGGACACCCATATACGTCCGTGCAAAGTCGTGCAGATGCACATCCTAAAACCTCCCAGTGTTCACGTTCAACAAAAATATAAATATGTCGGCTGTTGCTGCCGTCGCTGTTGCCAATCGCGGCCTACCCATCCAGGCCTGACTAATCAGGCACTTCTCCATATCCACCCAAGTGGAAACATTCAGGAGAGGCATAGCCGAACACAAAAAAAAAAAATAAATAAATAAATAACAAACGAAAAAAAAAAAAAAAAAAGACAAGTAAAGAGATATGAAAAATAGCACAATAAAAACAATAAGGTAAAAACAAAAAAAGTTACTGAAAGGACAAACGTTTCCAAGTGAAAGCAACGGATTTCCACTTGCCAATAATCTTTCCCTCTCCACTCATAACTTCTATCTCAATCTCTTCCCCATCCATACACGCCTCAATCCTTAACTGTTATCTTTGCCGTTTCTACACCCGGGCACTGTGTTTGAATTTTTTTGCTTTTTCTTTTTAACGATGAATGTCAGAGGGTGCGGTGCTTACACCAAGTGTGCAACATGAGGACAAGGTTTTAAAAAAGAATACAACTGATTGCCAAGGACTTTTTTTAATATGAAAAAAAAGTTAGGTTTCATTCATGGTGCTGACTGAAAAAAACAATTTGGAAACTATCAAAAATAAAGAAAAAATAATCATTCATATGTATATATATATATATATATATATATATATATATATATATATATATATATATATATATATATATTTCAACTCGGTAAGTCCCGATCTGATATCTACATAGAAATGTATCACTAAAGCAACCGCTTCTTCCCGCTTCAACCAAGTTTCTGATTTTCTGCCATATAACTTGACAAGATAGCGACTCTTAAATTTTTATAGAGTTAGCTGTTTTGCATAGGTTGCTTTAAGAATCTCTTGATAAAGTAAACGGGCAATAAGAAAAAAAACAACATTGAAACGAATAGCTATGCTTTATTTCTCATATAGATATCTTTATAACCTCTTTTATTATTTCAAATAAGTATTTTAAACCCCACCAAAAAGGATAGATACGTTATTCTTAACCATATTATGCCAAACAGAAGTAGAAATAGTAATAAACTAAGCTTTTTGCTTAGATGTGGCACAAGGCCGTATGACTGGGGCACCCACTGAAGATTTACTCGTCTTGCTTGCTAACCTTTATACTACCCGAGGTGTACGTGCCAAACAGAATTTAATTACTTCTGATTTAAATGTATTTCTTTGGTATATATATATATATATATATATATATATATATATATATATATGGGGGTGGTACGTGTGTGTGTTAAATAAATAAACAACTTAACAAAATATTTGTTGACCAATTTACTAGTTTAGAGTATTTAAACGGGTATCAATTTACGAAACTCTTTGCTTCGATTTGGCACAAGGCAGAATGAATGGGGCACCCAATGAGACTCGAACTCACTCGTGTAGATTTGCTAATCTATCTTGCTAACCATTACACCACCAGAGGTGCCCAGAGTATTTAAACGGGTAGTAGAATTTAGTATACTAATGAAAAAATTAGTTCACTAATATCAGTCTAAGCTACAGTACTTAACTAAAAAAAAAAAAAACACCTTCGTATTTTTATCAATCAGCCCATTGTCAAATTTCTGAAAATAATGTAAGAAATGTATAGAAGATAAGCATTTGATTTTTTTAATCTCTCTTTAAACATTGCCCAATCGAATGGGGTTTTAGAATACTCTGGCTGCATCTCTGCAGAAGGGTAAGATCCCCCCCCCTACTAGAGTCCTTGATATGGCACTAACTAATCTGATGGTACTATTTACCAACCCCTCCGCTCGGGCAGGGTATGACACAAGGTCAATTTTTAAAAATTTAAGGTTTTGAATTCAGAGTTTTCCTTCTCCTAGACTAGTTGCCTCACCAAGGCTGAAGAACCTAGTCCGTCCTACTATTTACCCATAGCTGGAGGGAGAATAATGGGGTTCATACCTTTCCCAAGGGTATTTGCCCGAAAGTGAACGTAATAGTGCGACTGGAGTACGAACTCGCGTACTACGATTTCGCAGCTCATCGCTTTAACCATTACACCACGAGGACACCCCCTAACTATTCTGATGGTGAGGCTCCAGTCTTGGAGCTGTGGGGAACGTGGAGTACCCCTTTATTGTTATTGCTCCCAAGTCTACTCTAGCCCGGTGTCATAGTACCTGATTGGGTCATATCTATGGGTCAAATAGGACAAAGCTGTGTACTTATGCTAAACTGAATTGCTTAAAATAAAACTGTTTCTACTTTTAACTGTGTGTAAATAAATGACTAATGTTTAATTGAATTGTTAGTGGTACATAGCAATACTTTAAACTATTTAACATTGTTGACTAAAATGAATAGCTTGAAATAGAAATGTCTTTGACTTTCAAACAATGTACTTATGCTATACTCAATTTTTTGGAATGTAACTGTTTATATGTATAAAAATGAATTTGGCCTTAAATAACCTGTAATGGTTGATATGCCATAAAACCAAACCAAACCAAATCTTTATGAACACCGGGAGGTGCCCGTGGTGAACGGGAGGTGCCCGTGGTGTAATGGTTATCGTCGTAATAAATGGACACGGCGACACGAGTTCAAATCCTGGACGAGTCTGACTGCATTTCACATAGGACTAATACCCTTGGGAAAGGTATGGATCCAATTATTCTCCCTCCAAATAGTAGGACAAACTAGGTTCTTCAGCCTTGGTGAGGCAACTAGTCTAGGAGAAGGGAAACTCTGAATTCAAACCTGTTAAACTCCGCTTAAAAATTGACCTTGTGTCATATCCTGCCCGAGCGGAGAGGTTGGTAAATAGGATCTTCATGAACACCGGTCTACGTCGTCGACTGAAAAGATTTTCTTAAAATCTTCTCTTCAACAAATCTTGTCTTTCATTTATTTTATTTTCTTCATTCTTTTCTGAGCTTCGTTTTGTTTTGTTTTTGTTTTTCGAATAAAATATCGTGAAGATTAGAATCTTGATAATGTGAGGAATAACATTTGCAACATATTTGAACCAAGATAAGAACATTTCATTACGCCTAGGGTTACCAGAGGAACACCGAGGTGAAATTACTTGAATACGATTGATTTGAAGCTGAAAACAGAATTCTTTTCTTCTAGGAAGACGTATTTAACTGGTTCTCCCAACTTGCACTTCACTTATTTGCCAGGCTCGAAAAGCATATATTAGTAAACTATTGTCATGGGTGATAAAGAATATGTTCTCATGAGTAACCCCAGTTATAATCATGAGTAAGCCCAGAATAGAAAAATACAACCCTATTACGAGAAGTTATTCTCTGTATTTAGAGGGATATGAAAGATTTTCTTTATTAAGAATACCTATTAACTTACCTGACTCAGCAACTTACATGGTATCTACATCGAGTGGGTGATGAAAAATTATCCGCCTGAAGCCACGAAGCCTGAAAGGAATCCCAAAAACCTTAAAGGAGTAATGGCTGGGTTTATTACCTGACGCCTGAGATGCTTCTAAAAGCGGGAATCTAGATTCTCTCACTAAAATAAACTTGAGTTACATTTTGGCCTCGTAGCAAGCCAAATGAATAAGTTCTTTCCAGGCTTAGACCAGAATCATACGGTAATTCGAGATTGTGGATATAATAATTATGTCATTTAACTTCAGGCATTGCAAGGTGGTACCACTTCTCCATTGAACTTCAACGGGTTGGTCAGAGCCATTTCTTGCTACTCAAGGTAGCTATAGCAATGCCAAATGAACTGAGCAATTTTTGAATTCCCACCATGAAGGGGCCGTTTTAAACTTGGCCTCGTATTGCAGCCGGTCATTGCAATGAAATATTTAAACACCTACTCCAAGAAAAAATACTAGTGATAGGTAAAACGGTTGCTTTTCCCCAATTCAACGTTACAGACGAAGAAAGAAGGCTGCAGTTGGTATGGGAAGTTTTTGATCACGTGTAAAATTCATCAGACTTGATGCCATCGAATTATAATTTGTTCCGATCAACGCTGTTATATTCATTTTTCTGAGCCAAAATTGAAAGATATCTTCGTTGATCAAAATGTCAACGTTACATAGTCATGCAATAATAATTTCATTAAGATGAAATTCGAAACATTTGGATCATTGGTAAAAGGTCATAGATTTTGGTTTGGTTTGGTTTGGTTTGGTTTAGTTTGATTTTATGGCATATCAACCATTGCAGGTTGTTTAATGCCAAATCCTTTCTATTGATATATATTGAATATATAATTTCTAAACCTATTTTATAAATAACAGTTTTAACCAAGGCTGGGCTCATTTTTTGCACACTGTTAAATGGTTTAACTTATAATTCTATTTACTATTAATCATTTGTTTTCACACAGTTAAATGGTTCCAATTGTTGCAATTTAACATTAACAATTCAATTAAACATCAATCATTTGTTTACACACAGTTAAATGATCAAACAGTTCCATTTCAAACATATCAGTTCAGCATAAGTCAACAAAGTTAAATGGTTCCAAGTATTGCTATGTATCACTCACAATTCACTTAAACATCAGTCATTTTTTTACACGCAGTTAAATGAATAAACAGTTCTTTTTCAAGTAATTCAGTTAAGCAAAAGTCATTTGTTTGTACACCAATTACGTGTCAAACAATTCTATTTTATCCATAGATCGAACCCTCTTAGATGCTACCACTCCCGGCCAAAGTGGACCTGGGAGCGATGGCAATGAAGTGGTACATTCCCCAAAGCTCCACTATCAGATTGTTTACTGTCATTATCAGGACACTCGTTGGGAGAGTTTATCTCTCTGGAGAGATGCAGTCAGTGTATTCTAAAGCCTCGGCCGAATGGGCAAAGAACGTAACAGAAAATTTCAGATATATTTTGAGGTTCAATAAATATATATATATATTTACCCAACCACTTAACCACGATAAGAATGTGACAGAATATCAATTTGAATACTGTATGCAATCCTAAGAAGGAATTAAAGTTTTAAGATGGTTGCTAAATAGATCCTACCCATGATATCATAGATTACATAAACAACAAGTTTATCCTGAAGCTGCATATTGGGAGTAAACAGCAATGAAATTAGTAATATTGTTGCGATGGTTTAAAGAAAGTGTTCGGATAAAATCTAAGAAGAAAAACAATTTGAAATGCTGAAAACAAAAAAACAAAAACAACACTAAAATCAAAAAAGAAATTGGCAGAAAGAAAGCAACAAGAAAAAGTAGGTAAAAAGATGAAAGGAAGGTAAAGTAGCGCGCAAAAAGAAAAAGAGCGAGAAAGAAAAAGCGCAGGCAAGAAAAGAAGAGAAAAGAAAGAAAACCGACACGAAGAAAATCAAGAACAAATAATTGGTTACCTTCTTGTACGTCTCCATTACTTTTATTTTTATTTTTATTTTATTCTATTTATTTATTTATTTATTATTTTTTGCTTTTTCCTTTCAAATTCCTTGTTTGCTTTTCGCTATTAATTTTTATGACATTTTTGATTTGGCTTTTGTTTCTCGGTTTGTCTATTACATTCTCATCAATTTCACTCCGTCTATTTTCCCGCCATTCATCCATTTTTTCCCGCCACTCTCATTTCGCTGATTGTCCGTTGTTTAATGCTTTTCACCGAATTGATTGATATTGCGAAGCTTTCAGCCGAGACATCCATCACACAGGGTTCAAAAAAGTCAACCCAACTTTCCCTTTTCCGAATCAAACAACAACAATAACAGCAAAAACAACAACAAAAGAAAAGAATTTAAAAATCGTGAGATAAATAAAAATAAATGATAGATATGAGACGGGAGTATAAAAGAAAAAGAAAAAAGAAAAAAATAAGAAGTACATCTCACATATAGACACAGGTCTAGAAGAAGTGTGCGTGTAGGTAGCATAACGGTTATAGACACGAAAAATGGAATCGGCGAGTTGGGTTCAAATTCTAGCCGGGTTTTTGTTATATGCGTTTATAAACATATTTACTGATAGATACAAGGAAACTTAAACAGACGCGAACGTGGATTAAAACAAGCAGTTTGCAATAGAAACATTGATAGTTAATATGAATAGAAGGAAATACGAATGATTTATTGATTTTAAAGGCATGTCAACAGGTCAAAGTGTAACGTAATGGCCAAGGGATTTCGGTTCATGCCTTTGAGTTTAGTTAGGCTGAGAACTTTTCGGTTCAGCACATGGGTTAGTTAGGTGCAACATTGAGGCAGGTGTTAACGCGGGCGCACACGGGCGGATGGAGGTGTCACTCAGATGTCACAATACTCCGAGACAAAACGGGTGACGGAGTGCGAGTGACGTCACGCACCGGAAGCGAGCAGAGGTTTGTGTGAGAATCTGAAGAAAGTTAGAGAGTTGAGTACTAGACGCCAAACGAGGAGGTCCGACTTTTGGGGCTCGCTGAGGCGAGGCGAATTTGCGCTCTATGGGGGCCGCTCGAGATGGGGGCCAAATGAATAAGACAGCATAGAAGATTGTGTCTCTCCTTCTTATGTCGAAACGTTTAACTCAAAGTTAATAAAAAGGTTTCGTACCTGAACAAGTAGTCGTTACGTGTTTTCGAATTTCGAGATTCCTATGTTCTATCGTTATGAACATTGTATGTCTATTTCGCACATGGCGTGTATTGTGGTCATGTAACAAAAGGTTATAAAATGGAATTATGTGCATTGTGCATTCATGTTTACATTTTTGTTTAGTTGATTCTCAAGAATTTTTTCTTTTTTCGTTTTGGCACTCGGTCCTATCGAATACAAATAATCTTTAAACAGATCGATTTGAACATAACAGGTACTACCATGCCTGATCAGAGTGAACATGAGAGTGATGATCGTGAAGAGGTACTCCATACTCATCAGGACTCTAGAACTACAGTCTAACTACCAGATACAATTCAGTTCTATATACATGACACCTATTTTAAGGGGATTTTTACCCTTCTGCATGGAATAAAATCAGTGTATTGCAAGCCCACCGAAAGACCAGAGGAGAACTTAAATCTATAATCTTTCACATATTGAACATACTCGAGTATTAGTTAAATTATGACGCTCTATTTGTTTGCTACTATATAGTTGACGACCTACAACAATTTTCTAAGGTTAAGAGTCAAATGTAATGGGAAGGACTACAGGCAACTGTTAATTTTGAAAATTAGTTAAGCTAACGCTTTCGACCTATGTAAGTTATCGACTTATACACGATTATAAATGGTATGTTTGTTTCACTCGATTTCGTCTGGCATACTATCAATCAGGAGTACAAACATAAGTTCTTTTACTGATTCTTCTTATATTCTGTGATCTTGGAAATAAACATTAAAATACTTGTACTGAATGCTGATTGATGAAAGCGGCGAGAAATCCACAGGTAATACTATATATGTATATATATTGGGGCTAATGAGTAAAGTGTTAGTCAATGGTCCGAGAGACCGAGTTTCAATCTCTGATCAAGTCATATCAAAGACTCAAAAAATGGTACTTGATGCCTCCTTGCTTAGCACTCAGCATTATAAGGTATGGATCAAGAGTAAAGTAGAGAAATCCAGGGAAGGGAGTAGCGCACTCTTCTACACCTCAATGTAGTAGCTATTGAAAAGGGAGCCTTCGCATTGGCCTCGACAAAGTCGCCAACTTTACTTTTATACGTGTGCTCACATAAATATGTTCGCATACGTTTGGTTTAGTTTCTTATGTTTAATGGCATATAAACCTTTGAAGATTATTTAATGCTAATGCCGTTCTTCTAAAAGAACAGTAGTGGTACTATTTAACCCATAGCTGGGAATATAAGCAGGTTCATGCCTTTGCCAAGGGTATTTGTCCGAAAGTGAACGTAACAGCACGACTGGTGTTCGAACTCACGTACTACGGTTGCGCAGTCCATCGTTTTAACCATTATACCACGAGGACCTCCTTGTTCGTATATGTATATAAAGTAACTATTGTAGATCGATAGTCATCGTATTTTCTTTCTACTATTAGTTTATGTTTTATTTATCGTATTCCCTTGTTAATGAGTTTCATCTTCAGCACATGCTCATCACAGTAACTTAGTATCAAACTTGTCTAATATTATATCCATACACACACACACTCATACATAAACACACATGCACTCGCCCACACACATTGTGGGTTTACCCTCCAATGTGTTTTTTCATCATTTTTTTTAATTTCAGTTCTGTCCGTACTGTCTCTTTTCTGCAAACATCAATAAATACTCAAACAGAAAGGGAGGTAATCCAGATATTGGTTCTGCACTTCCTAAGGGGCCGTTAATTTGTCTGGTGTCGCAACAAAAGTCGAAAGAAGCAAATTGACAATGATCGTTGAATCCTTCTCATTCTTCCCTCACCTACCACACGCCTGCTAACTATTTTCCTTTTCACATGCCCGAATCAGCGTGATGTTTGTCATGATAAGTAAACATTAATTAGGGATAAATATGTAAGAAAGAAAGACAGGGAAAGCGCATGATAATAAACAAATAAGCAAGGGAAAAAAAAGCAAATGATAAAATAGTCCATAAGCAGTAAAAATAAATGTGACGAGAAAGAAAATATTTAAAGGAGAAAAAAGTTAAAGATGATAAAAAGCAAGGAAAAAGGAAGATATAGCTAAGATATATATATATATATATATATATATATATATATAAAACAGAAGGAAGATATAACAAAGACATCTAAAAAAAAAAAAAAAGAAAAAAGAAATGAATAAGAAATTTAAGAAAATAAAAGAATAAACAAACTAAAGATTTAAGAAAAGAAGGAAGAAGAAACTAAGAGATTTAAGAAAAAGAAGGAAGATATAACTAAGAGATTTAAGAAAAACGAAGGAAGAAATAACTAAGAGATTTAAGAAAAAGAAGGAAGAAATAACTAAGAGATTTAAGAAAAAGAAGGAAGAAATAACTAAGAGATTTAAGAAAAAAAAGGAAGACATTACAAAGAGATTTAAGAAAATTTAAAAAAAAAGATCTTTGTGAAAGAAATACACAAGTAAATGTCGCATATATTTCTTTCTTGTATACTTCCTTCTAAAGCAACCCCACAAAAAAAAAATAAAATAAAATAGAATAAAAATAAAAATAAAACGAAGCAAGATGAAGAAAAAACTGAAGAGAAACTTTATAGTGAAAAAGCACAAATAATTCTATAAGAAAGGGAATGAGTTGATACATGGAAGGAGTTAAGAAAACAAAATTCAGAACGGAAAGAAAGAATAAACGAAGTAAGAAAAACGATGAGTATGAAAGATTGAAATATATATATAGAAAAGAAGGCTCGCAAAAGAAAAAAAAAACGTCGAAAAGAAATACCCTGTAAGTGTGAGTTTCCTGGCATATGTACTCTTTAAAATATCTCTTGTAAAGAGGGCTTTGAGGCCTGTTAATATAAATATGGCTACGCAATATTATGCACAGATGTAGACAGACCGACAGTTGGACTGATGAATGTCTGGCGGCGAGCAGACCAAAACCGCCGCCATCTTGCGAGGCCATCTTGTACACTGTCGTCTGATGCAGACGAACATTATATTATTCTTTCTTTTTCTTTTTGTGCCTCATACCTTTAGGCTGGTAATCACATTCATTCGCATACAGAAAGAAAATGTATATTTGTCTTGGCTTCTTCTGTGTGGGAGATTTTGATAAATCTGTGAATATGTGTATATGTTCTTGTATATAAATGATAGTGTAGAAACAAATTCAGTGAAGGTTGGAACAAGTACATACTTTGAACCGTATCATATTTATGCATGAGTGTATTTTATTTAATGCTGGCACAAGTGGATATATAGATATATTCATTTTTTTTATTCCTGTATATTCATAGTTGCTAATGTATATCTGCTGTAAATATATTTGTATTTTTATAAGATTTAATATGCGTTTCTTGAGGAGTTCTTTAACTGGTATTGTGTACAAATGAAAATACAGACTCATCAATATTTGTGTTGGGCTTAGTCTGTCTTGTTTATAATATTAAACGTTTGTTGCAGGAAAAGTTGAATTTATAACATCAGGTTTCATGTATCTTATATACTCGTGTATTGCTCGAATTTTTACGATCTAATTTTTCGCAACAGTTGGTAAGATTAAAAATATAACATGATTAGGACTAAAAGCAACTCTTGGCCTTTAGAAATTAGTTCCACAATCTAATGTTATGTACCTGTACGTGGTATAGACTTATTCACTTGTATATAAGGTGTGTTTGGTTTAGTTTATGGATGAGTACTAGTCAACAGTTTTGGTAGGACAGCAGAAATGTCTTGTTTACATTAACTGATTAATTTTAATGGAATGTTGATCCACCAAGAGTTATTTTATGTCTACAAGTTAGGGAATCACGTTCATTATACGTTCATTTTTACATTTTTAGTGCAGTTTTTTTTAAGAGTTTTTTTTTTCTTTTTACACGGTTTAATCAAAAACTTAACATTTTTAAACAGATCTACTTGAACCATTTATGTTGTTTGTTTGAGTTTTATGTCATATCAACCTTAGTCGGTTATTTAATGCCAAATCCATTTTTATACAAAAACAGTCCTATTTCAAACAATTCAGTTTAGCATAAGAATAGAGTTTAATGGTCGAAAACATTTCTACATCAGGCTATTCAGTTTAGTCAAACAGTTCTAATTCATACAATTTAGTTTAGTATTAGTAGTTTTTGTTTGCACATAGTTAAATGTCAGAACAATTCAGTTTAGCGTAGTACTGTTTTAATGTCAAAAAGCGTTTTATTTCTAGCAATTCAGTTTAGCATAAGTACACAATTTAGTTCTGTTTGTTCCATAGATAGGGGTCTATCAGGTGCTACCACTCTAGGCCAGAGTGGACCTGGGATCGATGGCAATGGAGGGGTACTCCGCATTCCACAAAGCTCCAACATCACTGAAACTTCATCATCAAACTGTTTTGTGTCAAATGCAGGACATTCGTTTGGGGAGTCTTGCCCCTCTGCAGAGATGCAGTCGGTGTATTCTACAGTCCCAAAATTCATTGATGGGCCCCTAACATGTTTGGTTTCTTCGTTTAATTGCATATCAGCCTTCGTATCCTAACAAGCGCTACTACTCTGTGTCAGAATAGACCCAGAAGTAATGGCACTAAAGAAACACTTCATACACCGCAGATCTCCAGAACAATAGAGCCTCGTTATCAGATAAAGTTTTGTGTAAATCAGGGCATCTATTTCGTTTGTGAGGTCTTAAAAGTCTACAGGTGATACAGTTAGTGTATAGACCTGATATGTCTTACATAATGCTATTACTACCCCTCTTCTTCATAAATTATTACCTTAAGCATCTAAAGTATATAAGTATATATTGGTCACTGACTAAGCATATAGAGAAAATGCTAAACAGGAACTATAAAGAATGTTACAAGCTATATTGAACATATCCTGGAAGCAACATATTACAAAACAGCAGCCATACGGCCACCAACTTCCCATCTCTAAAATCATCCTTCTAATATGGACGAGATATGTGGGACACTGCTAGAGAAGCAATGACGAGCATATAAGCGACATTCTCCGATGAACCCCTTCACACGGACGAGTAAACCAGCTAGAAACTATCTACAACAGCTCTGCACTGACACAGGATGTAGTCTTGAAGACCTGTCGGAATCCAAGAGATGAATGTCGAGAGAGAGAGTCAGGGAAATCCGTGCTATCTAAGCGACTTGATGATGATGATGATGATGATGATGATGTACATAAAATTTGTATGCAGATGTTACAACTATTTTGTGTAGTATAATGTACAAACTTTGATACAATGAATCTTAAGATGACTTTGTGGGAATCGCTTGCAAAAGGAAAAGTGATGTCTCAAGAGAAAAATAGGTAGACTGGAAGTGATAGGACTATAAAATATGAGGTGTGTTAAAATAAATCGAGACTGAAGCTCTATTTGACAATTAAAGAATTAGCAATGAGTTAAATATTTTCTTTAAAATAGCTTCCTTGGCACTCGACATTTTGATTCTAACGAGCTTTCTATTGATAGAAGCCACTCTAATACTTCTCTTTCTACATGGTGTGAAGCTATACCGTAGTACTTTTTTATGCCCTCCACGTCTCCAAATCTCCCTCTTTAGTAAGCTATACGTCTTGGCGTCATTCTAGACATCACATATTAGTTGGACTTATGTAAATATAAGTTATCCTCAAAAGTTATACTCAGGCATATGTCTTCATTTAGATTTTAGATTAAAAATCTAAAAAATAAATATTACGAAAATAAGAAAATAATTTTCCTTCCCGTTTTATGAGATATCTGTTGTCTAATAATTTCAACAGTATCGGTCTTACATGAAAATTACTGATAGATGTTCTTATCAACAAACCTCACAAATGATTAGTTCTAAAGATAGATATTCATATTTGAAAGGAATCTTGAAACCATTTAACTGTGTGGAAACAACTGATCTCTGGCTTGTTCAAAATGTTACCAATGAACTGTTTGTTAACAAATTATATATATATATATATATATATATATATATATATATATGTGTGTGTGTGTGTGTGTGTGTGTAAACGGAATTTGAGATTAGATTATCCACAAGGATGGGAATTCCATAAAACCCAACCAACAAAACTCTTTCTTTTGCCTGGTTATTTTAAGTTTAGGGTCAAGTTTCCTGGGGTTTTTTGGGGGGTGGGGGTTGTTTCTGGTGTTTCATTTTTTTATAAGTACATTTGAATCGTCATTGTAACACTTTAAGACACTAGCCTTTGGAATCACCGATAACCTCTACCTGAGTTCAAAAATTTTAAATAAAACTCGTACCTCCAAACTCTGCTCTTGGGCCCAAATGTATTTTTCAAAGTTTATCCCATTATTCAATTTTAGCTGTAAATAGTCGCTCTGTCAATCTTTTTATTATTAGTATCTGACCTGATTACCCTGAGCCTGAAGTATTTGGCTAACGGCACAAAGTAAAACAATGTCCATCCTGAAATAAATGGCCAACGGATTCAAGTTGTTAGATCTATCGGAGCATTCGTCTGTCTGGTTTGGTTTGGTTTTCTTTATTTAATGGTATATCAACCTTCTTGGTTTATTTAATGCCAAATTCATCCATGTAGAAGAATATTCGTGGTATATTTGATACATAGCTGGGAGAATAAAGGAGTTTATACTTTCCCAAGAATATTAGTTTGAAAGTGTCCGTAATAGCGCGGCCAGAGTTCGAATTTGCTTATTATGATGTCTAAGTCCAGCACGTTAGCTACAGTACCACGGAGACTACCCACAAAGCATTCTTAGACTTGAGAAAATATTTCGAGGAACACTGTGTTTACACTTATTTCTTCATAATCATAAGCTGCAGGGAATCATTGCCTGCATCCCGCGTTTATGTTTCGCCATAGTTTTCTAACGAAATAAAGTAAACGTTTCTGCTAAAACGATTCTTAAAAAATACAATTAGGGATAAGTGAACTTCTAAGATTTCTCTAACATTGTGAAAAAGATGACACTGATTACTTTTGCAGGAATTGAATAAATCTATATGTATTCGTGTTTCTTGTACACATCTTTAAGTTGCTGTTCTTCGAAAGATTTTAAAGCTTTTTTCCTGGTATTTTAAAGATTCAATCCTATTATCTTCAGTGTTTTAATGTATCTACTCCACTGTATATGTGTATTTTCAATTATCTATTATCTACATTATATTCTTTCAATTTTTTGTTATTGTTGTTCTTTAGATAGTTATTGCTTATTCTAAACCATATTGAGTTACTTGTTGATATCTGATTCCACACGGACATTTCCAGGTTTTTTTGTCTTCTCTCTTTTATTTGTTTCCCTGACATGCGCAATACGCTAATAATCTAAATCTGCGCGTGTTGTTAAGATGCATGACTAACACGGCCACTTTTTCGCTACTCTGTCTTTATTTTTGATTCAATATTTTTTCTTTTCCAGAGCTCCACCAAGGCTAGCGAGAGCGGCATTGTGGACGACCTCCAGGCGGTCAAAGATGATGACGACGATAACGACGACGATGAAGATGACAAACTGCCTTCTGGTCATGACTACGACACGGAGAGATTGAAAGCCTTTAACGTAAGCAGATGATAGACTCAATCTTATTTTCAAAAGTCACTCGCTCTTTTTCCATTTACTCTCTTGGTTTCCATTCTTTTATCTTATATATATATATATATATATATTGTCTTTAACTCTAATTTGCACACTTCTCAAACCAACTCTTTACCTCACTAAAGAAAAAAAAAAGATCTTCATTTGTATATTGCACTATTTTTAAAAACTTTTTTGTTTTTCATTTTGTAATTTTTCTTTCTTTTTCTGAGATACCTGTCGAAGAGCAAGCTAATCTCACAATCTATTCTTAACGAATTTAAACCAAAATTTTCAAATGAGGGCTAATATTTAGGATCCTTCTTGCTAAACCCATCTAACCTATTATTGACTTTAAGGTCAAACTTCATGAGTACTCCAAAAACGCAGTCTTGTGTCTGACTAGACTTTGTAAATGTCTAATTTTTCACTTTTAATAACAAGCTTGTATTGCCAACAATAGCTTGCGAATTTTCTCCTCACTGTGTGCTGCATTGTTTTTATTCTAAAGAAAATTGCACCGAAGAATTACGGTATATTTACGTGTATAATTCAAAATGTGAAGATGTTATATTGACTATTTCAATATCATCAAGCCGTGCTGAGATCATGGATTCTTTTGGTTCTTTCTCACCATCCGTCACTATCGGCCAACGCCTTTGGCAAGTCTTCTAGACTGTATAAAATCACTAAAAAGAACTGATGATGTTATTTTTTTGTTGCTCAGATAACATTGGTGTGTTGGGGAAGTCATCGTGGCGTAATAGTTTAAGTGCTGGACAGCAGCCTCGAAGTTAGAGAACTCCAGGCACGCTATTATGTTCACCTTTTGATGATACCCTTTGGAAAGGTATTGAACCTCCTTATCATCCTTGTTATTGGGTAAATAGTATCACTGCTGTTTTTCAGTAAGGATAGCATTAACTAAACAAAGAACCCAAACCAAACCAAACAAATACTGGTGTGTCTATGTGTAGGAGTCTATAGGAGAACGTCACTTGACTACGGCCTTACTTCACGAGCTGTGCCCTGCGTGTCTTGCTCACCTTATTAATATCCCCTAAACACACACACACACACACACACACACAAACACACAAATATAGATGTATATATTTGAAAATCGTTCAAAAAATTCTACGCTTAGAAAAACTAATTCAGAATTTTCTAGTTTTATAAGAAGTCCTGGAGTGTTGTCACAGCAAAAGTGTTCTACGATACTCTTCTTTCTGAGTGGAAATTACAACTTTTTAAACTAATCTCATATATTTATATATACTGAGATCCCCTGACTGACTCTTTCGTTGTACCACAACTTATCAGAGTGGCAAAACACGTGATATGCTTCAAGCTGTGATCGAAACCCAGCTACATGCAGTCGAATCCATTATATATATATATATATATATATATATATATATATTGGATTCATTAGAAAGTAAGAAACTAAGTGACTCAAAACCGAACATTTGGAGCTCTTGGTAATGATCAATAATGATAATCTGTTAGTCCAGCTAATAATTTATGAATAATCTGTTAGACTGGATTTCTAATGATTATTCTGTCGAATACTTGGTCTTTTTTTTTCTTTTTTAACTCATTTATTCTTAAACCACTTTTCCTTTTTTTCATATCTTTTTTATTTAATCCCATCCGTCTATATTTTTTAGGGTTTTTTCTCCTTATATGTTTTTCTATCTTCTTCCAGATTCTCAAACACTCCTCTCTCTCTCTCTCTCTCTCTCTCTCTCTCTCTCTCTCTCTCTCTCTCTATCTATCTATCTATCTATCTCTATTTATCCATCTCTCTCTGTCCTTTTGCTTTTAGTTTCATTTCCCGAAGCAGTTACCGTGTATTTTCTTATAATTCTTATAATTTTATCATTTCTTTTATGGGCTGTAATAAATCTTTTTGGAGGGACGTGGCGATCCGTGAGCACCAATGGATACTTGTGGTGGAGCATCTCAATTTCCAGCTTGCTATTTTTTTTTTCTCTTATTTTCATTGGTTTCTTTCTCTTCCTTGGCTGGAAACTTCTATTTTTATGTTCTCCGTTTATCACATTCTCCCTTTATTTATTTATTCATTTATTTATTTTGATTTTTGTTATTTTATTTAAAGATTACTTTTTCTATAACCACTTTTCCAATTGTATTAATTTCATTACTTTATCCGACCGATTTTTTTTTTCTTTTTGCCGCGGGAACTATCTCAATCTGTCGTCTCAGTATTTACATCCAGTCTGTTTCAATATGCATGCCCACCCTTTTGGAGCCGCGCTTAGCGTAACTGTTATTGTCGTCTGAATGAAATCGGTGACCAGAGTTCAAACCCAGGATGATGCTGTTTGCATTTCACTTTCTGCTAATGCTCTTGGCAAAAACATGAATCCATCTGTCTGTCTGTCTCTATCTCTCTCTCTTTCTATATATGTATATATATGGAGGCGGGAAGAAGGAGGGACACCAGTCTAATGACAAAGCCGTAGTGCAGGCAGTTCTTCAAGAAGATAACTCAAAACCCCTATTTTATAGGTACCCATTGACGGAAAGTCTGACAGAAAGCACCTAAAATAAAATCTAATGTTTTCATAATCACCTGTCATCTTGCTTTACTTGTCACTGGGCTGTAGATATGTTGACAGTGGCATAAGAGTTGTACAGGTGTATGTCACAGTGACATAAGAATTGTACAAGTGATTGTCACTTGAATCCAACGACGTACAAATGTCTCTTTACCTCAACATCTGGTATATTAGTCTTTATGTGTGTGTGGGTGTGTGTGTGTGTGTGCATGCGAATGTCTTTGTGTAAAAAGCGCTCAATATCAGGAACAAATCCATCTCTGCTAACACAAACTACTAAATTTCCACTCTAAATTCAAGTTTCACACTGCAAGGTGATATAAAAATGCTAAAAGGCAGTATCACCGGCCACACATATATGTGTGGGAATACATGCACATCCTCCACAAAATATACATATTAGCAATCACCGAGCTTCACCAAGTGAAAGTTTATCTAATTGTAGGTGTAATAGTTGCAACTTATTTTCATGCCTGCTCTTGGAGACTACTAAAGATGTCTTGTTTGATAATATGCTGGGTTCAGTGATCCTAATTGTTCTTAACTTCCCTTAGTAACTCTACAACATGCACTTTCTTTAAACAGTTTTCACACGTTTACTGGCAAATTTATATATATATATACATATATATATATATAATTTTGTTTTTCAGAAAATATTCAAGGAATTTTCAGGATTATTTTTGCATGAATTATCTGACCATAAAGACAAACTCATCATTTTAATGTAATTATAAGTAGCTGTAATTCACATCTTGATCTATCCGGCATAAAAGGGTAATTCAGGTAGTTAAATCTTTTGGCATGACTTCAAAATATAGCATATCTCCAAAGAAAATAAAAAGTTCAAAGTATTTTTGGAAGATAAATACAACTCAAAAGAAAAAAGATTAAGGATGGAGCAAGTCCTTCTTTGTTGTTGTTGAGGATTTCCTTTATAGGTTCTTGAAACCGACAATATGCCAAGTGGAACTATTTTATTGAAACTTCCTGCAAGAACAGTTATGATTACAAGTAATATTTGTAATAAAACAACTACATCCCTTTTATTTAATGGAGATACAGTAGAAAGACTAAGAACATGAAACAAACCTCAGTCAAATTCTGGGAATTGGCAAAGTTCAGTAACTTTCAACAGCATAAGAAAATATCTTTTAAGCAAAACAAATCCATTTTATCAGGGGAGAGTCACCGTGGCGAAGTGGCTAAAGCACATCCTCATATTAATCACGTTTAATCTCCAAACGTGCTATTATATTCATTTTCACACTAATACCCTTGGGTAAGGTATAAACCCCTAATCCCCTCAGCTATTGGTCCACAGTACTCTACTGTACTCTAGCAAGGTTTAGATATGTATCTCGCTTTTCATTTTCTTTTACTTTTTTCTCTGTGGTCTGCTCTAGCGGCAAAGTCTACTATTTGTCATGTTTTCTTTTTTTGTTAGCTATCGTTTTTATTTTCACACAAGCATTAGCTGATGATTATTTTCTCACTCACTTTGGGATTGAAGAACCCACAAAGGTATATATGCCATTAAACAGAGACTGAAACCAAACCATATTATCATATGACGTGTGGAAGCTGTGATTATATTACCACGGTCACATTGGTGACTTCCGTTGCCAAAAATTTGGCTATGAAGTTATAAACATTGATTTAATCTCAAATTTCCTTATATATTGTCGGAGGTATTTCATTATGTCTAATATGAAATGCATCCAGGTTTATTTGAGTTGGATTGAATGGAAAGACAGTACAACGGGGTTCTAAGGTTATCCTGCTGTTAAGGCAACACTTACACCCTATATATAAGTCAGAAATTGGGACATAAAATCTAAGATGAAGTTTTGCGTATGAGTGTTTTATATTAGACATATCAAAAGATTTTTTTAAATGCTCTCTTTATATAAGACTTTTAACGGCATTATTTTTAAGTTGGTAAAAGGAAAAAATATCATCACCAGAAATTTTTCTTGTATGAAAGGTCTTTTGCACATTTTAACATAAAGACGTAAATGAAATGGCATCTGAAATGGACTATAGGAGTGAAAAACTTGGAAATAAGAGGACAAGAAGAGACCATTCAGACCACAGCATTATTAAGATCGGCCAGAATACAGAGAAGAGTCCTGGAGACTTGAGGAGACATGCTGTCCCTCAACAGCTAACTCTAGTGTGAAAATAATCATCAGCCAACACTTGTGAGAAAATAATAATGATAGTCAACAAAAAAGAGACCATGCCAAATAGTAGACTTTGCCCCACCCCACCCCAGCAGACCATATAGTAAAATTAGAATAAAGCGAAAATCGAGATGCATATGTAGACCTTGCTAGAGTACTAAGTACACCATCGAGCATGAAGGTGATAGTGATGCCAATTGTAATTGATGCGCTTAGAACAATCTCCAAAGGCTCGGTAAAGGGAGTGGAAGACTTGGAAATAAGAGAAGTGGAGACCATCCAAACTACAACATTATTAAGATCAGCCAGAGTACTGAAGAGAGTCCAGGAGACTTGAGGAAACTTGCTGTCACTCAAACTCCAATGTAAAACCACCAGCTAACACTGGTGTCAAAATCATGGGAGTGAAATAGTTATAATCCTCTGCTAAACTGGAGGAAGAATAATTTTGTTCAGTTTTTGCTCAACGTAATTTTTTTTCTTTTTTTGCTTCGTTTGCTCATCGGATATCAAGTGGTTGTTTAATTTTTAGTTTAGTTTTTAAATTCTTATTTTATGTCTTTGCAGATGTTTGTCCGTTTATTCGTGGACGAGAATCTTGATAGAATGGTGCCCATATCAAAACAGCCCAAGGACAAAATCCAGGCGATTTTAGAAGCATGTGACAGACAATTCCCCGAATTTCACGAAAGGTCGCGAAAACGGATCCGGACATATCTAAAGTCTTGCCGTCGGATGAGGAGGTCTAAAGAACAGAACGGCTGGGAACCGGTAAGATACTTTTTTTTTTGTTTTTGTTTTTTGTTTGATTGTTGATTTTATTAACTTATAAGACAATTTCAAAGAAAGCTAAGCTTTATGCAGGCTTGTTTTTCAAATTTCATTTTACGAATTAAAGTTCTACTGAGTTCTTGAAAAACAGATGCACATTTACTCTCAATACTCAGTCAATTCCAAAGCATTGAGATCCTGCAAAGCACTGTGACCTTCCCAAGCACTGTGCTCTTGCAAAACTTTGCGCCCCTGCAAAGCACTGTGCCCTTCCCAATTACCGTCCTCTTGAAAAGCACTGAGACTTTTCAAACTCTGTATCCTTCTCAAGATCTCTGCCCTTGCAAATCACTATGTCCGTCCCAATCACTGCGCCCTTGAAAAGCACTCTGACCTTTCAAACAATGTATCCTTCTCAAAAGCTCTGCCCTTGCAAAACAGTGTGCCCATCCCAGTCACTATAACACTGCAAAACACTGTGTTCCTGAACATCAATGTGCTCAACCAAATCACTGTGTCTTTGAAAAGCACTAGGTCCTTCCAAAGCTCACTACATCTGCAAAACACAGTAACTTTTCCAATCACCATGCCCTTGCGAAACACTACGCTCCAGCAAACCACTATGACTTTCCCAATTACTTGAAAGGCACTATCAACTTTCAAACTCTGCTTACTTCTCAAGATTTCTGCCCTTGTAAAACAGTGTGCCCATCCTGATCATGGTGCCCATGAAAAGTACTGTGATATTTCAAACTTTATCTTTCTCAAAAGGTCTGCCTTTGCAAAAGTGTGCCCGTCCCAGTCACTTTGTCCAGGCAAAAAAAAATGTGCTCCTTCAAAACAATGTGCCCTTCTTAATCACTATACACTTGCAAAGCACTGTGCTCTTTTAAAACTCTGTATCCTTCCCACTCACTGTGCTCTTGACATACACTGTGTTGACAGGTAAAACATATTTGTTTTTTCTTTGTTTTTTAGGGGTTTTTTTTGTGGGAGGGTTGTTTGCTTTTTTAAAACCCGTAGCTTAATACAGCATCGCTCATAAAATAATTACACAACTACAATTTTTTCAGGATTCTATTATTTTATTATAACATTATGCGATTAAAAAAAAAAAAACAGAATAGTTTAATAAATTCATATCATTTGAGATGTAAAGAGTGTTTAAAAATTGTTCTGATTTGCTAATCTGCTATCTTAAAAATTTCAAGTTCAGATAATCTCAAATTTTAACCGCAC
Organism: Sepioteuthis lessoniana; assembly: GCA_963585895.1. NCBI lineage: Eukaryota > Metazoa > Mollusca > Cephalopoda > Myopsida > Loliginidae > Sepioteuthis > Sepioteuthis lessoniana. The sequence goes on from OY757907.1 coordinate 53,294,688, forward strand.
AACTCAAAATTATATTTAATATTCAAATGCTATTTTCCTTCCTGTATTTGAATACCTGAAAACAAAACAGTAAACATAAAATTTTGTGTTGTTTCTGTCCCTGCTGTTAATGTTTGTGATCATTAAGTTATTAGATTTCAAAATGATGTATTTTATCTGAAACACCCAACACAATCAAAACGGATAATTTTAGGTATTATCTATTACCCAACTCTACAGTATTGAAAATAGTTGTAACACAAGTAATGGGACAGTAATATTGCATAAAGATATATTTCTAAATCGTAAATGTTGCTATTAACATCCCTATTACTTCTATACCACCCTGTATGTGGTATCGTATTTATAGACCAACAGAAAAGAAGTTATACTCATTCGATATTTTCACATCTAATAACATAGTTCACATAAACTTCATATTACCAGATGCAGCAGCAACTGTTCATTATTGTCACTGTTACCAGTGCAGACCTCCTGTCTTATAGCGAGGTAAAATTCACAAGAAGAAAAGCCAGTGTTCATATAGGTTTATGTAAAATACTTTTTAATAAATAAGAACATCTCAGACAATTCTTTTCTTAAAAAAACAGTTTATTTTCTTCAAAACCAAATATACCAGGAGTTAATAATTTCTAGAATTTCATACAATGAAAACGGATATCATTAGGTATTATATCATGTAAAATACTATAGTATTAAAAAAATCAAAAGCAACATCTCTGTAACAAAAAAAAAAAACATTATTGAATGAATCTACAAAAGGAGTGCAACTATGATTGACCTTTTATCTCTTCCTATCTTTGGTCATAGAGTTTTAATGCTTTAGATTTGGGCAATGAATAATGAGGAATAACATCCGTTTTGATTGTTTAATGTTCCAGTAGAAGTTATCGAAACCAGGCAGCTGTGGTAAAGAAGAACATTTAGATTTTTATCTAAAGAAAACTAATAGTTATCACTCATGGCATAACGGCTATCGTTGTTGGAAGTGGACTCAGTTACCGGAGTTCAAACCCAATACAAGGCTGTTTGGATTTAAATATGGTATTAATACCCTCAGGAAAAAGTATGAATCCAATTATTTTCCATCCAGCTTTGGGTAAATAGTGTTGCTGACTGAGCTCTTTAACTGTTTTATGGCAACCGCTCTAAGGGAAGAAAAAAATCTGAATTCAAACCAATGGTAGACCTGGAGAGGGATGGGCGCCGCAAGGTTATTCTTGTCCAAGACACCTTTTGTGAATAGCGCCCTAACGACCAAAACCAGGGAGTGAGATTGATTGGGGTGTACTTATTTATGGGCGATACTGTAAAAGATTTTATTGCCATGACATCAGATTATTGGTTTATTTACTGGAAAATAGTTGCTCTAAGGAACTTCATAAATTACCTTTTAGAAAACTATTTTTTAAAAATCATTTGCGTAGATCAATATTGCATTTAGAAGTTTGAGAATATGTAGATATTGAGCAGAGTATTTCTTGTTCATCCATTCATTTCACTCGTAAATTTAATCTTGAATAACTTGAAATTCAAAATGTTGCAATGTTATTTTCCATCATTATATATATATATATATATATATATATATATATATATATATATATATATATGATTTTTGTTGTAAGTCCAAAGAGAGAATAAAAATATTTCTAAATAGGTTCGTCCACGAAGAGATTTGTATTTTTTAAATTTATTTATTTATTTTGTTCTTACATACGTGTATGTTTCCTACTCGTTGCTTTCGTCAGAGAACTAAATGGCGCAAGGCGAGTAAGTTCAAGTCTCATTGATTACCCCATTAACAAGGTCTTGTGCCATATACGTTCTCTGATGAAAGCAACAAGCTGGAAACACACGTATATAAGAACAAAATAAATAAATAATTTCAAAAAATACAAATCTCTTCGAGGACCTACCTCTTTACACACACACACACACACACACACACACATATATATATATATATATATATATATATATATATATAAAACTCACATTTTGCTCTCACCAAAGAATAATGACAAATTCCATTTTTGTGGTAAAACGGGGTATTTTCTCGACCTAATATTTATGAATGTAAATATACGTAAATACATGTAAATAAGTCTTTTGTTACTTCGGCTAAAGATATTCTAATACAAATTCAAATATAGCAGTAATTTTTCATGGATAAGAATTAAGTAGACTACACTACAAAATATCTCTCTTTCACTATCTTTTTTTAATTTTCTTTTCCCACGAAAACTTTCTGTCTTCTTCTTTGTGCTTGTAACTTCGCGCACACTCTCTCCCAGAAGTACACCTTTCTGTTCTCATCTGCACTAAAAGATGTTTTACTTTTTCATGATCAACAGTCCTGATACTTCTACTTCATGCAATGTATACATATTTATATATATTCTCTCATTTGACAAAGATATTTTAACTTTTCTCTAAATCATACAATTTAGTCACATATTCACGAGCAAAAAATTAAAACTTTTTAATTTCTGAAATAGTTTTATTTATTTCTTTAGATGTATCAATAGTTTGTTTTTTTTTTTCATTTATTTTTTTAGATGAATCTCTCGTTACCGCGCCATTTGGCTTCTTTTTTCATTTTCTTTTTTTCTTTCATAATTATCTTATTCTTGATTATTTAAAGATTTGTGTCTTTTCTTCTTATGATTCACTGGTTGTTTTAATTATATTTTTTTTTCAAATGAGAGTAGATATTTCTCCCTCTTTTTCCAAAGAGTGATGTTACTTTGGTCTTTGTGTTCTGTTCGTCCATTTGTGTTTTTTTTATTTTTTAAAATGACGCGGCTGGTAATGCTTATGATAAAAAATTCACCAGATTTCATTTTTGTTCGCCTATCTGTCATTGTATCACTCAAGGACAGCAATCAGATGTCTTGTGGTTACTGATGGAATCCCGAAGCAGATTCTTTAACATTAGTTTTTTATTTTTCTATTTAAAAATATTTCAAGCTTTTAGCATGGAGTTCTATTTAAAACGAAGAATAATTCTCAATCTTACCCTTACTTGGAATACACATGGTTACCTAAATAAAATCTGTATGCTTTTATTAAAACGTGTAAAGTAGTTATCTCATTTAAAATTTCTTAGACAGAAACCAAAGCTCTGAAATGCTTTCCATGATTTTTTTTCTGTGAATTTTTTCGGTTACCAAAAGATCAATTTTTTTTAAAATTATGATATGTAATATATCTTTAATTTGAGCAATACTCAATATGTTGACCTTTCGACCTTTTTTTTACCTCCTCACAAAACCAGTGCGGTGTAACTTCATTAAACCCCTCTCTAAAGATAGGTAAAGATAGTTTTTTATTGAGTCACTTTCATGTGTGTGGGTATATATATATATATATATATATATATATATATATATATATGTGTGTGTGTGTGTGTGTGTGTGTGTGTGTGTGTGTGTGTGTGTGTATATATATATACATATATATATATACAGTGCTTTATTACAAAGATAAAGACTAAAATCCATTTTCTCTTCAACAAAAACTGTAAAATTGTGTGTTGGTGAAAAATACTGCACATTAATTGCAGTCATAGAAATAAAACACTATATTCACGAAAATTAAGGTTGCAGGTCTTCTAACAAAGTGAGAAACCGTATATATATATATATATATATGACTCTTTAAACCTTACTTCTTAACCTTTTGAACCTGTAGGTACTTGGCCCTCGATTGCTTTATATTTGAGCTTACCATATTCTCATTTCAACTTTGCTACAAAGTGCTAAGATTTTTCCTTGCATATCCTATCCATCCCTTAAGGGAATATCTGTGGACGGTTGCTGTATTATGTCGTTTAATATTAGTAGTATCTGACTTAAGCCATAACTATCAAACTTATAACGCAAAACCAAAGAATAAACAGCTCTAAATATCAAACTTTCGTATTCAAATGGTTAACGGACCTACAATCTAAACAAGACTCGTGTCTTGTAATTGAATAATAATAATAGTAATAAGATGAAAGAAAAACAAGTTAGTAAGTTATAATAGTTAATTTATAATTCTTTAAACTTTGAAAATGTCTACCTTCTATTATCTTCGATTCGTGTTCAATATAACCTTCTAATTGCAATCCAACGATGGCCGAATGAAGCATCAAAAATATTTGTTTAACACCTATTAAATATATCACGATATGCTACATTATTTTCTTTTTGTAATTGCTAGTATGTAAATTATATTTAGCTTGTGAATTCTTATGTTAATTTATAAATTTATCGTTTAATGAGACGAACATTACTTAGCTGTTAATTTTGTTTTGCTTTTTATGTTTGATTAGTTTTGTTTTGCTTTTTTAAGAAATACCCTCGACAAGATTTTAATTTCCTGCCTAAAATGTATTATTCTTAAAATCAAATGAATTAACGCTCAACCAATCATTAGTTATATATATCATTACAGAGCATTTTCCTTTTTACATGACTTTTATTGAACATTTTTATGTATGCGCTGGTAATTTTTTCCCAGTTGAAATACAGGCCCAATAAGGCAAACATCTTCCAGAAATGAAGACGATGAAAGAAGGTCTCGCTCATCAAACATTCCACTCACTCTCTTTCTCTTTCTCTTTCTCTCTCTCTCTCTCTCTCTCTCTCTCTCTCTCTCTCTCTCTGCCCTCATGGCACGATATTTGATTATAGCATATCAATCGAGCAATCATGGCCCGCCCATCCCTCTGCTGCTGGTGATTAAAAAAATAAAAAGAAAAAACTGGTCTGTGTTTGATTAAATGCGCCGTGCCTTGCCTCCTAAATTGTCGGGTGACTAGAGTTGTACACCATTACATACTTTCAGGTCCCTTCGACGCTAGGAATGCGATCACCTCCTGTCGACAAACATAAAGTCCAAAAGGTATGGAAGAATGAAAAAAAAAAAATGAATTGTTACTTAGAGAGTTAGATTTTTTTTTGTAATTTTCTTTTCAGTTTGACTATTTCAAAGGTCACATGGCTTACATGTATTTCTCAATGCTACGGAATCTGTAGATTTTTTTTTTTAAATTTTCGATAACTGTAAAAAAAAAAAATGCTGGCAGGTCTCATATATTTGGTAGCGTGATTAAATGAAGACACGACACGCCACTGAATCATGCGATAAAGTACACGTTCCCTGATGCTGATGAAGATTTGGCTCGGGAATACCTGTTTGCAGTAATCAGTAATCAATTTGTCCAGTATTTACGTACCAGTCCTTCTTCCCTGCTTTTTGGTGTAGTTGGAAGTGGTCTGAAAATTTTGAACGAATAAATAAATGAATAAATAAATGAATAAATAAGATAAGATAAATATAAAAAAAAAGAAGAGAAAACTAGATAATTCATTTAAAATATTTTAAAATTGATTTTTTAATTGTTTTGAGTGGGTGTGGTTGTGTGGGCATGTGTGTGCGTGTGTGTATGCATGTGTGGTTAGTTAAACTTTAGACGAGGTAGATGTGATGGCTTATTTCTCACAATGTTTTGTTGAATGTATTACAATACGAATATAATAAATGAGCATGATTTATTTGAACTTAGAAAAATAAGAACAATTGTTGCAAAAACAAAATATATACACTTACGTATTTCATTTATAGATATTGTCATTTATTGGCTCGTTATAGAGTTCAGTTTAGAAATGTGGTCTTGCAGCCCATTGTTTGTGATGTGAGTTCTAGACTCACTAGGGATCTCCCCTTTGTGGTTTGTACCAGACAATGTTCACTTCAGTAATTACCAAAATGCAGGGTTCCGTAAAGTCTTCATTGAATTCTCTTCATTTGTGACTTGTTACCAGAACCATCTAATCTTTATATATATATATATATATATATATATATATATATATATATATATATATATATACGTATAATTGTTGAACTCTCTACAGTACTGTTAATATATATATATATCATCATCATCATCATCATCATGTCGTGCTGGTTGCACGGATATCCCTGACCCTCTCTCGGTACTTTTCCCTATCGTTCATCGCCTCAGGCAGGTCTTCTGGACAACATCCTGTTTCCTCACATAGTTGCTGAATGTATGTTCGTGCTGGTCGTCCTGCTCTTGCACGGCCATGTGTGGGGGTCCATAAGAGTACATCACGTATGAGTTCGTCCCTGCTTCTCCAGCAGTGTCCTGCATGTCTGGTTCGTCTAACTTGTATAGTTTTCGTGATAGGAGGCAGGTGGCCGTACAGTCGGTGTCTTGTGGGGTGTTGCCGCCAGGACTTGTTCAAGATTGCTCGCAGCATTCTTGTGTAATATATATATATATATATATATATATATATATATATATATATATATATATATAGACAGACAGACACACACACACACAGAAAGACAGAGACAGAGATACAGAGAGAGAGAGAGAGAGAGAGAGAGAGAGAGCAATTGTTTACAGTAACTGAGGGCCGTCTAATTTCTCACCCATTCAGTATTATATAGACCATAACTATGTGAAAAATATTCTTACAACAACAGAATTGCAACCTCAATAGATGACTGACTGATTTTAGTAATTTACTTACTTTTTCGGGAAAATGTGGCAAAAGTTCATATGAATGGAGCGCCCAATGACACTCGAACTCACTCGTGAAGGTTTGCTAATCTAGCTTAATAACCATACACCACCCGAGGCACCCGATTGTGTTGCTATTTCTTAAGATGGCCCAATCGAATACGAATGATTTTTAGATAGATCTATTCAACCTATAAACTAGACCCTTGCAGAAACTAATATTCTAGCCCTTTGTGGATCAGGGAATAAGGGCAGATTTACAGAACTGGAACCTCAATACAAGACATTCAGTTTATCCAGGACACTCCTTTTTTTGGTGGGGAGTTATTATCCCTCTGCAGAATATACAGTCGCTTTATACTAAGCGTCAAATGACACAGGTCTGCCTAATCATAATTAAATGCAAGTATTTCTCGACGATATTAACCATTTGAACGCTAACCGTTGACAGCCTTGTAAGCTGGGGAGTTAGAACACACCGACTGCATCTCTACAAAGAACTAATACCCCGACCCGCCAACGAATGTTCTGGATATGACATTAAACAATCTGATGGTGAGGTTCCAGCCTTGGAGATTTGCGAAAAGTGGAGGACCCTTTCATTAGCATTATTCCCGAGTCCACTCTGACCCGGAATAGTTACACCTGAGTGGGTATTATCTATGGGTCAAATAGAAGAAAGTTTGAGCAAACAAATGACTGCTGTTAAATTGTGACATTGGCATGATGGTTAGAGTGTTCGCCAATGTTTCGGGAGACCGGGGTTCAATCACAGGTGGAGTCATACCAAAGACTAGCGTCACTTCGACTACAGTTCGCTAACTTTACTTTATATAGCAATACTTGAAACCATTTAATTGTGTGCAAAATCAGCTCAGACTCGTTAAAGATGTTATCTACAAAATGTGTTTACAAATCATAAATATTTAATATATATGTATATAGAGGATTTGGCATTAAATAAGCTATAATTGTTGATATGACATAAAACCAAAACCTAAACGTTGGCATTCAGAACCAGCACTGTTAATTTTTTTTCTAGGTGGAACCAACTGCTAAAAATTAATTTGCTAAGAGATATATTATCATTTAAAGTAAAGTAAAGTTGGCGACTGTAGTCGAGGGTGACCTGAAGGCTCGCTTTTCGACAGCTACTACACTATAGGTGAGGGCGCTACTCCTTTCCCTGGATTGTTCCACTTTACCCTTGATCTGTACCATATAATGCTGAGTGTTAAGCTAGGAGACATCAAGTACCATTGTTGAGTCTTTGGTATTACTCGACCAGGAATTGAACCCAGGTCTCCCGGGCAATTGGCGAACACTCTAACCATCATGCCAATGTCCGGTATGATTGTTACCATATGATAAGATATACTATAAGTATATTATGTGTAGCTGATAATTACCAACTTTTAATATAGACATTTTGATATAGAGCTTTTAACACAGAAAAGATTTATTTCAGAATGTTATTAAAAGTTTAAATTGGTGCAATAATTATGCATGCATTCCGTCTAATTAATACAGATGCAGTTTGTATGCACATTATCACCCATAAATAAGTACACCAAAAATACTTTTTTTTTTTTTTAAAGAAGTTTCTTTTTTGCCTAAAGTAAAATTACTAGGGTTCCAGCGAACCATTATACGGTTATTAATATCAAAACGGTTGCTTTTAGGTACTATTTAATCACAGATTCTACAGCACTGAAACCCAGAAAACAAAGATAAAATTGCTCAACTCTTACAACCAAACTTAAATGACATAAATACACTTAAGAGGTGTACTTTTTTGGACTGTTACCTATTCATACTTTTGGTCACCGATAGATAGATTTTGTGCGCGTCTCTCTTTTTTTCTTTCTCTCTTTTTCTCAATCTATCCATCTATCTATCTGTGTGTGTGTGTGTGTGTGTGTGTGTGTGTGTGTGTGTGTGTGTGTGTGTGTGTGTGTTATCCGCCCCAAACGATCATGATGGTTCATCAGAAAGAAAAGAGATTGCGTGAGAGGATTTAGATGAGATCAGACCTACTCTTTCCAGATATGGATCCTGCGACATCACCCCTCTTTTCAGATAATACTAGTGGAGGAGTCAGTTCAGTCGACGAACATTCAACCATGCAACAGGCAGTCCTGGCTTTCATGGTAGCGGTAGCTTTTTTTGAGTGGCCTGAACTGGTATATGGTCCAAAATCAATTTATATATATATATATATATATATATATATATATATATATATATATGTGTGTGTGTGTGTGTGTGTGTGTGTGTGTGTGTGTGTGTGTGTGTGTGTGTTCATGGTGTAATAGCTACCGAAGTAAGAAGCGGACACGGTGATCCGAGTTCAAATCCTAGACAAAGTTGTCTTTATTTAGAGCTAATAATCTTGGAAAATGTATGATTCCAGCTATTCCCCCATCAGATATGAGTCAGTTAATTCTGGTTCAAAATTGACCTTGTTTCCTGCTCATGTAGAGGAGGTGTTTAATATATATATATATATATATATATATATATATATATATATATATTGGATTTGAACTCGCCCAGTCCCTTTCTTTAAGACCATAATTATTCAGCTGCATTCCCCTTCGCGCTAATGCCTTTTCAATCCTTCTATTTGCCTTCCAGCTTTGATTAGATAGTAGGGCAGATGGGACTTTTTCTCTTTCTGCGTTACCAGAAAAGAAAACATAACAATTAAGCTGGGCTCTGTTTATGGTGTTCCTCATTCTTGCATTAATTTGTAGAGAAAGTATCAATAGGTGTATAGTCATCTGGTATGGCCCAGTGGTAAACCGATTCACTTTCATAACTGCTTAAATTGCGTGCTAAATGGCATTTGTCATTTACTAACTCCAATTTAGTTTTTGTACGATGCCAGAAGAGTTGAGGCACCCGATGTGAATCGAACCCACAAACAATGTGTTGCTAGCCTATGGCTATAACCATTACATTCCACAAAGGTCCTTAACTCCCAACACTTTCCCCTGCGGTGATGGGTTTAACACCGGGTGAGCTTAATACCGATAGTTACTTTTTCGGGAGAGCAGTGGAAAAATAATCTAAGCCCCATCGGCATTTCCCTTCGAGAAGACGCCGTAAGCATCAGGTAATGAACACGACTTTTATCCCTTTTTAGGCAACGAGTGCTGACACTTCCTCGGTATTGATTGATTTATTTTTTTAAAAATGCATGATTGTCTGTATACCTAGAAGCAAAATACCGTTTCCCCTATAGCCAAATTTGAAAACGGTCAAGTTATTCGGTCTGTGCTTGCATCAGATAACGCCATTAAGAGCCTTACCGATTCTAGATTAGGCAACAAGATGCACTGTTTTCCTCCTTGCTCTAACTTGTGTGTAGTAATGTACACCCTGAATCTTCAGCTCAAGTTTTGCTTGAAAGTTAAGAAAGAAGAAACCGAATTGGGGAGCTTCTTAATCAATTTCTGATCACGGAAGAAAGAAATTGCAACGGTCTAGTAGCAATCAGATCAGAGAATCAAACCTCGAAAAAGCATCGTTCCCAGCCTCCTGCAAATGAATCTTGGCAAATAGAACATTCTCTAATTAAGATGAACACACACGCACATACACGCGTGACCATCTTTTTGTAAGATTCGTTGGAGTCGTCTTAGTGTAACGGTTATCATCTTCGGAAATGGAATCATTGACCTAAGTTCAAATCCAGGAGGAGGCTCTTAGCGTTTTCATTCGCGCTGATACCCCAGGAAAAAGTCTGAATTAATCTGTTTTTCTCCCAGTATGGGTAAAATAGTGAGGAGGATTAGTTAATTAACCTTGGGACGACAACCAGTCCAGAAGAAGGAAAAATGAATTCAATCCAGCTTTAGCCGGTTTAAAATTGACCCTGTGTCACATTCAGCTAGTGGCGTATGATTTGGGTGAATATCTACATTGATATCTAATAAGCTCTTTACTGTATAAATATGGATTGGTTAATGGAAAAGCAAATGGTTGTATTTTCCTCAAACTATGGCTGGGGACTCACGATAACAATGGTAACAATAATAAAAATGGTAACAATAATAGGTGTACGAACCTAACCAAGGTTCGTACACCAGGATTTGGATAGATGATTTTCAAAGCAGAGCAGATATCAATGTGCGAACTTTGATCAAAAGCAGAAATTGCAAATGGGATTTTCAAGGTAAAGCCCTGGCTATCAGGAAAATTGGCGTAGCACACTCCTACTGTCATCTAGTTTAAAAACAGACAAGCAGACCGACTCCTCTTTTTGCTCTTTTCTTTTTTCATTGTCCACTTGGCTCCATGGATATGGCACGTAAGTCTCTTAACACTTGCCTATATATATATACATATATATATTTCTTTTATTTTTTCATCATACAACGTGTGAAAGCACAGGCGCTACCCTAGCCTCATCAGCCGCCAACCAGGGTGATAACACAGTTTCGGTAGCTCACGGCGGTACTGCCACTCCTGGCGCTACCGAGCAGCTTTTGCCACCGGATAGGGTATTTAAAAGAAATATATATCTATGTATACACAAGATCAACTAAAAGCGGAAATTACATTAGATGTTCGTTCATCTTCATTTTGGTGCAGTTTGTGATTTAAAAAAGCGTTTACTTACGGCCGTTAGATGTTATAGCAACCGTTTCTTGATTTTGCGTAATTACACGAGAAAGGTGGTTCCGCGTGTATAACATTCGTGTTGAAATCCTTTCTATATCCGTTATCTATTCGGTTCGTTTTCTTCCGTTACTGCCCAAAAGCACTCGAGACAAACGTCATATATAATTCCGCTAAAAGATTTTATTTGTTGATCAATGGGCCCTCAAGATGGTGGTGAGAAAAAAGAAAGCTCCTGGTCTAAGTTTGTCCAGGTAGCTATCTGATTACCCTTGGGCCACTAAATTCTTAGCTTGCAAAAAATGTCTCCAGGACGCTGATGGTCAGCAATGGGCTCGTGAATACGGTGGTGGGTAAAGCTGATTCATAGGTCCATCATTCGATTTACATTCTCCGGCAGGAGAATTACGTTCTTCGCACCAGCGCGCCTTGTGAATTCGTGATCCTCGCAAGCTGTTGAATTTTCTGCCGCAATCACGCGTTATATATATATATATATATATATATATATATATATATATATATATATATATATATATTGTCAAATTTCTTCAACTAAAATAATATTTATTTAGATGCAATTATATAAAAGTGAAACCAACTTGACGAACATAAAATGATACACACACCTGCACGTATACAACGGCGCTCAGAACGATTTAAACTAAAAGCTCCTCAAGTCAAACAATTCATTCACAAGTTTCGTAAGTAAAATTTTTTAAATTTACTACAAAACTAATTACAAAAGCAAAAATGTAATTTATTTTTTAGTCTGCCCTTGTAGTCAAAAAACAATGCACTGTAAAATCAGAATGTCAGTTTTTACTTAGACTAAATAAAAAGCAAACTCTTGTAGGACAACATTTCCGTTCAAATGGTCTTGACTTTAAACAAATATGTAAAATTCAACATCATAGAAATTAACAAAAAAATTGCATCGGATAATATTACGGTAATAACAGAAACACACGAAGATAAATGTCTAAAATGTCTAAAAAATATGACCCAGTCGGTTGGGGCTGCAGAATAGGCCGACTATATCTCTGCAGAGATGTTAGACTTCCCAATGATTGTCCTAGATATAACACTAAACTATATGATGTTGTCAGTCTGATGGTGAGGTCCCAGTAAAATTGAAGTTTTGGGGAATGCAGAGTACCCCTTAATTGCCATCACTACCAGGTCCACTCTGGTCCGGAGTGGTTGCACCTGATAGGGTCCTATCTAGGGATCAAATAGAACTAAACTGTGTACTTATGCTAAACTAAATTGTTTGGAATAGAACTGTTTTTGACATTTGAACTGTGTACTTACGATAAACTAAATTGTCTGAAATAGAACTGTTTTTTACATTTTAATGAGTGTAAACAAAAATTTTACTTAATCGGAAGTGTACTGTTTGAACTAGAACTGTTTATATGTATAAAATGGCTTTGGCATTAAATAACCTAAAATGGTTGATATGCCAAAAAAAAACAAAAAACAGACCAAACTAAAAAAAACTGACCCCAAAAGGCTTTAACATCAAACTGAATGGCTCTCAAAGTGTCACTTTGAAATAGAATGGAAAGATTTGCGGTTACATATAAACACCTATACATTCAGCAGTCATGGCTAATTCTAAACACAGCTCTCCTTTCCTTAACATATGTTCCCAGATAAGGAGCTCAGTGTCAGGTGACGGCAGATATGTAACGGTTCGTAAAAGACACTTAGCTACAAGAAAATTATTATCATTGAACAAAATTTATATGCGACATCAACAGTTAATTTTATTTTTTTCTCTTCTGTCATATAGAAAATAATTAAAACACTTTCAGAAAAAAAAAAATTTTTCCTAAAAAACATGTCGACGAATGAAGACCTAAATTAAGAATTAGTGTAGAGCAAACAAAAAAATAAATAAGACAAAATAATTATTCCTATTTTTCTCATCACTTTTCCATTATATATATATATATATATATAAGTAATGTAAAGTTGGCGACCGTAGTTGAGGGTGACCCGAAGGCTTTCTTTTCATTAGCTGCTAGACCAAGGTGTAGGGGAGGGCATTACACTTTTCTATTGATTGCTCCATTTTGCCCTTGATTTGAACCTTATAATACAGTGTGTTAAGCAAGGCGGCATCAAGTAGCATTTTTTGAGTCTTTGGTATGGAACCCTTGGTCTCCGGGGCCATTGGTGAACACTCTGCCCACCAGTCAAATCATAGAAGTCATTCGAATTTCACAAACGAAATTCTCCTAATTTCATAAAACAAAATGTTACAGCCATCGAATGGAGTAAGAATGTTATACGTGGGGAGTTTAAGATGGTGGCCTATACGTGAATATATAGACAAGAATAAAAATTTCCTGGTTCCGACGATCAGTGTCTCCAAGTTATAAAACTATCCGCTCCCAACACTTTTTCTGGATCAGGAAGCTGCTGCATACCGGTAAGTATAAAAAACAAGTCTCCCAAAATAAAACAAAAAGTTTTCAAAAATTCGACTCTTGCGGTGAGTCCGCCCATGTGAATAGTAAAAATCACATCATTGGACATCACCTAATCATAATTTACACGTATATCATATCATACAAACATATACACGTACCCACACAATCCCTCTGTCATCTTCTCACTCTTTCTCTCACCCTCTCTCCCTCTCTGTCTGTCTTTCTTTTTCACACACACTGTCTGTCTTTCTTTTTCACACATACATACCAACTCTTTTTCTTTTCCCCTAACATTTCTCCTCAAATCTGCACATTTTTGTCATCAATAATTCGACAGGTACATTTTACACACAAGAATATACATAAGCCCAGAGCCTCCAATTATCATATTTACCAACCCCTCCGCTCGGGCAGGATATGACACAAGGTCAATTTTTAAGCGGAGTTTAACAGGTTTGAATTCAGAGTTTTCCTTCTCCTAGACTAGTTGCCTCACCAAGGCTGAAGAACCTAATCTGTCCTACTATTTACCCATAGCTGGAGGGAGAATAATTGGATTCATACCTTTCCCAAGGGTATTAGTGCTATGTGAAATGCAATCAGTCTCATCCAGGATTTGAACTCGTATCGTCGTGTCCATTTCCTACGACGATAACCATTACAACAGAGCCTCCAATTATGGTGTAATACTTCCATTGCTACTGAATAGTGAGTTCGATCCTACTGGATGCCTCATATCTGCAGCCTTGTACAACAACTAGGTTAAGCGTAGTAATTAACTAAATATACATCAGCCTTACAGATGGGGCTTATAATACACTGACCATATCCCCTTCAGTAAGGTAAGTACCCGGCGAGAAAGAGAAGTTTTGAATATGGCACTAAACAGCCTCTGATGGTAAGGCTCCAGCTCTAGAAATCTGTGGAGTGTGGAGTACACCTTCATTACCATTACACCCATGTCTACTCTAACTCAAAGTGGTAATAACTTTTAAGGTCTTATCTATAGGTCAAACAGACCTGTTTTATAATTATTCGTATTTGATAGGAACGTTTGTAAAACAACAACAAAAAAAGATCTCTTCAGAAACAATTAAAAAATGTAAATATGAACATACAATAAACGTGATTCCTTAATCTGTACACGTAAAATAACCCTGGACATTTTGACTTGTCACTAAAATCAATCCATAAATAAATAAATATATATATATATATATATATATATATATATATATATAAGTACAGCATTTCTACACTGAATCATCCACCGCTTATACATACATATATATCCCCTTTATGTCTAACTGTTAAACAAAAGTCTCTCAATTCTGTTCGTAGTGTCCCACCACCTAACACACATCACTACTATTATACACATATTGCTTTCAACACAAACATTCTCATAAATTTCACCATATGCATATTACTACTAATATGCGCTCATCAGATTACATATCTTAACACTTCAATGGAGATCTCTCTGTACTGTTTGTAATATCTCGTTAACTTACATCAGCGCCATAGTACGCATATTGCTTCCAATATACACATTCATAAAAAATTCAACGTACGCATATTACTACCAACATACTCACATATATCCACTCATTAGATTACATGTCTAACACTGTTCAACGAAGGTCTCTCTATGCTGTTTGTAGTTTAAATTTTTCCAATCGATTTTTCACCGTTTCTTTTGTTTATTTAACTGTGGCCTATTTTTAGAGAACGCCATGACAGTTTGAGAAAAACGTAAGAGAAAAAGGAAAGGCAAAGAAAAGTAAGACGACTTTTAGAACTGAGTGGGTTTGAGGCGAGGGAAGAAGTTTTCCCCGTAAATATCCTTTTGTCAATGTCTCTTGCCCAAAATTTAATTCGTTCGCTTATTGGCTCATTCCATCTATCTATTGTTATCTGTTAACTGTACTTTCTTATTAGGTGTTATTTCTTATGAAGAATAATTTCTCCTTTCTTTCTTTGTCTGATGATCCTTCGTCATCTAGTTTTCCCTTAGTCGTTCATCTTTTTTTCTTTTCGTTTGATTACACTGCCTTGATCTCTTCTGCAATTCTTTGGTTTAGCCATGTTTTCTTTTGTCTTTGTGTATCTCAGTTCTTTGCTTAAATCACCCATCTGTTTCACGTGTTTCTTCTAAATCTTTTTTCAGTTCTTACCGTTTTTTTTTTTAATTCACTCACTGTTTCTTTGTTTTTTTCTTTCCTTCTCAATTTGTCTTGGTTCTTTCTTTTTTTTTTTTTTTGTTTCTTCTTCCTAGTTTCTCCTTCCCCTAACAACGTTCTCCTTCACCTTTACTTACACACGTATTTCTTTCTACTTCTATCTCAGATACCTTTCAGCATAATTCTTTATTTCATTTTATGATCATCTATTTTTTTTAAAAATCTTTTGTCTCTTCACACTTTTAAACACACACTCACAAATTTATGTGGAGGGTGGCACTCGTATCTCTCTTGTCTCTGCCCAACAGACTTATCCAAATACTCACACGCATAAGATCACAACATACTGTCTGTACCATCGCATACGCATTAGAAAAGCAAATAACCACACAAAAATAACAGCACACATTTTCTTATAACTCATGGCCACGTCAAAAGCATACATTCACTTACACACGCTCCTGAGCAGAAGGTACTCAAAACACATATGCGTACGACATATTGGAAAGAATAACAGATCTCGTTCGTAACCGCTGGAGACGAATTCCAAATTAAAAGTGAAAAATTAAAAGATTGTTAATAAATTAATAAAAAAAAAGAAAAGAAGATAGAACGATCCGAGAAAACAAAGGAAGAGGCACCAACGCAAGACTGTCGAACAGGATTTAATCTCGTGACAGGAGGGATAGATTTAACTAATTTGCATCCACTGAAATATCCATTGCCTTCCAGCTTTTCTGTGTGCGCTTGAGTGAGACGTAAGCCAGTATATATGCTTGTTAATACTACGATGTGTACGTATGCTTGCTTCTCTATGTATGTACATGAATTTACTAGCTTGGATTACACGATTTATCCAATTCTCTCAAATTGTTCTGAAGAGTGTGATGCTCCATTTTATAATCATGTTCTTTTGGCCATATCTTTGCGACCGAACCATGATTGTCTGATAGAAAAAATAAATAACAACCATCGATCTTAACCCATTAACTTGGGTAGAAGCAGCTCAATTGCCATTTTCTAAGTTCAAATGATTAAGTGTCAACCACTTATACACCCTAGCCCTCTGCTGATTTGAAGATTTATTAGATAACATACAAAAAATTCACCTAGTAGTTCATATAGTGGTCACAAACAGGAAGCATATTTTTTGTTTACTTTTATTCAAACTTCGGATGTCAAATCAAATTAAACCAATCCTGATAATATTTTAGATACTTTTTTAATTCATTCCCATCCATTCATTGACGTATGTTATAATTTCTTGCGCCTTCCAGTTCGATTATAGTTGTAATCATGCCCTGTCGGCCGGGCTTAAAATACTCAATATCCTTAGCAAAAGAGTCACACCCCACCAAAAACTGCATCTGTCAGGCTTCTGTTCTGTAGCTCTGACGAGTGTAGAGTACTGCTTAATTGTCATTAATCTCAGGTCCATTCTAATCCAGAGAGGTATACCTGTAAGGACTTTATTTACAGATCAAATAGATCTGTTTGCAAATTATTCTTATTTGAGAGGAATGCTTGATATAATATCGTTGCAAGGAATTGACGATACAACTTAAAATGTAAATATAATCGTACAATGTACGCAATTCCTTAACCATTTGGCATAAAATAGCCCCAAACAGCTTGACATGACATTAAAATCAATCTATCATACAGTCGAATTGGTTAATTCTACTTTAATAATGTCAGCTCAATTGCTTCCTTCGAAAAAGTTATATGCAAATCTATTCATCAATAATAATTCCTACCTCCGTCTTGAAGCCGGAAAAAAAACTTAAATGACTCTGTAAGACTAAATATTTTCTGGGCTGTGATTGCTTAGACGAAGAAGTATCTATCTATTGTCATGGCGCACCGATAGCACCGTATTGTCATCAATAAAAAAGAAAATTTGTATTTACAGTTGAGCCATAGATGTACAATAGAGAAGCTGTAGAAATAACCAATAGTGATCATAAAATTCAGATAAATGAGTGCAGCAAACTGAGTCAAAAGTATAATCGTATACATGACTGGGTAAGATCAGTGATTTTCAGCGAATCGTGCAAGAAAAAATATAGATCTATTAGAAAACTCAATCCATCCTTGGAAAAAAGAAAACAGTTTAAACACGATAAGAGGACAGTTTGAAGCTCTCTTGAGCTGAGAACTTTAGATCAGAGCTAGGATTCATATGAATCAGACCAACTACAAAATTTTGAATGCTACTTTATAAGACAAACGTTGAGACTTTTCTCACTAAAGAAACTGACGTAATACAATTCTCATTAATTTCTTTTTTAAAAGGTTTTTCACAAAATTCCTTCATTAGTTCGATCAAATAGAAAAAGCAAAGTATTCCAAACACTGAGACATATACTTCAGCGTATTTGATTGAAAATCCGTTTTCGTAGCTTCGATTAACTGATCACAACGCAAGAGCCGAGCAGACGTAAAAGATAATTCTTACATTTTCCTCATGCTAAGAAAAAGTTGCCGCTGAGAACTTTTGCATCGCTACATATTGGGTGAATTAAAAGTAATATGACAATTTTTTTTCACCAGGGTTCTTCACGTTTATAGTTTGTATGTACTGACAGCTTTATCAATTTTTCGGTCCAATCAGATATTAGGATTTAATCATCATCATCATCATGTCGTGCCGCCAGCACGGATATCCCTGACCATCTCTCGCCACTTCTCCCTATCATTCATCGCCAGGTCTTCTGGGTTACATCCTGTGCCCTCACATAGCTGCTGTATGTAAGTTCGGGCCGGACGTCCTGCTTTTGCTTGGCCATATGTGGGGGGTGTCCATTGTTGGACCCAACATTAAACTGAAATGATCTTTTATCGCATTTACTATGGTGTGAGATAAACATATAATATGTAGTATAAGCGTCTTCTCTTGAGAATATATTTACATGAACAAGATTTGGCCTTAACCAGTCGGTTGAAACAGTAGAATATGCCAGTTGTACCCTTGCAGATGGGTAAGACCTGGACATGACACTATACTATCTGATAGTGAGGTTCCGGTACTGGGGCCTCGGTAAATGTGGAGTACTACTTTATTGCCATTATTCCTCGGTGGTAGTACCTGTAAGGGTCCCATCTATGGGTTAAATACAACTGTCTGAACATTTAACTGTGTACAAACAAATGACTGATGTTAATTAGAATCGTTATCGTCCCATAGCAATACTTTGAATCATTTAGCTGTGTGCAGACGAATGAGTAATGAGAATTATTTGTGTTAAATAGCAATACTTGAAACCCTTTAACTGTGTGCAAACAAATGATTTCTGACTCGTTTAATTATTGTTACTTACAAATCGCTTGTTTACAAATTATACATTTACATGATATATATGCATAAACAGAATTTGGCATTCAATGACCTACAAAAACTAAATTATTGGTATAATATAGTAATACTTGGAACCTTTTGACTGTGTGCAAATAAATGAATAGTCTTGAATAGAATTATTAGTGATAAGTAGTTGGAGACCATTGCCGAGGGTGACACGAAGGCTCCCTTTTCGATAGCTACTACACCAAGGTGTAGGGGGGCGCTTCTCCTTTCTCTGGATTGCTCCAATTTTACCCTTGATTCCTGTATTGTTACTCACCTGTAGTCAGGATTGGACCTGCAACCACTAGATGATTGTCTCCTTAGAAGCTTAGCGTTGGTTCCCTAAGTTTCTAAGGAGACAATCATCTAGTGGTTGCAGATTCAATCCTGACTGCAGGCGAGTAACAATACAGGAATACTTAACACTTGTACCCGGTTATGGCTAACGGAATCAGAACAGGTGACCTCCGTGGATTCAATAAAGGACGTAGTTAGAAGTTCTGTGTAGGTTTCCGAGTTCGACAAACACCTGAAGAAGGCAGGGGACATATCGGCCGAAACGCTGTGGGAATAACAATAAAGATGAATTCAATAGTCCGAAAACCCTTAATGATAAAAAACAACCAACCAAATCTAACCAATTATTTTTCCAACTCGGTATATAGATTGTACTTTATTATTTCAGTCGAATTCACTTCAAGATCTAAAGCTAAAAAGTAGAAATAATCCAATTTTACATACATTAAAAAAAATTCGTAATACGAATATTAGTGAAATCTACATCGGCATGTTTCAAAGATCTTTTGAGGTGGAGGTGTGACTGAGATTATAGAAAATTAATTCACACAACAGAACATGAGTAATTTTTTTGTTTGTTTCCGAGCGTGGGAAGGAGTACAGTTGACATCTCATATTAGTATGGACGGTTATTTTAGATGACGTACAACAAACACGCTCAAGAGAACATGAGAAACTCTGTTTTATTTCATAATGTAAGTCGAAGCAGATTTGTCAACTAGCATTGGCACCGGGAAGCTGTGCCTGAGATGACAGACAACACACGTAAATAGGAATCAAAGTAAACTTTTTTGAGCGCATTGTTAAATAAACTAAAATTATATATGTTATTTCTTTAAATGAAATAAAACTTTGAATTTTGCTTTTGATTTCTGTTTTAATAATATCATTATATAATTTATTCCAATTTTTTAAATTCAGTGAAATTAATAAAAACGAATCAGTCAAAAATGAAAACTGTAAAAAATAGAATTTGTCAAAAGTTGAAATGAAATTAATGAAAATTGAAACGGAAAATGTTTCTACAGATATTGTATTAATTCATAAATTCCCCATATAATCATTTCCATATTCATTTTGATGGAAATGAATAAATACCACCAATTGCTCATTGGCCAAGTGGGCAGAGTGTTCGCCTTATGGTCCGGGAGATCTGGGTTCAATCCCAGGTCGCGTCATACCAAATACTTTAAAAATGGTACTTAATACCTCCTTGCTTAAAACTCAGCAATATAAGGTACGTATCAAGGGTAAAGTGGAGCAATCCAGGGAAAGAAGTAGAGCCCTCCCTAACAACTTGGAATTTTAGCTATTAAAAGGGAAGCCCTCTGATCACGCTCAACTACGGTCGCTAACTTTACTTTTTTACTTAATCTAGTATTGCAGCTTAGCATTATAACAAATGGAAATCTCGTCCCCCAATCTCACTTTAGTCCCGCCGTGCCTCTACTCCGAGAGCAAATTGCACTCTTGAGTTCTTGAGTTTGAGACTCCTGCTGAGGCCAAATAGAACTGCTGATATATATATATATATATATATATATATATATATATATATATATATATATACGAGGATCATTAAATAAGTTTCAAGACTTTTTTTCGTGTGGGCAGTTTTATTGATAGTACATACATGAAACTCTAGTGCCCTTCGAAGTAATCTCCTCCGGCTGCAATGCACTTAATGTATTGTTCCAACAACTTCTGAAAGGCCCCATGGAAGTCCTCTTGAGTGAGCGTGTCAATGACCTTCGTCACAGCCTCTTTCATCTCCTCGATTGTCTCATAACGACAGCTTCTGAGGTTAGGGAATAACCAAAAGACACAGGGAGCAAGGTCTTGACTATAGGGAGGCTGAGGAACCGTCTTGATGCCCATCTTGGTCAAATAGTCTGTGACAAGGATGGAGTTGTGAACTGGTGTACTGTTCTGGTGGAAATGCCACTGACCAGATTTGAAGAGTCCTGGCCTCTTCCGACGGAATCTTTTCTTGAACTCCCTTAAAACCTCAACATAGTAACCCTAAGCCTAACCCTTCGGCCAATTAACTTTGGTGTATTGACTTCCTCACCCTTCCCACACCTCTCATCATCCATCACAGACTCCTTGCCTTCCTTGAATCTCTTATGCCACTCAGAAACTGATGCTCGTTTCATGCAAGATACTCCAAAAGCAGTCTGAAGCATTTTATACGTTTCTGTGGCATTTTTTTCAAGTTTAAAACAAAATTTTATTGCATATCGTTCTTCTAAAGTGTCAGATTGCATTTTTGAAATTCACCAGCTGTGACAATCAAGCTTTAGTAGGGTGTATCTCAATTCCTGTTGTCGCTGTTCATTTGAAAGATTGGTAGGTCATCTCATAAGATGTATAGCAATAACATACTGAATTTTCAAGAGTCTACGACAATTCTAAATACCCATACGAAAAAAGTCTGGAAACTTATCGTATGCACCTCGTATATATATATATATATATATATATATATATATATATATATATATATATAACCATTCCAACTAAAATAATTCTTTGATCTTCAAATGTCGTTTTGACAGTGAGCTTCACATCTGTGGTTGTCCAATTTAGATAACCGAAGTAAAGACTTCTTAACTGCAGACCTCCTCAGTAATTTTACTAACTTCGTGATTAGGCCTGCCTCTTAACATAACCAGTACTCCTTTTCTATTTTAGATATTGCCGAAGTAATTAAAAATTGAAGCCCTTACATCCACTATTTGGATGTTTCCTGTGTTTTGAATACGAGAGTAGACTGAAAAATTCATAAGCTAACCAAGATATTTCGATGAAATGTGACCGAATGAGGGTTGTTTTTTTTTAACATAGCTTCTCTTATGCTCCATTTGTCCTGTCGGCTAGGGCTGCAGAATACACCGACTGCACCTCTGCAGAAGGGTAAGACCCCTCCCCCAACGATTATCCTGGTTATGACACTAAACTGATGGTGCGGTTCCATGATGCTGGTGTTTTGGGGAATGTGGAGCCCCCAAGCATTGCTCTTGTTCCCAGGTCCACTCTGGTCAGGAGTAGTAGCACCTGATAGGGTCCTATCTATGGGTTAAATAGAACTAATCTGCGTACTTGTGCTGAACTAAATTACTTGAAATAGAACTGTTTTGATATTTAAACTGCGTACTTACTCTAAATTGAATTGTTTGAAATGGAACTGTTTTTGACATTGAAACTGTACTTACGTTAAACTGAATTGTTTGAAATAGAACTGTTTTGACATTTATTTGAACCGTTTTGACATCTAACTGAGTATAAACAAAATCTATACTTACAGGAAACTAATTGTTTCAGTTAGAAGTGTTTGACTAAACTGAATAGCTTGAAAGAGAACGGTTTTTGACAATTAAATTGTGTACTCACATTTAAACTGCGTACTTACGCAAAACTGAATTGTTTGAAATGGAACTGTTTTTGACATTAAAACAACTTACTCTAAACTGAATTGTTTGAAATAGAACTGATTATTTGTATAAAAATGGATTTGGCATTAAATAACCTACAAAGGTTGATATGCCATAAAACTCAAATAACCAACCTTTTTACGCTCCATGCATTTCTTTCAGTGACGCTTCAAGGCTTGGAACGCATTGATCAAAAAAGTTATATATATTCTTTGTTTTGTATTTTATAATTAAAATTGTTTACGTATAGTCATCCATAGACAGACTGTTTCGTTGTATCACAAGTCTTCAGTGAGGCTAGAAACACAGAACACTTCAAGCTGGGGTCGAAACCTGCCTAACTTAACGCTAGAAATGACATCCAACCGCTCAGCCATTCCAGTGACATACGTAAGCTCATGAGTTATTACACATTAGTGTTGATTTCGTTTGTTTACATTTTGCGCTATCGGATACCAGAGCGCTCAATTCGTTAGAAGAGCTTTGTATTCCGAGGGTGGCAGTCATTAATTCTTTCACCAGAGTGCTCAAACCCTGGGAGGAGAGCGTATATAGCCATCCACAGACAGGCTGTTTCGTTGTATCACAACTCTAAAGTGTGGCTAGACACGTAAGATGCTTTAAGCTGGGATCGAAACCCATCTAACTTTATACAGTGTTTAAATTTTAAAAGTTCTGTTGGAGTTCTTTTATGATATCAGGATTTAAAGTATTCAACTATTCACCAACCCTGCCAACACATCATTGGAGTCTACCCAAGGAAGTCTCAATTTTGGATTTCTAATAAAGAAACTTCAACATTTTTTGTAATCACCTGTGGGGCATTCCAAGAATGTGCTGGCAGGGATGGTGAACATGTGAAAACTGTTTGAAATTATATCATAAAGCTACTGCCATGAGAGTTTAGTATTTTTTAATCATATATAAGTCTTGATTAGCTTGATACGAAATAGTTGTGGAGGAGAAGGATGCGCGGCGCCGATCCTAAAACTGGGAAATCCTTGCTTGTACGTAAATATCTCAGATTTGTGTATGTGTGTTTATGTGTTTATATGAATGTACGTGAGTGTTTTTGTGTTGGTGTTTTCTTCACGCGTGTGTTTGTGCTTGCATGCGTGAGTGTATATTTGTGTAGGTTTGGTTTGTGTGTGTCTGAGTGATCGTGATTTATGTTATGTTATTGTATTTATGCAGATCTGTGTAGGTTATGTGTGAGCGTATGTTGTTTGTATGTGATTGAGTAAGTATGTGTGTTCATGTTATATGTATGCATGTTATATGTGCATGTGTGTATGGCTATGCATGTATGTATGGTGTATACGTGTGTGCTTGCATTTGCGTGTTCAAGTGTGTCTGTATGTATATTAGTGCTCGTGTGTGTGTTTGTACGTTGAGTGTGTGTGCTTGCACGTGTGTGTGTGTGTGTGTGTGTGTGTGTGTTATGTAAGTGCTTGCCTGCGTTTAGGGTCTTTTTTTTTGTTTAGTTGGATATCAACCGTCATAGGTTATTCGGTGCCAAAGCCATCCTTGTAGGAGAACCGTAATGTTAATATTTAACCCAGAGTTGGTAGGTTCATAGCTGTCCAAAGGGTATTTGTCCGAAAGGGAGCGCAATCGGCTGGACTTCAAACTCACTTATTTCGGGGCTACAGTTAAGCGCTTTAGCCATTACACCACGGGAACTCCCCTGTCTGTTTGCATATACCTTTTATATACCCAACATATTTACCTATATATGTGTGAGTGAATAGATGTAATTGACTTTTCTGTCTGTAAATGTGTAACTTTTATATACGTAACATATTTGCCTATATATGTGTGTGTGTGTGTGTGTGTGTGTGTGTGTGTAGTGGACCACTCAATCTGTAAACGTGTAACTTTTATATACGCGATATATTTGCCTATATGTGTGTGTGTGTGTGTGTGTGTGTGTGTGTGTGTGTGTGTGTGTGTGTGTGTGTGTGTGTGTGTGTAGTTGACCACTCAATCTGTAAACGCATAACTTTTATATATGCAACATATTTGCCCATATATATGTGTGTGTGAATGTGTGCAATTGTCTTCGCGGTCGAGTGCCAATATGTGCGTGTGTGTTTCTGCGTTATGTAAGCGTGTCTGAATTTGTATGCGCATGTTATGTGTGTGAATATTGTGTGAGTGTGTGTAACTGTGTGCATGTGAGTAAGTGTGTGTGTTTGTGCATGTGTATGTTTTTGTTTGTGTGTGTGTATTATGTAATTGTGTCAGTATGACTATAAGTATGTTATATGCGTCAATGTTGAGTGGGAGTGTGTATAATAATTGTGCGCATGTGTGTAAGTGCGTGCACGCGCGCGCGTGTGTGTGTGTGTGTGTGTTCATGTGTAGAGGTTATGTAAGTGTGTCTGTATCTATATGAGTATTTTATGTGCGTGAATTGTATGCATGTGAGTAAGCGTGTGTGCTTGTACGCACGTGTGTGTGTGTGTCGTGTGTGTCCGTATGTGTATGTGTTATGTGTGAATGTTGTGTGTGTGTACGTAAATCTGTCTGCATGTGAGTAAGTGTGTATGCCTGAGTGTGTGTGTGTGTCTGTGTGTGTATGTATATTAGATAAATGTGTCTCTGTGTGTATACGCGTGTTATGTGCGTATGGTGTTTGAGTGTGTTTAATTGTGTGCATGGGGATAAGTGTGTGTGTGTGTGTGTGTCTGTGTGTGTGTGTGTAGTATCGAAGGAAGTTTTTAGGATTAGGATATAGCAAAGTAAAAGAAACCAAAAACAAAGACAATCTTATGCCGTCTTAAGTTTACTGGATTCAGGTTACTAATACGTGTGCGCTGGAGAAGTCTTTTGTGTCTGTTGAATTCTAATTCATGCCAGTCTTTCAGGAATGATAAACGCAGAAGAGACAAGAGACGAGAAGAGTTTATCAAAATATTGACAGAATAAGAGCGTGAGAGGAAAATAGGAAAACAAGTCATGAGAAGCGATTTTTTTTTTCTTCTTAGAAAAAAAAAAAAGAGTGAAAGAGAAAAGCTGGCGTGGAAACGGAGACACCCTTGTAAAATAAAAATAAAGGAATAGTGGATTAAGGTGATGGGATATAATTAGATTGTCAGAAAGAAAGAATTAAGTAAAGAATTCAACTCGAGAGGGGAAAAAGAACGATGTAAAGATAGTGAAGAAAGAAAAACAGCTTGAAAGAAAGAAAGAAAGAAAGAAAGAAAGAAAGAAGTCAAATAAAAGAAAGAAAGAAAGAAAGAAAGAAAGAAAGAACACAATAAAGTCAAAGAAAGAAAGAAAGAAAGCAAGCAAGACAGAAAGAACAGAATAAATTCTAATTGAAGAAAGAAAGAAAGAAAGTGGAATAAAAACGAAGAAGCAACCTAGTAAGTATGAAATAATGAAAGAAAGCCCAATAAAGACAAATACAGAAAAGAAAGAAAGATAGAAAGAAAGAAAGATAGAAAGAATAAAAGGAAAGCAAAAGAAGTGCAGTGAGAGGCAAAAGAAAAAGGGGAAAAAGAAAGAGTGGGTGCGTAGGAAAAGAAATCGTGAGATTTTTAGTATGGTTAAAATTGAGGATGAAAATTAACAAGATAGTCGATGAGAAACCAATGAGAGAGAAAAGAACCGGAAAGATATAAAAACAGAACATGGTAAAGTAGGAGTGAGAGTAGATAGTCCTTCCTTACACACACTCCACAAAGGGAAAAGAAATAATTTTAAAAAGTTAGTTAAGGAATCCCAGAAGTGTGTGTGTGTATATATATATATATATAAGTGTTCAAAACAGGTCAAGATCAGAACTCAAAGTATTGAAGGGAAAATCACTTATCCTTTTGGGATTCTTTGCACGACTTTTTTCTTTTTTCTTTCTTTTTTTAAATAACTGACCACGGGGAAGATGGACAAAAACTGTAGGGGGCGTGGGATTAGATAAGAAAGCCGAAAAGGAAGAGGGAAAAAAGGAAATTTTAAGACATAACAGATAACGCGAACAAAAAAGCACTAATGGGAGAATAGTAATGTTAACAGAGATTTCCAGAAAGAGGCTAAGACAAAGGTGTTACCATGAGAAACAAGGAAAATAAAAGAGATTGCTGGCTGAAGACAAAGAGACGTTTTCGTCGACTAGCTTCTATTTGTAATGTCATGAGAAATTCTCTGATTTCGTTGGCGCTCCGAATACAATCAACCTCTGTTACGGATTCTGGTTTCCCTCCGTTTCAGTTTCCTATTCTTTACCGCAGAGATCCGTGTTTAGTATGACTTAAGTTTTTACGACCTTCCCAAGACCTTTCCCATCCATCGTTGATCCTTCACTTTTCACACCCACTACCTACTCACCAAACACTGCTCTCAGCGTCTATGTCCAGGTACATTCATTTCTTTTTGTCTCTGATCTTTTTTTTTTCCTGACTCAGGCAACCCAACCACGTCTTCTCTGCTCCACTCGGCTTACAATCAGGCTTCTCGAATTTCACTACCTGTTACGGCATCTTGATCTCTATCTGTGCGTTTCTAGTTCTCTATTTGTGTTTCATTGCTCACTCTCTCTCTCTCTCTCTCTCCTTCTCCCACTCACTGTCTCTTACATATATATATATATATATATATATATATATATATATAGTTTGATCGGATTGTTAAATAGAATAGATACGTACCTTTAAACGACATTAGATTGTCGGTGTTCTAACCCTTGTAGAAGCCGAGATTTTAAATAATAAATCTTCAACACAAACACTTATTACTTGCAAAATTGGCATATTATAGTCTTCTTCCTTCCAGCACACACACACACACATATATATATATATATTATGACAAAGTAAAAATGACAAAGTAGGATGGATAAAAAAAATTCAGTTAAGCCGTACTTTTTTCCCTGTCCTATTTTTTCATATTTTTTTACAATTGATATTGTGATATGGTTCTAGTTTTTATGTAAAGATTTTAAAATCAATTGGCGATTTTAGCATTGAATTTAAACCATATACATAGAGAGACAGACAGACAGACAGAAAAGGGAAATATAGAATAAGTATATAGGCTGATTGCCGCAGCTTGAGCAGCTTTTTTGGGCATGGCATTGTCTTCGTAGTGACCCACTTTTCGTGATGGAAATTTATGTAAATTCAACAGTTCACGATTGCACCACGCCAAAGAGAAAAATCAGAAGTTCTTCGACCAATGAAAAACTCGCTGGAAAAGTATATCTTATGCCAAAGTAATTATTTTCAGAAATAATTAATATTTCACTCATTCTTCATTTCTATCTTGTTAAATATACCTTTAGTCGCGATACTTTTTAACAAAATTTATATATATATATATATATATATAGAGAGAGAGAGAGAGAGAAATGGAGGGAGATTGATAAAAAAATTAATTTGGATGCAGTATGTGCACGTTTCTTGAGCACTGCTGATGCATAGTTTTTTTTAATCTCAGCATATAAATACACACACACACACACACACACACACACACACACACACACACATATATATATATATATATATATATATATATATGTATTACACTATTTTCTTCTCTGGAGAGATTTACCAGTCCGTTCAAATTCCTTAAAATCCTGTGTGAAAAACAGATGTATCTGATTAGTGTCAGATAGATAGATAGATAGATTGTGTGGAAATGAGCGTTATTCGTAGTCTAAGAAGTAATTGTTCAGGTCCATTAAAAAAAACTTACAAAAAATCTAATTTTTGATACTTGACTTTTAAGGCAGGCTTTCCTAACTTGAAAAATTGGTGCAACACAATCTTCCTTTCCTCATTTTTCGTCATGATTCTATTCTTTTCTCTCTTTATCACTGATGTTTTTCCTATTAGACACCGATGTTATTTCGACTTCTTTATCCATCGGCTCATCTCATCGCATTTCATCTTTGATTCTTACTGAGTTTTTTTTTCATTTTTCACTGAAAAGACAACGTTTCTTGTTGATCCTGTCCTCTTTAAACTGTTGCACTTGTTAACTGTTTATTATTTATTTAAATCTTTAAAACAAAAATTATATAAAAATGTTTCCGTTTCTATGGTGTTAAAATATAATCTATAAAAAATATTTTTGAAAGCGAACACGAAATCGTACATATGCACCCAGTCACACGGAATCTGACTAAATTTTATATCATGCTGTTCATAAGTTTTTGAACAAACAGACAGTTTGCTTTGAATCGATTAATTTGGAGAGGGAAAAGCTGTAAAACTACGCAAGAAGAACCAAATTTTATAGCAAACAAGATAACATTTTCTGGCTTTGAATACTGATTATCCGGAAAGAAATTTTTGATTAGACTTGTTTTCTTTGTTTAATTGCTTGTCCTCCTTCGTGGGTTATTTAATGCCAAAACCGACCTTCTTGGATAACAGTAGTGGTAAGATTTAACCTATAGCTGGCGGGATAAGGAGGTTCAAACCTTTTCCGAGGATATTAGAGTAAGAAGGTGAATGTAATAGTTTGAACTTGTTTACAGCGATGTTGCAGTCAAGCCACAACACCCAGGAGACTCCAAAATATTTGCTTAATAAAACAATATAATTGCTTAATGAAAAAAGAAAATAAGAGTACTTGTGTCCTTCTAAAATCTTGTTCAGAACCATTAAAAAAGATAGTGAAAATGAACTTCCGTTGTAGGTTGGAAGGGATGTCAGACTAGAAAGTACATTTAGATTTCCTTGGACTCAAAATATTAATGGCTCCAGCAAATCTCATTAAAAAATGTACAAATACATACCGCCACTATTGGATGGAGACGCTTAGCGCAACGTTTATCGCAGCAGAAAATGGAATCGGTGATCGAGTTCAAATCTGACGATTTTAAGACTAGTGAATCTGTTATTGCTATGAAGTGAACTTTCCCTGCTATATTTCATGGTGCGTTGGAATGATACTGTTCTGGATAGGCTTTTTCATCCATAAAAGTATTCTATCATTCTAATCTTCAACAGCCAACTTACCGAGTGCAATCCAAATCATGATCGCAACTCATCGTATCTGAAGAGAAAATGGTAGCTAATCTTCATGGAGATACCATTACCACTTGTCTATGTTTACCAGCACCATTCATGTGATTGTTTGAAATGAGAGAGGTATTTCTACCGAAGGCTGTATTATATATTTAAATTTTGATAGAAAACGTTCTCTAGGTAACAGCAACAGAGTAGGTATGCAACTCAGAAAATATATTATTATGAACACAAAACGTTTAAGTTCCATGGGGTGTACACAATCATCAGACAGAATATATATATTGAAAGTGAAAGAGAGAAAGAGAGACAGGTCAGACACTAAGACTTGGATGTAAACAATTATCAAAATATTTATAGCGACTAGTAAATATTTATCGGCCGTAGAGCATCAGCATTTATACACACACGTATGCATCAGGGGCGGAGACGGGACTAGTGCTACTCGTGCCCGGCACAACCAATAACTCGGTCAATGTTATTCAAAATGGATTAAAAATCATCCATTTATTTCAAGCAAACATACTTAGTCTGATCTCAATTAAATTACGTATCTATTCAAGTTTCGATAACTAAGTAGCCAAAAGTTCATAAATATATCTGGGAATAATACAACGATGCTGTTTTGAACGGATGGTCTTTGTCCAGCCACCGTTAGATTCATTGAACATCCCATAAAATCGGCTATAATGTTGAACGCCCGATCCGTGCCAGGCACTAGACCCTTATAATAACAGTAATGTTAGAGAAATACGCTTTTGGCTGTAGCCAATAGCAAGAGCAACCCTACCACTGTGCTAAAAAATCTTAGCACGTGCGACTGTTGATTGATATATTGGGAAGAGGGAGAGGGACAGACAGAGAGAGAGAGAGAGAGAGAGAGAGAGAGGATAGCAGATTAGAGCAGTCGCCGACGTCATCATCATTGCTATGGTAAATGTTGGTTAAACGGCGTGTTTTAATTCGTTTTTTCACTAACAGATGTCTATTTCTTTAATGAATGTTGCATATATTACATTCTGTAACTAAAATTTGTTTATTTGAATACATTTTCAACAAATAATCTTTATTTTAAGCGAAATTGAAACTACTAGCTGTGTCTGTGTATATTGTCATCAGTTTCTTTATTCTAATAAACATATTTTTCTCGTCATAGTAATGAACATCTTTTCTTTTCTTCTATACTTTTGAAAGGAAAAAAAATTATCTTATCTACTGTATTAACAAGACTACAAATTATATAGTATCTTGATTGTTTACAAAAAAAACACACCATGCAAGGTACGTTTGTCAATCTGTGCTATACAATGGAGAATCACACAATAGCAACTATGATTACTTACTTTGGGTCCACGGACCACGGGTTGGGAACTGACGTTGACAGAGTGCGAGGTGGGGGCACGAGTAGCAAAAATAGGCTAGAGTCGCCACTGGTATGCATACCCCATCGAATATATAACAATGTAAATATACATATAGAGCCAGACTGTAATTTATTCTAAGGGTTAATATTCTCGTTGTATTGAAAATTAACATTTCATTTTCTGGCTTTTTCATGGACACGAACACTGTTCCACGGAATCTTTGAACCGTTAAGGTTTCTTTGTCTAATAGCATATCAAACTTCATGGGTTGTTCAATGCTCGCTCCATCCTCGTAGAAAAACAGCAGCGATACTGTTTAACCCATAGCTGGTGTGAGGGGTAATTGGTTACATGCCTCTCTCAAGGGCCTTAGTCTGAAATTGAACTTTTTAGTGCTAGTAGAGTTTGAACTCACTTCTATTGAGGCCGCAATCCAGCACTTTTGCCATTACACCACGTGGACACCACCAAATCAAGAACAAATAATTCATGTATATATATATATATATATATATATATATATATATATATATATATATATATATATATATATATATATATATATATATATATATATATATATATATATATATATATATATATATATATATATATATATATATATATATATATATATATATATATATATATATATATATATATATATATATATATATATATATATATATATATATATATATATATATATATATATATATATATATATATATATATATATATATATATATATATATATATATATATATATATATATATATATATATATATATATATATATATATATATATATATATATATATATATATATATATATATATATATATATATATATATATATATATATATATATATATATATATATATATATATAATATATATATATATATATATATATATATATATATATATATATATATATATATATATATACGTCTACATGAATACATTTATTAATAAAATATTTTTACATATTTATGTACTAAAATGTATATCGGTGTGTTAGCAGCGCTTGCTAACGGTCAGTTTCACGCTTTCATGACAGTAACCAACCTCCATTAACTATGTATCTACTCTATCTTAATTGATATATTCTCTATCACCAATATTGTGCACTCTTTATTTATCAACATAGCAAATTATATTATCAATATTAATCTCTCTCTCTCTATCTGTGTCTCTCTCTCTCTCTCTCTCTCTCACACACACACACACACACACACACACACACACATATATATACATATTTTTATTCCAGATGATTCCTTTTTTGCTTTTTTTAAGTTTTCATTGGCTGTTTGATTTTTTGAGCGGCATTTCCTCTTTTTCTATATTTGTGGAAGTTTGCTTAAATTTACATAAACCGTAAAAAAGCACTGTAAATACAGCCCTACTTAGAACTGAGTACCGAGGTGCGAGCACAAATTTGCGTAAGTGTTACACGACTTAGAGCTCACATGTCTACACACGAAGAAGATTTTTTTTAAGAACAGTCGCACCAATACATGTGCAAGTAACGAGTCGTTTATGGGCACATTTGGGAATCCAGACATATGCACAGAGGAAAGCACACGAATACACAGAGAAGAGCAAGCTTTCTCATTAATCAACACAAACGTTCTCAGACGTTTTGCAAGCTTACAACTTACTCTCCATTGCAACTTACCCTCCATTTCTCAGTGCTACCACTGAAGGTAAGAGAAGAAGCCATAAACATCGAAATTCAAAACAAAATGCCAAAAGGAACAATAATTTTCTTTAAAACAAAAACATATCAGAACAAGAAAAAAAAAAAAAACAAGAAAAAAAAAACATTAAGTAGGAACATGTAATTTTATTGATTATATATCTATATGTGTATTTATTTGTTGTTAATTTCTTTCCAGCTTCGCCCCACACCTCCCCACCTGACGTCAGCAGCCGCGGAAGGTATCCTAGCAACGGCATGTGAGAATGAGAGCAACAATGCTAAGCGGATGCGGATGGGGCTGGAGCCGCTGCCCGTAAGTGCAAATTTTATTACAATAACCGGACCTCCCACTCCTACACTTTAACCACCTCCTACTTCGACATTGAACCTTACATTTCATTAGCCCGCCTCTTTTTCTTTCACACCTTGTCATTAGTTTTTCTCCCTCATCCTTTGCTTCTCAGCTCGAAAGCACCGTTTTTGTTTTTGTTTTTGTTTGTGTTTTTGTTTTGTTTTATTTTTTGTTTTTGTTTTTTCTACTTCTATTCTCTTTGCTGCTACAATACTTCTTCTGCTTTGCTCTTTTTTCTTTCACATTTTTCCATATCTTTGATCTCTTCTCCGACGTTTTCGCACTTATTTACCAAGACCGTGCAGTATGGCACAAGACCAAAGTCATGAGAATCTATATGGAAAAATTTACAGGCAATTACGAAAATCCCCACAATATTATATTATTTTAGATTTGAGCTAAAATGAATAAATCGATCCCAAGGAGGATATCAAATCCTAATATCTAAAAGCTGGTAGGATTTTCGTTCATCAGTATGATTGGCGCAATAGAATCTTTTCACCTTTATT
Source organism: Sepioteuthis lessoniana (assembly GCA_963585895.1). NCBI lineage: Eukaryota > Metazoa > Mollusca > Cephalopoda > Myopsida > Loliginidae > Sepioteuthis > Sepioteuthis lessoniana. The sequence goes on from OY757907.1 coordinate 53,328,472, forward strand.
TGGCCTTGTAATAGACTAGATTAAACTAACACTAAAGAATAATTTCTAGTTTCATAAACTTTATCTTCCTTTAGGATTGAAAGTCTTAAGGTAAAGATTTTTGGAAGTTATTTTTGGCGGGAAAATGTAGAAAACACTGATTGGAAAATGTAAAAACAAAAACAATAATAGCTTAATTCAGCTCACATTTTATAGATTAAACTTAGATAAAACAAGGCCATGAAAAGGAGATGTGCCGGCAAGGCAACAAGTTCAAGATTTCTTAGGGATATCCTAAGACTGATGAATGCCACAAACTATACATGCAAATATAAGAATTTTAGAATTATATATATATATATCATCATCAAGTTGCAATGAAAGCACTGAGTTTCCTAACTCCCTCTCTCTCACTCACTTTACTCACCCTCTCTCTCTCTATCTCTCTCGCCATCCATCCCTATTATTCATCGCTCCCGACTGGTCTTCTAGATGTGTCCGTATACTGATGTCAGTAAGTTTTTACTGGTCAGCCATCACTCGAGCGTCATCCTTGCTTCACCACAAGTGTCCAGCATGTCTTGTTCGTTCGAATTTAATGGTTTGAGATGGGAGTCATGTAGCCGTCAATTGGCTATTTTGTGATGTGTTGCTTCCGGGATTTGTTCATTTCAGCTTGGGTATTCTTGTGTTGTTGTTGTTCTCTTGTAGCTTTTTTCTCATGCGTCTTGTTAGCGTCTATGTGGTGCATCCATATCATAGTATTTACTCAGCCGCAGCTTGGAAGAAATCTGATTTTATTTCATCGGCTAGATTTGACTTCCATATGATCGATAGCTTGTCAATAGTAATCTATGCCTTCACTAAGCACATGTTGATATCAATTTCGGTAGATGTGATCTTGCTACCGAGTTATTTGATCTGCTCTACGAAATCTTAGAGACTTACCACTTAGAGTAGCAATTACTCCTTTTTGTTAAAAATATGTACTCTGTTTAATATATATATATATATATATATATATATATATATATATATATATATATATATATATATATATATGACTGGGACCAAGCGAAAATTTTAAAATGCGGCTTCAAAATGGTTGAAATAAAATCACTTTATTCTAAGAATATTGATCGCATAGATAAATATGAAATAAATTCTTTAGTTCAAAATTCTTTTCATAATTTCCTATCAGAAATTATTTTCATAATTTTATATCAGACTAAAAACCTTTTGAAAGTGAATATAGAAAATATTGGCGATTCAGTAAAGTTTGCAAATTTCTGCTGAAAGCGATGTCAGCAAACGCATCGGTAAAGCCTGAATTGCTTTGACAGATCATCGACTAAATAGAATTCTGATTTCTCTGATAAGAATAAAACTGGAAAATCTTCAAAGGCGAAATCCATGTTAGTACTACTATATGTCTGCACCGCTTGGACTCGTTCGAAACACTAAGAGAAGAAGTTAGATAGAAACGACGCAAGGATACTGCATGATATTCTGAACCAATCCTGGAAGGAACACCCTACAAAGCACTAACTGTACGACTATTTACTTCCTATCTCATAAACCATCTAAGCGACGTTCTCCGATGAACCCATACACATGGATGCAACAAAAACTTACATTCATCATCATAACTGGATGCCGTTTAGAGGACTTACAAAATGCGTTGGAAAATTTGAACAAATAGCGACAGAGAAAGAAAGAGAGAGAGAGAGAGAAAGAGAGAGAGAGAGAGAGAGATGAGGGAATTCCTGATGTCGGTACGAATTGATTATGATGATGATGATGATGATGATGGTGATAGTTTCCATTGAGAGTTGTGCATAAATATCTAGACTACTTTCCTAATTAAAGCAGAGGATCCCCATGGTGGTGGGGTCAATGTGACAACGTAGACAGCGAGTTCAAACTCAAGTCACGCAATTACTTTCTCCCTTGGGAAAGTTATGAACAGCTTTATCTCCCCAGCAATGGATTAAATAGTAATACCTCTATTCTGCGACAAGAAATGCTCTTGAGGCGCTGGTAGTGCAATGATCATCTTAGGAAATGGATATGATTACCCTAGTTCGAATCCTGGACGAGACTATTTGTATTACTCATAGCACTAATACCTTCAGGAAAGATATGTTTCCAACTATCCTCTCTCCTACCATAGTTAACTGGTAGGTAAGACTTGGATCTTAAACCAGGGTATAGCAACCAATCTAGTTGAAGGAAATCTCTGAATATGTTTAAAAATTGTTAAAAACTTGTCTTTGTGTCACATCCTGCACGTGGTGGAGGAGTTGGATAAATATATTCTGTTCTTCTTCAAGGATGGCTTTGGCATTAAATTACCCACGAAGTTTGATATGCCATTAAAATAAAGAAACCAAACCAAATAAAGGCAAAAACAAAAGTGAAAGTTTATGATTCAAGTTGGAATTCTTCTCTATTGTTGTGTCCAATCAAACTCTCTTATTTGTTTTAAATTTCTACGTCCTATCTTACAACGAACGTTAATGAAGTGAGACATTTTCAGAGAAGAATTACTTTGTCTCGTGTGTGCTGTTTCATTAAGGATGTACAAGACCAAAAACACATTTTCGATAAATTTCAATAATGATGCCAATCAACTCTCTCTGCCAGAAACATGTTATTGGCCGTTCAAAATCTAAACGGATTTAATTTGTTTTCAGAATAACACACAAAATAGAAATAAAACACAAAACATTATTTTTAAGATAAAAAATTGTAGGAATTGTTGGTAACATGCATATATATATATATATATATATATATATATATATATATATATATATATATATGCATGTATTTACTTTCTTTTCAGATGATTAATTCATACAGAAAAATCTGGTACCAAAATTGTCTTGTTTTGATTTTTAGAAGGAATCACTACGTCATATGTTTTTGGTAGGCTTGTCTTTCAATTATCGTCATTGTGTATTGTTAATTTTTTCCATGAAATATTTTTGTCAGTTTTGAACGTAAAATTGGAACGATCACTATGAAAATGTATAAAAAGAAAAGAAAAGAACAAATAGAAATATTTTTAAAAAGATTATGAAATCCAATCAATCTGCTAGGGACATTTTCATTTTATTATTAAAACCTATAATTATCATAACCCATCAGAATCTGATCTCTTTCCTTTTTTTCATATAAAAAACATATATCAGTCTCGAAATGATCATACTTAATTTTGCTTTTATACTTCGAATATTAAAGTTGATATTATTCTGTTTCATTTTTTTGTACTTGTATGTGTCCCGTTAGAAATGGTTTTACATTAGGACTCGTACTTCTACCTGTTTGCCTTTGAGATTGGTTTTGTTTTATATCAACCCTATGTGTTTTATTTAATGCCAAAACCATTCTTTGAGAAGAACAAAGTAATACTATGTAACGTCTTTCTAGTAGGAAAAGAGGTTTCATACCTTTTCCAAAGGTATTTGTCCAAAAGTGAACGTACATAAGCGATTAGAGTTCGAAATCGTTTAAAACGATGGCAAAGACCAGAAATTTAGTGATCACTCTACTTTGATTCTTTGCAACGAATGTACATTAAACAGGTGTACAGGAAATTCACCCCCCTTTTGAGGATATCATTAAAGAGACAACTATAAAATATTTCCATAGATTTACTCAAAGCTTTATCGAAGACAATTGTTTCTTGGGAAGTTTGATCGGAATTAAATGATGAATAACCCATCTTTAGAAGGTTGGATTTCGTGTAGGCTTCTGGCAGAAAATCAAGAAAAACTCAGTGATTTTATCTATATCATTTGAAGTTTGGTTTGGTCTGGTTTATCTGCATAATGGCATATCAACATTCGTGGGCTATTTAATGCCAAAGCTTTCCTTGAAGAAGAAACTAATTAACTCATAATTAGGGAATAAGAAGGTTCATATTTTTGCCGAGGGTATTAGTCCGAAAGTGAACGTAATAGTCCAATTTAGGTGATGAGTTTAGCATATCTGTTGTAATCCTAGGATTTGGAATCGGTGATCCAAGTTCAAATCCTGGATAAGGCTGTTTGCGTTGAAATTTGCATTTATGCTCGTGGAAAAGTATCTTTTCTTTTCCTCCCGAATATGTGCGAAATATTAGGGAAGACTAGGTTCTTCTTTAGGCACCCAGTTTAAAGAAAGGAAAACACTGATTTCACACAGGATTTACACCGCTTAAAAAGTGATCTTATGTCGCATTCAACCCGTGTTGAAAGGGGTGTGTAAATACATGCTTCTATTTATGACCAGAGAGTATTAGCTACATGATCTGTGTGTTACTGCCAGTACTTATGTCTTAAATACGACTGTACAATTTATACCCAGAGAAATTCCACTGCTTTATATATATATATATATATATATACATATGTGTGTGTGTGTGTGTGTATGTATGTGTCTGTAGGTGTCAGTGTATGTGCCCGTGTGTGAGTGAGTGTGTAGTTACCCAACCTCTCTGCCATCGGCAGGATGTTATACAAAGCCCATTTTGAAACGGGATACAACTGGATTGAATTTAGAGTGTTCTTTCTTCTAGACCAGTTGCCATACCAAAGTTAAAGAGTCAGTCTGCCCAACTATTCACCCGTAGCTGGAGAGAGAAGATTTGAATTCATACTTTTCCAAAACTATTAGTGGTAAGTCTGCGTGAGTGACCGTAACCCAGCAAAAACGGCACATCATAGCAAAATTTTTACAAGAGCAATAATCATAGCCGATAAAGCAACTTCCAGTCTAGCTTGCAAGTAAATGAAAATTTATTGGGGTTTGCATTCGTGCTGAACGTCATTACTTCATATGAATAATATGCTCTCTCTCTCTGTCTCTCTCTCTCACATCCCCCACACACGCACACAATCTCAGAGAATAAAGCCATTTCCAATCCAATCTGCAACTGAATGATCATACATTAATCCTTAAAATTTCCGCCATTTCTCTCAATTTCTTTCTCACATTCTCTCTTGGATTTCTGACTATATTTCAAATCGAATATCTTCTCTTGGGTTCGGGGGTGTCCTCGTGGTATAATGGTTCGAGCGATGGACTGCAGAATCGTAGTAAGCGAGTTCATACTCCAGTTGCGCTATTACGTTCACTTTCGGGCAAATACTCTTGGGAAAGGTATGAACCCCCTTATCCTCCCAGCTATGGGTCAAATAGTACCACTACTGTTCTTCTAGAAGAATGGCTTTGGCATTAAATAACCTACAAAGATTGATATACCATTAAATAAAGAAACCAAACCTTCTCTTGGTTTTAGTTTTTATGCTTATCCTATCGCAAAGTGTTTTTCAAATCCTTCATTCTTTTCTTTGCAATTTCTGCCACCCACACCTGTTACCCTGCCAGCAAAATTTTTCCTTTTCATAATAATTTCTTCTGAATATTGTTCATCCCAATGAACACATATACTGACAGTCATAAAAAGAGAACAGCGTATTCTTATAAAATTACGCAAAGTCATGAAACTAAGTTGTTATATCCTAGATAGACAAAACTAAGAGAAATAAAACAGGCCAAAGCACGAGAATCATTTATCTATCGATTAATCGGCCTTACTCTGGCGATCGTGTCCTGGGCTTCTGGTTACCAAGGTAGCCGTACCATAGCACAATACACTAAATGGCAGCAGAAGGAGACACAACCTGTCCGGACGGATAGTCCGAGTACTTGACGTTTTTGTGGGTTTAAAAACAGTGATAGTATGACTACAGTAGTACTGATAGATTGAGGTGCACTAAATGAAATAAAAAAACGAAAAAAAAAATAGATGAGGGCAGATGAATATTTCGGCAAACAGCGGGGAGAGGCAGGCCACTGGAATAGAAGATTAGATAGATTAAATCGTAAAAGTTAAATGGCAGACCATTTAAGGAGGAGATCTGATTCCCAAGTTGAAAGAACTGACATTGAAGGGAAAAGAATGATTCCGGGTTGAAAGAATCGACATTGAAGAAAGATGATTGATTCTGTGTAGGAAGAATTTGCATTGATGAAAGATGACAGATTCTTGGTAGAAAGAATTGATATTGAAGAAAAATGATTGATTCCAGTTTGGAAGAATCAGTATTGAAGAGAGATGACTGATTTCGGGTAGGAAGAATCAAAATCGAAGAAAAAACATTGACTCTGGGTAGAAAGAATTGACATTGATAAAAGAGGATTGAATCTGGGTAGAAAAAATTGATATTAAAGAAAGATGATTGATTCCAGTTTGGAAGAATCAGTATTGAAGAGAGATGACTGATTTCGGGTAGGAAGAATCAAAATCGAAGAAAAAACATTGATTCTGGGTAGAAAGAATTGACATTGAAAAAAGAGGATTGATTCCGGTTGGATAGAATCGACATTGAAGAAAGATGATTGGTTTTGGGCAGGAAGAATCAAAATTGAAGAAATACGATTGATTCCATAGAGAAAGAATTGATTGATATTGAAAGAAATATTTCGGGTTGAGAGATTTGATAATGAAGTTAGATGACTTATTCCGAGTAGGAAGAATGGACATTGAAGAAAATGACTGATTTCTGGTAGAAAAAAAATTAAAATACTATAAAGCAGTCCACTGAAAGATGAGTGTTGGTTTTGGGTAAAAAAAATTGGCAATGAAGGAACGATTCCCGAGTAGAAATTATTGATATTGAAAATAGGGAAATGATATTTTCTACCCGAGAAAGTGATATACCTGTTAACTGAATCATGTGGACGATTCTCCGGGTTGAAAGTGATTGAAGAAGGGGTTGAATGAGGGTGGAAAGATTGGTTTCTGGGTCGAAAGAATTTTTAAAATGTTAGTGACCAGCTGCACATATAGAACGAAAATTGTATTCAAGTCTCGAGAGGAATTGCCTTACAGAAATTATCCTGTTTATATGTTATTGAGAAAGAGAGAGTGAGAGAGGGTACAACGAAGAAAATAGACAGATAGAGGAACAGAGGAACAGAGAGAGAGAGACAGACAGACATACAGACAGACAGATAGACAGACAGAGACAGAGAGACAGAGACAGAGAACGAGAAAAGAAAAGGGCCGAAAGAGAGGGACTGAAAGAATTTGAAATATGGTTTGAACAGTGTAAACAACTGAGGGGAGAAACCAACGAGCTGAATGAGAAATGAATAAGCGTGATTTTGTAAAACGAACTTATTAAAAGATTTGAGTGATGAGTTGTGATGAGGTCGATTAAAAGACGACGGAAATAGTGATTAGCAACTGGTCTGATGGTGAAGTCAACGAGCCTAGAATAGAACATAATCCAAGCTGGATGAAAAGAAAAGGAAAAAACTCTCAGAGAAAAGGATAAAAATCAAGAGAATATTTAATTGTTTCTCCACAATGCTAACATCGAAACAAGCCATATGCCATAGAGTGAACCCATTTCTCTTAACACCCTCCCATTATTTTAAACTATATTTTGAGAACCCATCCCCGTCTTTTTCATGATCCGCTTCACGCGTCTATCCACTTAATGATAAACAAAATTCTCCTGGGAAACGTCGAGTAACCACGCTACGATTATTATTATTGTCGCTGCTAGTTCTTATTCACTTGTGAGATTTTTCTATTGAAAAAAAAAAGAATAAAAAAAAATATTATACTCAATACTGCACATGCACAATAAAAAGCGTCGCAGTCCCTTGTCTATTCTGCTGTACGAAAATTGTCTAATCAACAGCAGGTCTGACCTTTTTTTGTTTGCATTAGGTCAACAAGTTCACCGCGAATAACAATATATCTATCTACCTTACCAACGTGTTCTTATCGTTATGTGGACCCAATCTTATGCATATAATCTCCTTATTCGTGGCGTAGTGGTTAACGTTCTGAACTGCGACACTGATATAAGTGAGTTCGAACTCCATTCATTTTAACGTTCACTTTCGCACAAATACCCTTGAGAAAAGTTTGACCCTCTTGAATCCACCAGCTATGGGGTTAAATTATCATCATCATCATCATGTCGTGCCGCCAGCACAGATATCCCTGACCCTCTCTCGCCACTTCTCCCTATCATTCATCGCTTTTGGCAGGTCTTCAGGGTTACATCCTGTATCCTCACATAGCTGCTGTATGTATGTTTGAGCTGGTCGTCCTGCTTTTGCTTGGCCATATGATGGGAGGCAAGTGGCTGTATAGTTGGTGTCTTGTGGGGTGTTGTCGCCAGGACTTGTTCAATATTGATTTCAACATTCTTGTGTAATTGCCGTCTAGTTTCTTCTTCAGCCGCTTAGTTGGCGTCCAAGTAGTGCATCCATATAGCAGTATCGATACAACCGCTGCCTGGAAGAAATTGGGTTTCATTTTATCGGTCAGGTCTGATTTCCATATGATCGAGAGCCTATCGATAGCTGTCCTTGCTTTCGTTAGTCGTGTGTCGATGTCTTTTTCGGTTGATGGGGTAAAATAATACCCCTAATGTTTTATAAGGATGGCTTTGGTATTTGATACACCACGAATATAGATATGCCATTAAATAAATAAACCAATCTATTATTATAACCCTCTTTTATTTTATTAGCATTTCTACTATAATTTCATTGTATGCTTAAAATTTCTCATAGTGTGGTTTAATGGCTGTAGTCTAAGGAAAAGAATATATAATAGACAAATAGATAGATGGATGAAAAGAAATACGGAAATAGACGGAAGATGGTAGACAAATAGGAAGAAATACGGAGATAGATAGATAGATAGATACATAGATAGATAATGTGATAGATAGATAGATAGATAGATAGTAAAAGAATGTGACATACTGATAGATAGATAGATAGATAGATAGATCAAAAAGTAAAAGTGAAGGAAACTGAAAAAGTAAATAAATACCTAAATCTTGCGGGAGAGTTAAGAACAGCTTTGAGACATGAAGTTGACAGTAATTCCAATCATAGCTGGAGCTCTGGGAATTCAACAACCCAAAGTCAAATCTTGGGCGATTTTTTTCCCCTGTTTTCTTTGTTTAATCGAATATCAACGTATATGTGATATCTAATGCCACAACCATCCTTGTAGAAAATTATTAGTCGTACTATTTAACGCACAACTAGGTGGTGGGGATGAGGGGGTTCATAGCTTTCCCGAAAGTAATCGACCAAAAGTGAACCTAATAGCACGACTTTAGTTTGAACCCACCTACTACGATGTCAGAGTCAAGCGCGTTAGCCATGATGTGACGAGATTATTCCTTCAAAATTCAGGATGAAGTTGTTGATATTTTACTTAGCTCTTCGGAAAGGTATGCATCCTTCTCTCCTCTTCTCAACTGTAGGTGTAAATAACAGGGCACTATAGCCTTCAGATAACCCTCTGAATTCAAAACTAGGAGAGCTGGGACTTGCAACTCCATACCATGACTAAACCTACTTGCTGCAAAGTTACACCATCTTTATAGACATGGTTTGGCTGTGGCTCTACGCCTCCCCCCCCCCCAGCAGTGCTGAGCACATACATGATATAAACGTCTCAGAGATGCATTTGACGAAGTGGTTACCAGTGCCGAAAATGGAATAGTCGAACCCAGTTCAAACATTAGCGGATCATTCTCTGCACACTTCTATCCTATGGGTGTGACTTTATATATATATATATATATATATATATATATATATATATATATTAGCTAATTTTAGTTGAAAGAAATATTACTGGATATCGACGAAGCTCAAGACAATATGACCAAAGGTCAGCTACAATAACGTTGGCCTGGAAGACTTAGTTGCTAGGATACACTTCTTTTAAATAGTCACTAAAGAGACGCAATAAGTATAACGGTTATCATCGTAGAAAATGGAATCAGAGACCCGAGTTGTTGACGTTTCGCTTCGTGCTAATACCCCAGGAAATAGCATAGATCTATCTGTTCCCCCAGCTTTTGGTAAATAGTAGGGCAGACTGAACTCTTTAGCCTTGGTTAGCTGACCGGAAAAACAACCTCAGAATTCAAATCAACAGTACTCCGCTAGAAAATTGACCTTGTGTCGCATCGTACCTGCGTATAAAGTTGTTTGAGTAAATACAAACATTGAACAGTTAGCACTCAAAATCTGTAACCAAACAAGCCCTATATAGCTGTTTTTCTACGTTCCAATTGATATTTTTTATAGACTTGTGTTTGACGAAGCTCTTCAATCTAAATCGTCAATTTGCTTCGTAATAAATGCACTACACTAAGTTCACATGCTTATTCTCCGTACTCAAAAAGGAAGAAAGAGACGAGCAACGAACGAGGCACCAACTGAAATCAAGTCAGACTAACCCAATCGGTAATATTACGATAGCTATAAACAAGGTGTATGATAAACAGGTTACATGATACAACTTAACCGCATTTTTTACGGTGAGGCCAGATCCGTGCCGATGTAAACAAGAGGCTGAGTACAGAAAGCTAATCGAGGAAACGATAAACAGATCCTCCTGTTTTTCTTTAACCGTTAAAATCAGGAGGAAGAAAGGGTGTTGACGAGCTTTTCGGGTTTTAATGTCATTGAAAAAATTATATACCATTTGCCCACGGAAGATAATGTGTTGGTAGGATCCATTCCATTTTAGCGCAATCGACGGGTCTAAGAATACACTGACTCTGTATTCTGTGCAGAGGAGTAAGACCTAAGACGAATTTTTGAACTTTTACCCGATCAGAACAGTTTGTTGAATAACAATAATAATAATAATAATAATAATAATAATAATAATGTAAAAAAATCTCAAGGGGTAAATAATAATAATAATAATAATAATAATCGACCTTGCGAGAGAATTGAAAAAAACTGTGGAAAATGAAGGTAACAATTATACCAATTGTGATTGGTGCTTTTAGTACAGTAACAAAAGGATTATTAAAGGGTCTGGAGGAGTTGGAAGTAGGCGGCCGAGTGGAGACCATCCAAACGGCAGCATTATTGAGAACGACAAGACTACTGAGAAGAGTCCTGGAGACTGGAGGAGACTTGCTGTCACTCAAACTCCAGTGAAAGATAAAGGAAATAATAATAATAATAGATAGATAGATAGATAGATAGATAGATAGATCATGGAGTAAAAGTAGGCCAACAAGTTGCAGCTGCAAATACACCAACTGCACCTCTGCAGGGGGTTAAGACTCCTCTAACGAGTGTCCGAAATATGACACTAAACAATCGGATGATGAGGCTCCAGTAATGCTGGAGCTTTGGGGAATGCAGAATGCTTCTTTATTGCCATTGCTCCCAAGTCCACGGAGTGGTAGCACCTGATAGGGTCCCATGTATTGGTCAGGTAGAACTGTTTGACATTAAATCTGTGTAATTATGCTAAATTGAAATGTTTGAAATAAAACTGTTTGATCATTGAATTGTGTGAAAAACAAATGACTGATATTTAGTTCAATGTTAGTGATACATAGGAATACTTGAAAACATTAAAGTATGTGCAAACAAATGATTAATAGTTAATAGAATTATTCGTATCGGATAGAAATAACTGAAACCATTTAACTGAATGAAAAAAAATGAGCTCAGGCTCGTTTAAAAATATTATCTACAAAACATGTTTAGAAATCATTTATTTAATACATATGTACAATGAAGAATTTGACATTAAATAACCTACACTGGTTACTATGCCATAAAACTAAACTAAACCAAATCCTTTATATATCATATATATGTATAAAGAGGATGATGCATTAAATAACCAACAATGGTTGCCAAGCCATAAAACTAAACCAAACCAAATCCTTTATATTTGATATATATGTGTAAAAAGGATTTAGCATTAAATAACCAACAATGGTTGATATGCCATAAAAACAAACCAAACTAAAACAGTGTAAAAGGAAAGGAAAGCGAAAAACTGGATAAATAACTGGACTTAGCGTATAAAAAAAAATAAACATGAAGTATCAGTGATAGCAATCATATTCAAAACACTTGCAGCAATTCTAAATAATCTGGAAGAGAGACTGGAGGAACTATGGTTCTAAGGAAGAATTAAGTCGGTCCTCATAATAGCACTGCTAAGATTAGCTAAAATACTTGGAAGGATCTTAGAGAACAAAGGAGACAAGCAGTCACTCGGACTCCAGTGAAAGCCACCAGTTACAGCTGGATTGAAAAGGGCAGAAAGCGTAAAATGATATTTATATTTGAGGAGGTGCTCTTGGTGTAATGGTTATCAACGCCGGAAATGAATAAGGTGACCCGAGTTCAAATTCTGGACTGAAGCTGTTTGCATTTCACATATCACTAATACTCTTTGGAAAGGTAAAAATAGTAAGTCAGACTGTAGTTTTAACTTTGGTATGACAACCAATCTAAGAGAAGGAAAACTCTGAAGTCAAACCTGTTAAACTCTGCTCAAAAAGTTGACCTTGTATCACATTCTGCTTGTACAGATGGGTTGATAAATACATTTATTCATGGGTGGGTGGGTGTGTGATTTTGTGTGAGTGTGAGAGTGAGTGTAATCTGCTAATAGCTTGTGAGAAGTCGATATACATTTAACGAAAACAAATTGTGATTTAAAAAAATTAATTTATTCTAAAAGAAAATTTTTAGAAAAAAGAAGAAAAAAAATGAAAAAAGGAAAAAAAATCCTCATATTAGGATATGTTCAATATTCTTCACAAGATGTCATTATTTTTTTAAAAAAGAATTTTTAAAAGGGGTGTTTTCTTCAAATGGAGAAGGTTCATCTTCATATACAAAGAGCATAAGAAGTTATGGATAATGGAGAAAGGTTCATTCTTTGGGTGGCAGGAGGGGAGGAATAGTGAATTGGAATGGGAAGGAGTGATTGAGTTGCTGTAAAAGAAAGTAAAAAAAAAAAAAAAGAAGTCATAAGGGTAGAAAAGGGGGTAGTAGTAAATAGTGATCAGAGGTAGAATGACATGAGTAGGCATTTTGAAGGAGAAAGAAGTGATGGGGGTATTTTTTTTTAATTATAAATACGATGAAATGTTGGGAAAAAGGTAGGGATGGAAAGAATCTATACTTTGCTTTTTCATGCATCCATCTTTTTTTTATTAATATTTTTATTTAGTTTTGTGTTGATTTTTTTTTTAAATCTTCAATTGTTAATGGCGTTTGAAATATTGTCAAGCGAGAAAAAGTGAGACTTGGATGGGAAATGCAGAATCTAGTTGTCGTTGTTAGCACTTTTTTTTTTTTATTGAAATGCGTGTGTAGGTCCCGCTATTAGATTTCAGGGAAAAGGGATTATACACGTGTCTATGTAGGAATAAGATTTTATATACGTTCGCGTGTAATTTGAGAGCAGTGTAGTGGGACCTGAAAAGGTAGTGATACGGGTGTTCCGAGGATAAATTGCACGAAAATTTATCAGAATAAATCGTTAAGAACGCCATAGCCTCGTACGAGAACAAACTACCATAGATGGTAATCTACTTATGGAGTATGTATTCACCCAACCAATCTTTTCAATTATTTAAGCGAAGTACAACTAGTCTGAATTCAGAGTTTTCCTTCTCCTCGACTGGTTGCCGTACCGAGGTTAAAGAACTCTGCCTGATCTACTGTTTACCCATAGCTGGAAGGAGAATAGTAGGATTCATACCTTTCCTAAGGGTATATGCGGGATGTGAAATGCCAACAGCCTCAACCAGGTTTTGAACTCAGATCGCTGATTTCATTCCCCACAGCAACAAGTGTTATGTCACAAGCATCAGAAATGGAATACTTGCCTTCTGGATTCAGTTATACTTAATATGGAAGGCCGGGCTTTTTTTATGCGAGAGCTATGAGTCAAGTTTTGAGACATAAATGGGTAAGCTAACCCTTGATATAAAATAACTGCATGATAAAGCCAATAAAACCCGCTTTAAAAAAAATCTAGCAATTTTAATAATTATTTGATTACAGCCTACTTATCAGAAAAAAAAAATCAGCTAAAAACTACATATATGAAATAGTAACAAAATTTTCGTGACATCTTGTACAAACATAATTAGAATGTGTTCTACGTTTTGTAAATAACACTTATTTTAATACAGGAGAGCAGACATTTTTTTTTAATTCAATCATTTTATAGTAAAATTATTTGTAATGTTTTTCTATAGTAAAATTATTTGTAATGTTTTTCTATTGTAAAATTATTTCTAATGTTTTTTTCTATTATCATTGTAAATATAGAATCTTGATTCTTTGAATAAGATTGTTGCTTAGTCTGTTGGGGCTGTAGAATACACCGACTGCACCTCTGCAAAGGAGTAAGACACCCCTAAGGAGTGTCCTAGATATGACACTGAACAATCTGTTAGTGAAGTTCCAGTCATGCTGGTGCTTTGGGGAATGCGGAGCATCCCTTCATTACCATCGCTCCTAGGTCCACTCTGGCCCGGAGTGGTGGTACCTGAACTACCTGACCTGTGTGTAAGAAGATCTATACTTATACTCATTGAATTGGTTGAATTAGAACTGTTTGACAAAACTGAATAGCTTGAAAAAGAAATGTTTTTGACGATTAAACTGTGAACTCATGCTAAATTGAATTGTTTGAAATGGAACTGATTATTTGTATAAAATGGATTTGGCATTAAATAACCTAGAAAGGTTAATATGCCACAAAATCCATGCAACCAACCTTGAATAGGATTGGGTTTAATTCTTGGCCATTGACAATTCTATTATCTTGATTTTCAAGGTTTTATTTATAATATTTTATATTGTAACAATTATTATTACAGTATTAGCATTGTGCTTATGACAATCTTGTGGTGATATTAACGTCTGCCACTGATAATAGTGCATTTTTTAAAATGTGTATTTTGAATGCTTTCCTTAGTAAAATTATTTGTAATGTTTCGCTGCGGCCAAATCATTAGCAAATCATTACCATTACATGTATAATCATTCGATCCCATCTGTAATAGTTCAGTTGATTCTTGCCTGTTACCAATTCAGTTTTACTTGTTTTCTATAGTAAAACTATTTGTGATATTTTTCTTAAATAAAATCACTATCTACGCATTACCATTATACACACTACAGGTCTATTGTATTATTAACTCTTAACTTAGTTCTTGATGGTTAAAAATCCTTTTTTTTTCGGCACAACACGCCGATTAAGTGCCAAATCTATATGATTACGTTGGATCGATTTATTTCAAAGGGATTTGACCCCCTCTAGGGAAATTTTATGCCTAGAGGTTAAGGAATCACGTTCATTGTATATTCATATTTACATTTTTTGCGAGTTTTTTCTTATACTTTTTTTTGCATATAGTCTTATCGAATACGAAAAAAAAATTTAAAGAGCTATTTGGCTCATAGATGGGACCCTAAAGAGTCCATGGAGGGGTACTCCACTCCCCTCATCATCAGACGTAGTTAGGTATTATACCCAGGATGCCTGTAGAGGAAACAATCAACGTATTAACCCCGCCTGCAGGACAAACAAAAACAGTAAAATTCAACGTTTAATCATTAAATTATTTCCTTATTGCCAGAAATCCTTCTTTAATGCAGACACTTAAATTAAGTGGATATGGGTTAGGGTTAAAACTTAAGCCTCACGTGTTCACTTGTAGCAGCAAGTATTTTGACATTATCATTTTTTCTTAGTAATGCTAGAATTTCATATATGAGTTCAACCATCTCTCTGCAGGAGCATGAAGTGACACAAAGTCAATTTTTTAATCAGAGTTGAACAGGTTTCAGTTCATAGTTTTCCTTCTCCTAAAGCAGTAACCATACCAAGGTTAAAGTCTGTCAGACTATTTACTCAAAGTATAATTTTATATATGGAATCATTCGACTGAATATTTTCACACATTCATTTAATAAATCATACCTCTGATACCAAAAGTCATATATGGAGCTGACCAATAAATTCAAAAAAATGATACATTTTATTTCTGTGACCACGACATCCATAAGATTCTAATAGAAAATAACTTCTGCACGTAAGTACGTTACTAATTGGATGCCGTCAGCAATAAAAAAAATTTTTTAAAAATTTAAAAAAAAAAAAAAAAAGACGAAGAATTCGAATTTTTATTAAAAAATGATTTTTTTTCTTTATTTGCAGGCAAGTGCAGTACAGCAGATGAACAACAACAACAGCGGAAGCGGCGGTGGTGGTGGCGGAGGTGGCGGCGTCGGAGTCGGTGGTGGCAGCAACAGCAGCAGCAACAACAACAACAGTAGCAACAATAGCAGCAACAACAGCACCAACAACGGCGGCAGCGTTAACCTTAGCAGCAGTGGCGGCGGTGGAGGCGGTGGGGGCGGTGGCAATGTGACCCCGTCCTGCCAGACCCCGACGGGCCAGAACCAGGCTCATGCACTCACCCAGTCAAGCCAACCGCAATCCCAAACGGCCAATATCGACCGATCGGCGCCGCCCACGGGAAACGATTTTATCCGGCACCAGCCACCAACGTTTCGACCACCACCGGAGTTCCACCCTCCGTTTTTCACCAACAGTAATGGTATCTTTCGACCGGGTTTCACGACAAGCTATCAGCATCCCGCACACCATCATCCGCCAGTAATTCAGCACACCCCACTCCAACACAATTCAGTACAAAACGGTAAGTAGAAAAATAATTCATTTTCAAATCCTGATATTCTAAAACAAATAGTCACATCTAATTTCACAGTTACAGCACTATTGTTGATAGTATTTACATAAAACACTACTTTTCTTTTCTTCGTTCCTTCCTCGAACTCACTCGTGGTCTTGTCTTACAAAGTATTGTATCTGCTTTTAATCTCGCTCGAGGTCTCGTCCTTGAGATTTCATACTTCGAGATTTCGCCTCTCCTTTTAAACCAGGGGTCTCAAACACACAGACCAACATTTTTATGGCATGCAACAGAACATTTTTTTTCTAAATATGGTATTTTGTCTATTTCCCTTAACCAAACGAATAAAATAAGTCATCCAATAAGTCATTAAAAATTAAATAAGTCATCAAATAAGTCATTAAATTAATTAATGAATAAAATTAGTCATCAAATTAATTAAGAATGGAATAATAACTAAAACCAATGCTTTATAGGACATTTGGAATCGGAACATCTTTCCCAAAACGTTTGGTCTTTATTTAATAATTATGGAAAATTTTATTAAAATTCAATAACTAGTTGATTATTAGAATGCTTTTTAAGTGATACTATTTACCAACCCCTCCGCTCGGGCAGGATATGACACAAGGTCAATTTTTAAGCGGAGTTTAACAGGTTTTGAATTCAGAGTTTTCCTTCTCCTAGACTAATTGCTTCACCAAGGCTAAAGAACCTAGTCCGTCCTACTATTTACCCATAGCTGGAGGGAGAATAAAGGGGTTCATACCTTTCCCAAGGGTATTTGCCCGAAAGTGAACGTAATAGCGCGACTGGAGTACGAACTCGCGTACTACGATTCCGCAGTTCATCGCTTTAACCATTACACCACGAGGATTTTTAAGTGATGCACTACTAACAATTTCCGTATGCTATGTTTACACAAGAGGTCACAAATACGCAATTAGCGGGCAGAACCATTTACCAGAATATTCGGAAGAACAATTTTTGGGACAAATATTTATAATTTCTCACTCACGCATGACAATATTTCTCCACAACTAAAGATAGGATTTACTTGAATATTTCAGTCACTCTCACTTCAAGGTCAAAAGCTGAAAATTAGAAATAATCCAATTTTATTCACATTAAAAAAAGATATTCCTTATAAAAACATTAATCTAATCTGGTGGAGGGGTGACTGAATGGGTACTCAGCATTCCCCAAATCACGACGGCTGGAGCCTCATCATCAGATTGTTTAAAGTTATATGCAGGTTGTGTGGAGTCTTACCCATCTGCAGAGATGCAGTCGGTATATTCTACAGCTCCAGGCCGCTGGGCGGACAATAAGATGAAAAAACTGAATTTATCAAAAGTTAAAACGAAAAAAAGGATTCAGTAGAAGTAAAAACGGTATTATTGAAAATTTGCTTGTTTTATACTTTGTACGAATTCACATATTTCACTTCATGTTTTTGTCCTAGTCATTAGCAGAGAGTAATTTTCAGACGATTCCAAGAGCCCTAACTTTCCTCACTAATAAAGGACCTCAGTTTGTCTATTCAAGATATAGAGTATTTTAATCCTTTATTACTAGATTACAAACCTTTGAGCTTGTTTGGTCCTTAATTGTGTTTTTTTTTTAAATATATTTTTATATATGCTTACTTTTTTTACCTAAATTTCCTGTTAAAGTTCGTTATTATATTTTTTTTAAGCAGGAACCTTTAGGGGTATGAGTGGATGGTACAAAAAATTGCTTAGCGTCGTCGATATTCAACTCTTTGGGTTACTTCAGGTACTGACCCTAAAATTACGATTATTTTTGTTGGAGACGCAGTTATCGACGTAGGAAATGGAATCGCTAACCCGAGTTCAAATCCTAGACAAGGCCTTGAGCTAATACACTAGGGAAAGTCATAGATCCATCTTTACTCAATCTGACTCTAGCTGTGGGTAAATAATTGGTCTGACTGGATTTTTTAGGCTACCAGTCTAGAAGGAAAATGTTGAATTCAAACCAGTTGTACTTCACCTCAAACTGACCTAGTATCGCATGCTGCCCATAGAGATCGGGTAAATCTTTTCCTTTTTTGAACAGGATAGACCCTTCCATAGTGATTAAGGGGATGATCCTTTGGAGTGAAACCCAAGTGTAAATTTATGTTTAGTTCTGGTTTCTTGCTTGCTTATTTTCTATAGATTAATTGGCTAATCTACCAATCTTGATGAAACTTGGCCAATGCACATCTTTAATCTCAAAGATTATTTGAAAGGCATTTAGATTGAGCCAAGAGCATCTTGACTTAAAGTTTATCAGGCTGGGCTAATTCCCTTAGAAATCAAATAAGATTACTATCTATTAAAGTGCCTACCTCCGTGATTACGAGGGAGTTTTCCTCCATGTCTTGCATGGAATTGTCTAAAACTTTTCATAATAGAATTAATAAGAAAGATCTCATTTGTATAGAAAGCAAATAAGATTGGCATCTGCATACACAGAAGTCTGAATTTCCTCCAGGAAACAAGTTTTCAAATAAATCTATTTCCCGAAAGGAACAATTTAAGAAATGCCTCAGGCAGACCACACTACAGCTGGGGGTGCACACTAAATTTTTAGATAGATAGATTTGATATCTGAATTATATATTATATATCATATAATATTATAGTTATCATACTTGATAAGATGAAAAACTATGTTTTTTAATTCGTCGATCAGTTTTATTCAAACTTATATTATCGAAAGAATACTGCCTAAATACCCAATACTTGATCACTTTGTCTTTAATTCATATGCTTGACTTTTTTTTTTAGATAATTTTAGTAAATTTTCTTTTAGAAGTGCGATTTCAGAATGTCTCTCAAAACACTTGGGAAAAAATCTCTCATAGCATAATTCTTTGTTTATGAAATTGTAATTCAGAATATTATGTTTATCTTAGGCAAAGCCAGGTACTTATACTTGTACCTAATATTTGCAAAATTTAGGTTAGTGGGAAACAAGATCAAAGGATGATGTTTTCGGTAACACTAATTTCCCAAATAGGTAAGTTCTACCCGTCGATAAAACCCTCATTCGAAATCCTGTTCCAACATCAGGGTTGGGAGTGCCTCTCTAGGAAGACCAACAGATCATTATTAGTTATTTCAATTTCTACTGGGTATCTATACTTCTTTTCTTATTTTTAACAAAGTTAAACTCAGTAAATGAAAAGATACATTTTGCGCTAACTCTAAAAAGCAACGATCTCGAACATAAAGGCAAATCAAAAGCTTTCAGTTTTTAACAAGCTTAGTTTTATATAACACAATAGGCAAGAAAATTGTATTACGCTAGTTTTTTTTTAAGTGAGAGAAAAACTGACAATTATATAATAATTACGTCTACAGCCTTTTCAAGAGATTGCACCTCTTGAACATTAGTTTGTAATACGTAACGAATTAAGCCATTATGTTAGCCACAGAGAAGTCCTTTTTAACCACTCAGACCCTATTTTTCCTGATATAAGAATACTGGACCCAGTTTACTGTCCTTTTATCTGCATTGCATATTTTAAACCTCTTTACGCTTTCCAATAAATTCTGTCGGCGCATGTAACGCACAACTATTTCAGAGAGTAGCGTCTTAGTTTACGACAAAAACAAGTCTTTATTGACAGCTTAATTATAATGACAGAGACTAAATGTGTGCACATCTAGCTATAATCAACATCATTTTAGATAACAATCCTTTTTAATAGACGACTCGTATTGCGAGCAGACAGACAGACAACCATCACAACTGATTATCAACGATATACATATTCATATAATTTTAAGAAACTTTGTTTAATTTTCATTTCATTGAACATGCACTTATCTCTCTATGTCTAGACATATATATTTAGAATGTTTAACATACCCTCAAATATGTCTGCCTATTTATGGTGAATATTTATCAAACTTCTCAACCATGATCAGGCAGTGACACAAGACCAATTTTCAAGCGAAGTACAACTGTTTTAAATTGTGAGTGTTTCTTCTGTCTAAAAGGCGGCTTGGTTTGGGTTTTTTATTTAATGGCATATCAACCTTCGTGTGATATTTAATACTAAAGCCATTCTTGTAGAAAAAGAGCAGTGATATTATTTAAAACATAGCTGGGGTAGATAAGAGGATTCAAACATTTTTCTAGAGTATTATTCCTAAAATGAACAACGTACTAGTTCGACTGGAGTTCGAACTCGCTTAATTTAAGACTGTAGTCCAGCATTTAACCATTATACCATGGAGGATACCCAGACAGGTGAATTTACTGAGGCTAAAAGACTTACTTGAATAAGGCCGCTAGTTTAGCTTATTTAGAGAAAATCCTGAGCTTCGTCGCTAATTTTCCAATAGTAGCAAACGATATCTTTATTGCAGCCCTGTGAATAAGATGATATTTCAGTGAGAGGACTTCATGCCCCTTAACCGAGATTATTCTAGGATTGTTTTATATGGGATTCTCAGTAAGGATTAAGCTCACTACTTTTGTTTACTAGTGGGACTAGCTTGCTAATATTAACAGTGATCTTTTCGAGTACTAGTCTCAATAAGGTTTCAACATTCAGACACTGTCAGCTCCGATAAGGAAGCTTGATCTAAGAGGGGGAGATCAGATTATTCATGTGCCTCGCCCCACCTTCTCACCAGCAGAAACTTGTTGAGAGAATCAAAACTTCCAACAATAATAACAGATCCTAGCAGTCAAAAAATTGCTCCATTGTCAGGTGCCTTAGTAGACCCTGACATTTGAATATGATAGAATAAATCGTCTTCATTTAAATTTTAACTAATGAGTTCAGTAACAGAAGTAAAAATATATAATTCAGTCAACTTGTTTGCTCGCTTGCAACCGATAAATTCCTCGAATAATGAGCCAGTCTTGATGAAACTTGGCATATGAACTCCTTTGGTTTCATCGAGTGTTTCAAAAGCACTTGGATAGCACCTTGCGTATCTTGCATAAAAATGTATCTGGAAGGTCAAATTCAATCAGAAAGGAAATAAAATTAGCAACTGCCCACCTCCCAGATGATATGTATCACCAATAAAAGTAAACCCCAAACAGTTTTTTATAAGATAATTTTCTCCTCAACCAAACAGCGATATACAATTAGGAGGGATATTATTAGGTATTATTTATTACCGAACACCTCTGCATTGATGAGTTCATTGATTTTACGGTATATCAATCATTGTAAGGAAACGTTCATGGCTTTTTTTAGTGATAGGTACCGAAATTCTGTTACAAAAAATAGAATTTTATTTTAGGAATGCAACATATTGATATCTTTGTTCACATTGCTCGGTTGGTTGCTTGCTTGGTTGTTTGATTGTTTGGGTTTTATGGCATATCAACCTTTGTATTTATATTTCAAACGATTCAGTTTAGCATACAAAAACAGTTTCATTTCAGACAATTCAGTTTAGCATAAATCCGCAGTTTAAATGTAAGTATAGAGTTTAATTGTCAAAATCATTTCATTTTCAAGCTATTCAGTTTAGTCAAACAATTCTAATTCAAACAATTCAGTTTAATATAAATATAGTTTTTTATCCACACACAATTAAATGTCAAATGAGTTCTATTTCAAACATTTTTGTTTCGCATAAGTACACAGTTTAAATATTAAAACAGTTCTATTTCAAGTAATTCAATTTAGCATATGTACGCAGTTTAGTTCTATTTGACCCATAGATAGGGCCCTATCAGGTGCTACCACACCGGGTCAGAGTGGACTTTGGAATCTCCGCATTACCCGAATCTCCAGCATCACCATCAGATTGTTTAGTATCATATCCAGGACACTTGTTGCAGTTAGTTTTTTCTACAGCACCAACCGACTGGGAAATTGTTTACAATCTTTCATAACAGGGATTTGACGACTTAATTATAATGACAAAATAAATTTGTGCACATTCAGTCGTAATCTATATTTTCATAGATAACAATTCTTTTTAATACTCAACTAATATCATTACGACTGATTGTCAAAGATAAACATATATATTTTTAAGAAATATGTAAGCGAAATTGACATGTAGCAGTCCGAAGATAAATATACCCTTTATTTATATTTGTGCAGTTTTATTTTTGGTATCAGATGTGTTGCAATTTTGCTTTTGGATACAGAGTTTCAATGATATAGAGTTTAAAATTCCATGTCGAATTCATTTTTTTCAAACAATTATACAGTTTCAAGTAACTGTTCCTATTTAATAATCATCATTTGTTTGCACACAGTTATAAGGTATGAAAAATTCCTCTCTGATTCTTATAATTTCTACACAATTATAAACTTTCAAGTAACTTTTGCTTTTAATTTTAGTAATCATTTGTTTGCACCCAAATATTCCTATTTAATACTAATAATTTGTACACTGATCTATTTGACCCATAGATGGGACCCTAAGAGGCACTGCCACTCCGGGTCAGAGAGAACCTGGGAGTAATGGCAATGAAGGGGTACTCCACACTCCCCAGAGCTTCAGAACTGGAGCCTCAGCATCGGATGCAGGTTAGTGTCATACCCAGGACACCCCTTTTGGGGGACCTTTTTCCCCTGCAGGGGATAAAGTTGGCGTATTCTCAACCCCGTCGACAGAATGCCTATAGCAATAAAACTCTGTAACCAAAAATAAAATTGAATCAATAAAGTCTTTGTAGTATGAATGTAGAAGAAAATAAATTTGTTAGTAAACTTTATAAACAAAACTATCAATTCGTAGCCGTCCAACAATAAGTATACCCTTTATCTGTAATTATACAATTTTACTTTTGGTGCCAGATGAGTTGCAATTTTATTTTGGTGTCAGATTGGTTGCAATCTTATTTTCGGTACAAAATGGGTTGCAATTTTACTTTGGTGCCTGATAGGTTGCAATTTTATTTTTGGTCCCAGATGGGTTGCAATTTTATTTTTGGTGCCTGATGGGTTGCAATTTTATTTTTGGTGCCAGATAGGTTGCTATTTTATTTTCGGTGCCAGATGGGTGGCAATTTTATTTTTGGTGCCAGATGGGTTGCAATTTTATTTTTGGTGCCAGATGGGTTGCAATTTTATTTTTGGTGCCAGATGGGTTGCAATTTTATTTTTGGTTCCAGATGGGTTGCAATTTTATTTTTGGTGCCAGATAGGTTGCTATTTTATTTTCGGTGCCAGATGGGTTGCTATTTTATTTTCGATGCCAGATAGGTGGCAATTTAATTTTTGGTGCCAGAGGGCTGCAATTTTATTTTTGGTGCCAGATCTGTTGCAATTATATTTTTGGTTCCAGATGGATTGAAATTTATTTTTGGTGCCAGATCTGTTGGAATTTTATTTTGGTTACAGAATTTAATGTTTTGTAATAATTGATTCCTAATCATATCCCTTTAGATTGTATAATGTTCGACTAGAATTGATAAAACATTGGCATCTGTAGCTTAAAAAGAAATTAAATGTCAATTTTTTCAATTATTAGGGATGAACTTAGTTATGGATGACATTATATATATATATATGACAAGTTTTTAAAAACTATATCAAAAAGTCAAAAGAAAGTGCTGATATTAGCCGGTAGACCCGGACAAAAACCGAAATAAACAAGGTTTATACACCCGACTTTGGCTGTCCCATTACAAACCGTTTCATGCAAGCTTTCTGAAAGAAAAAAGCCATTTTCAAATTAAATATGGAAATTTTTCTATTACACCCTATAGCATAGAAAGCAAGTTCGAACTACAAATATGCTATTACGTTCACTTCTGGATTTGAGTATTCTGAGCAGTTTATCACCTTGGGAAATATATGAGCCCCTCATCCCTCCCAGTTATGGGTTAAATATTACCACTACTATTCTTCTACAGGGATGGATTTGGCATCAAATAACCGAAGATAGTTGATCCTATTTACCCAATCCCTCCGCTCGGGCAGGATATGACACAAGGTCAATTTTTAAAGCGGAGTTTAGCAGGTTTGAATTCAGAGTTTTCCTTCTCCTAGACTATTTGCCTCACCAAGGCTGAAGAACCTAGTCTGCCCTACTATTTACCCATAGCTGGAGGGAGAATAATTGGATTCATACCTTTCCCAAGAGCATTAGTGCTATGTGAAATGCAATCAGTCTTGTCCAGGAATTGAACTCGTATCGCCGTGTCCATATCCTATGACGATAACCATTACACCACGGTCACCTCCGAAGATAGCTGATAAGCCATTAAAGAAAGAAACAGACCCGAAAATCTAAAATTCCTCAAAAATATTGTATGAAATTGGTAGTAATGGAGCAACTGCACAGAGGTAAGAAAACTGCGTATATTTTAGACTATATATATGCAACATGTTTATCAATGCTAAAGTGCCAGAGAGAGTAGCAGATAAGCGCGCATTAAGACCTGAAACAATGTGGACAGGACTCAAACAAAACCGGTAGGCATTGAAAAGTAACGTGAGAGGAAGGCGGTCTCAAAACAATGACGCGGGTTCAGTGGGGTGTAAGGTGTGAAGTGCCAAGCGCATGAGGATATTGCGGGCACTGGAGGCCCCCTTAAAACTGGGTCAGCTTCTAAGACGTAGACACGTTAAAAATATAGGCAAACAAAACAGTGGCTTTTTTTCCATTGTACTCCGGATATTATGCCTACAAAATCTGGTAGACAATAAGTAGGGGAAAAAGTCGGGGGAAGAATGTCTCTTTTAGTGGACTGTGAAAGTAGTGAGTCCATGTTACATTGCACCGGAAGTTGAGATGGTTGTGGCGCCACTTGACCCGCTCTTTCTTATGCAGTGTCTGTGAGGTGGATGAGAAACACTTGCTGAAATGCAAACACACAAACCATAAATGCATAGTTATATATATATTTATATATATATATAAAATGCAGTTATATATATATATATATATATATATATAACAGCATTTTTAGTTTACATATGTATGTGTGTGTGAGTATGTGTGTATGAATGCATTTGTAATATATATATATATATGTGTGTGTGTGTGTGTGTGTGTGTGCGCGCACGCGCGCGCGATAAAAGAGAAAGAGTGGTGAGAAAAAAAGAGGGCGAGACAGTCAAGGAGGAAGAAGGGAGAGAGAGAGAGGGGGAAGGAAAGAGATAGAGGGAGAAGTAGAAAGAGAGGCAAAGATGAAAAGAAAGAGTGAGTTATAGAAGAAAAGGATACAGGTAGAAAGAAGAGGTAATGATAGACAGAGAGAATGAGAAAAAAGTCTGAGAGAAAAGAACATGCCTGGAAGACAGAGAGGAGAAAGGAATTGACAGAGAGACACACAGAGGAGACAAAGATGACAGGTTGGTTGGTTTGTTGGTTGGTTTGATTGTATTTTATGGCTTTCTAGACGTCCATTATCCTGCGCACGTATGGGAAATGCAACAAAAATTATCCTTCCTGTTTATTTCCACGATTCCTTATATATACAAGGAACAAAATAACTCCTTAGGATAGAGCAACATTTTTTCGCGTCAAACATATGACTTTATATATTGTTCAATATTCATAAAAAGAAAACTAAAAGAAATTTCAATAAAATTAAACTTCGGACAAGCGAGGAAATGTTTTTTTCTCATAACAGTTATACTTTATAATTCTTTACTTTTTGTTTGAAAGTCTGTAAATGTTATAAATATGCCATTTAGCGAGCAAAATTCTCAAACTTGAAACTCAAATACGGTTCAATCGCAACAAGGATTAAAAAACTATCGATCTCATTTCCCAGTTGGCTGGGGTTATAGAATACACCGACTGCACTTCGGCAGAGGGGTAAGACCGCCTCCCATGAGTGTCCTAGATATGATACTAAACAATCTGATGATGAGGATCCAGTAATGCTGGAGCTTTGGGGAATATGGAGTACGCCTTCACTACCATCACTCGCGGATCCACTCTGGCCTGGAGTGGTAGCACCTGATAGGGCCCGATCTATGGGTTAAATAGAACTAATCTGCGTACTTATACTAAACTGTATTGTTTGAAATTGAACTGTTTCTGACACTGGAACTGTACATACGCTAAACTTGATTATTTAAATTAGAACTGCTTGACTAAACTAAATAGCTTGAAATAGAAATGTTTTTGACAATTAAACTGTGTACTCAGGCTAAATTAAATTATTTGAAATAGAAATTATTATTTGTATAAAAATGGATTTGGCATTGAATAACCTGGCATAAAAACCAAACAACCGTCCGATCTATCTCCATACTTCAGAAGCAGTGTACGAAAAGTTTGCTATATTTTGTTAGACTTTTTCCATACTTTCGTAACTTCAAATACTAACTTGCCTATCTATGAAGTGGATGTCGTGATAGTCTTTATACTAAACACTATGTCAATAATCCCTCTCATTTTAACGTTTATTGTCCACAAACAGAACTGTCATTTATTAATATAGATAAACTTTTACAAGGAAGCTCATCTGATGAATTAAGGATAGCTCGAGCTTTTTCAAACTTTTTTAAACTCTAGGAAAACTATGCAAACGAATAAATATTTCAAATGAAATTATGGTTGGTTTAATAGATGGTTGGTTGGTTGCTCTTTTATGGTATATCCACAATCGTGCGTTATTTAATGCCAAATCATATATATATATATATATATATATATATATATATATATATATATGTGTGTGTGTGTGTGTGTGTGTGTGTGTGTGTGTGTGTGTGTGTGTGTGTGTGTCTGTCTGTCTGTCTACGCGTGTGTGTGTGCGTCTCTGTGTGTGTGGGATTTATAAGCGAATAGTTTTTAGGCAACATTATTTTTAAACGATTTGTTAAATCTCATTTGTTTTCTCACTCTTAAATGGTTTAATGTATTCCTATGTAATACTAATAATTCTATTTTATGTTAATCCTTTGTTTTCACTCAATTAAATGTTTTATAGTAATGCTCTTTAATATTCGTAATTCTATTCATCAAGAACTCCAATAAAATACAGATAATTTTCACTCAGTTGTGTGGTTTCAGATGACTAATAACAATAATTTCATTGAATATTTCCCTTTTACTCCCTTATGGGACCATAACAGGTTTTTCCCATCCGGATCAGAGTGAACTTGGGAGTAATTGTAGTGAAGAAGAATTCTATATTCCATAATTCTCCTGGAGTGGAGTCTCAAAATCAGATGCAGTTTAGTGTCAAAACATGACATTCGTCGACAAGTGTTGGACTTCAGTCCGGAGCGTGGCCCTGGAAAAGGAACAATGGCAGACTTGGGGCCTTTAATTAGGCACCTAGTTTCGACTAGGCTACCTTCGGGTGGGCGAGCTGCACTTTTGTCTCCTTTGTCCCCCTTGTACGGCACTAGACCATGCGTCTAGTTTAAGCCGCAAACTGGCATACGTGCCTGGACCCACATTTGGGTTCGTGAAACTGCTTGCCTCATCAGGCTCACATTGCACTAAGTGAGCCGATGAGCAGCACAGACAAGCAGGGTTCGAGTCTCGGCTCGTTCCCGACCTCCCCTCCCCTTTATCCCCACTTTAATCGGCCTTCGGGATTTTGACCTTGTGTCAAGTAGTGTCTGGTGGGAGGCAGCGACAAATATTGACAAGTGTGTTACCCCTCCGCGCAGGCGCAGTCAGCGTCGGCGTCGACCGGAAAGTCCTATTATCTATAA
>OY757907.1:53361629-53497166 GCA_963585895.1 Sepioteuthis lessoniana
TAAAACCAAGCCCCACCCAATAAAAAAGCTTTAATGGATTTTGCTGTACCAGCGGACCACAGAGTGAAAATAAAATACAAATACTTGGATCTTACAATAGAGTTGAAAAAACTTGGACATGAAGGTGGCGATGATACGTATCGTAGTGAGAACATTTGGAACGGTCCATAAAGGTCTGGAAAAGAGACTGGAAAAACTGGAGATCAAAGGAAGAATCGAGAATATCCAGCTCATAGAACTGTTGAGATAAACTGTAATACCTTAAAAGAGTCCTGAAGACCTGAGATGACTTGTCCATCAGATTTCAGTGAAAGATCGTCAGTTAAAACTGGTGTAAAAAAAATCATGTTGAGTGAAAATAGAAACAATTATCCTGAACGCCCTTCTCTTAACTCCTTCTTAATATTTTCAATCCTTTTCATCCCGTACAACGTCTTTCATTTTTCACCTCGGCATCTTGCAAGAGACAATAACCATTACGTCACAAGCGCCCCTAAAGGGATATGTCCATTTGTTATACCAGTGAGCAAAGGAAGTGTTCGTGGTTAAATAGTTACCATTGACACGATTTCAAGCTCTGGATGAGGCTGTTTGCTTTTCACATTGCACCTTGCGAAAGGTATGAATCCAACTATTCTCTCTCCAGCTATGGGTATATTGTAAGGCAGATTGGGCTCTTTAGCCTAAGTATGGAAACCGGTCTCATGGAAAAAAAACTCTGAAATTAAATTCCGCTCAAAATTGACCTTGTGTCACCTCGTGTAGAGGTGTTAGGTAAATGAGTAGACTAGTACTCAAAGATCAGGGGACGATTTTTAAACTAAAAATATTCAAGTTGTTTTTGTGAATTTTTCAACCTCGTTGCAGAATTGGAAAATCGTATTTTACAAGAGAATGAAAGCCTCTTACTGTATCGGTCAGTCTTGCAAATGTAAAGTCGCCAGATCTACAAACTATAAATATCAACACACTATGTTATCCCCTTACCCACCCATCCATCCGCTTCTGTATTTTCTCCTCAACCGTCAATTCGCGATGACATCGCAATGGACGATACGGGAATATGTCGGAAATATAAAAGGCCCTCCCGTCTGAAATGCGAAGCTGAGTAATGGAGACCTGTCGGTATGGAATACTAACCCAAGCAACATGGCTCCGAGATTCAAAATAGACCCGTCATTTCAGTTCCATATCCTAAATACAGACCAATAAAGAGAATGGTAAAATAACGCAAAACTGACGGACAAATATAAAGACAGCGTCGTGTGTAGGGAGGGTGCAGTCGTGGTGTTAGCTTTGTTACTTTATTGTTAGAAGTAGTAGTAGTAGTGATTGTGGTAGTAGTAGTAGTTTAAGTAGTAGTAGTATCATTATCATTATTAGTATTAACCAGAAGACATGGTTGTTGTGGTTGTAAGTGATCGAGAACAATGAAGAAGTGAATGATGTGTAATAAGTGTCATCATTATTTTATTATTATTCAAACTATGTTTTTTTTGAGGGGGGAATTTAAAAAAAAAATTTTGTATGAAAGAAACTAGATGAGTGATAGAGACAATCAGTAAGGGTGTGAGTTTATATTTTTTTCTTCTTTTTTTGTTTTTTTTTTTTGTTTTCAAAACATATTATTTTGGGCAGAGGCTTCGATTTGATTGTCGATATTAGTTTGAAAGATGTGTCTCAATTTTTTTTTCTTTTTCTACTTTTACGCCTATTTCCAATTTTTTTCGTTATTTCCACCTTCTATGCTCATTTCTTTTCGTTCGTTATTTCTTTTTATTTATCTATTTACTTACTTACTTATTCATCTATCTATCTATCTACTTATCTATTTTCATTCTTTTCCGCATTTCCGTCTTTTTATTTCCTATTGTTCAATTTTAATTTTTCATCTTTCTTTTTCACTTTTTTCTTCTTCATTTTTCTCTTCCATTTTTTTTTCATATTATCGCTTTTCTTTCATTTTTTTCCTTCTCTTCTATGTCTAGATTATCAATTTTCACAATTATCGTTTTTTCTTCCTTTTCTTTTTCTATTTTCTTCCTTTTCTTCTTTATTTTCTTTCTTTTCTAAATCATCACACTTTTTCTTTCTTTTCTTTTCTCATTTCATATTATAAAATTTCCTTTATTTTCCTTTTTCCTTTTTTTTTTGCTAACTTATAGTTATTCTTTTTTTTATCAACTTTCTTTTTCATCCTTATCAATTTTTGCTTTTTCATTCTGAAATCTCATTTGATTTTCCACATTACCAATTTTTTTTACATTTTCTTCTATTCTGTTTCCATATATTTCAGCTTTATTTTTTCCACTTCCTCATTTCTTTCATTTCTTCATCTTTCTGCGACTATATTAGAACTTCTCCTTCTCTTTTTTTTATTTCCGCTTTCTTTTTTATTTTATATTTTTCACCTTCTTTTTCCCTCTTTCTTCATCTTCTTTCTTTCTTTACTTTTTTTTTGTTTCGTTTTTACTTCTCCTTTTCTTTTTCTCTTTCTTTTCTAAACAATTTTTCTTCGTCTTCTTTCGCTTCCTAATCTTTTTACTGTTTCATTTTTTTCCTTTTTATTGAATGTTTCTTTATCTTCTTTTTTCTTCATTTTTATTCATATTTCTTCCTCTTCTTTCTTCATTCTCTGTTTCAGTTTTACTTTTTCTTCTTCTTCCCTTTTTCATCTTTCTTCCTCTTCTTTCTGTTTCACTTTTACTCCTCTATTTCATTTCCCTTTTCCTTTCAAAGTTTCTTCATTTTTTTTTCATTTTATAAACTCTTTTATAGTCGTATTTGGGCCAATTTCGTACTTTAATATCATCTTTACTTTCTTTGTTTTCTTTGATTTTAAATCTCTTTTCTCTGATTTAAAAAGTAGAAAAATTACTCCTTATCTCTTTCACTTAAGTTTCTCTTCTGTCTTCATTCTAGTTCTCTGTTTTTCCCACTTTCCTCTTCTTTTATATTTCTCTTCTTGTTTTTTTCATATATATATATATATATATATATATATATATATATATATATATATATAGGTCCTTTTTCTCGAATTGGGCTACCCACGAATGCTTACGCCCCATACATTTATAGCACTTGTTAATGTTTCTACATTCAATATCCACATTTAGAGCAGAACATCTACAAACTTCAATATTCACAAATATTTGCTGTTAGTGTTTCATCTTTTTTAAATTCTATCTTTGTCTTGTTTCTCTTTCTTATTCTTTTTCCTTTTCTGTTTCTTTTTTTTTTTTCTTGAATCTTCTATTTTTATTTAAATTGCCCTATTCACGAAGGTTCACCAAGAAACTTTTATTTTCTCAAATTGGAGAAAAAAACAAAGCAAAACAAAGTTCTTTAAAGAATATTTTTAAAAAGAGTTGCTAGTGCGTTAAAGCAAAATAGATAATTGAATAGGGAAAAAAAAAAAGGTGAAGAGATTGTTGGGTAAAATAACGGGGTCGGAAAAAAACCGAACGTGGAAGACAGCACAGTAAGAATTCAACTAACAAAAGAAGGTGACGAAAGAGGAAAGAAAAAAGTCTGAAAAATGACAATGCAGAGAGAGAGAGAGAGAGAGAGAGAGAGAGAGAGAGAGAGAGAGAGAGAGAGAGAGAGAGAGAGAAACGATAAAATGGATAAGACGACTGACGATCTGGGATGGAATGTATAAACAAAAACAACAACACTGTTATGCGGATGCAAAATCGAGAGTCGTCAAGAAATAAAGATCTTCTTTTGGAAAGACTTACTCGCCTCAAGCTTGGATAAAAAAAAAAAAAAAATTAAAAATTACATCGATAAAATAAAACTTTGAAAAGTCTCAAACAGTAAAAATGAACTGCGACTGTTATTTTATTTGCAGACTGTTCGTCTGCAGATAAACCGAAAAGATGGGCCAAGAAATAAAGTAGAGAAAAATACAAAACAAAAACGAAAATTGTGTAGTATTTAGTATTAAAAAAAAACGAAACTTTCTTTCATTTAATTTTTTACTCAAATAGACATTTACAAAAATATGACGACACTCACATTGTGTAGGTTTTAAAACAAAAAAAGAGAAAGAAAACAAACCAACAAAACACCAATAGGACATCTCTAAACAAAACCTATAATTACTCACGTGATCTTTCAGTAATATTATCCTAAACAGAGGGACATATACGCTTAAACTTATGCAGCGCACGAACGCAGTCACATTATCTTTTGTTATTCATGAATAAAAGCAGATATATTAATATTTACATGGGTGCATGTTACGTGATTTCATTTGATGTCCCATATATCAATAGACAGAAATCTTTCGAGGCAATAAGATATCTTTTTTTATATTGAAAATAAAACAATGAAAACAGTGTTGGAAGAATGATTATATTCAAAAAGAAATTATATATCTAAACCTGAAACAAACTCAGAGCATTGAGCAGGAAAAAGTAAAATCGGGAAGATTAAGCACAGAAACCAAAATACGAAAAATATTAGGAATATATCAAATTTGAAGATTCAAAGTTCAAGTAAAAGATATATACAGGGTGCAGAAGCAAAATATAGAATAATTTTTATAATATTTTTTAGTCTGATTAGTCCAATTTTTTTAAATAAAAAGCGATAAATCAAAAATTTCCCAAATAAATCTATTATTTAAGTACTTTTTTCATTAAAATTCAGCCCAATATGTGTGAGAAAGAAAAGAAACGACAAAAAATCTATGATTTGCTTAACGCCGAAATCAAGCTAAAAAAAGGTTCCGAAATAATTGGAGTTTCTTAATGGCCTTCATCAATCTCAGACCTTAACCAACTTGATTACGCTACATGGGGCATTTTAGAAAACAAAAAAGTAAGTTACTTCCCATCCAAATATTGGTTTGCTTAAGACTGCTATTGAGGAAGAATGGAATAAAATGTCTAAAGAATTTATTTTGAATGCAAACAAATCGTTTCAAAGGCGTGTTGATACAATAATTGGGAAAAAAAATGACGACCATATTGACTAAATTTACTGTTTTGTGTCTATTTTCTTATTTTGTCGTTTATTTTTTTAAAACTAAAATTGATCTTGTTTTAAAATAGGATCGTTTATTATTATGCTGAAATATTCTTAATTTTGCTTCCGCACCTTGTATAGAAAACAACAGGAAAATTATCTACAATAAGATTATGAAAAACAATTAGAAATAGAAAAAATTAGAAAGAAAATTTAGAAATAAAAGGGGGGATATTTATAAGCTATAAGTAGTCTAGTAGCTGCTAATACAATTGTGAGAAATAGAAATGTTCCTTAATCAATACGAGCATGAATTTCATAATGTGTATACTCGTGTATAAGTCGATAGCTAATATAGGTCAACATTCTAAAGGGTTTGTTAATTTTTTTAAATGAATGTTTTCTAATCGTCTTCTCCATTTTCTCTTAAATTCAACCATACAAAACTATGACCGTAATTATTTGTGTATAGCACGCACTCATGTATAACATGCACTCTTTGATTACTAATTTCAAGAAAAAATTATCATGTATATTACGTAAAGACGTTTTTGAATTTGTAGCCGCAAAATTTAACCAAAATTTATCATTAGGTCAATATTTCATCGGTTCCTACTGACTAAAAATAAGAATTTTTATAGTTTACATAATGTCTTAGAGCACAAAATTTACATTGTTTTTAGAGCAACCCTACGTAGAAGTTCACATAAAAATTCAACAGCTAGCAGCAAAAATAAGCTCCCATTAGGAGAAAGAAAATTATAAATAAACACACATTTCAGTCGATTTTTCTCTGTAATGGCGTAAAACACATTAGTTTGGACCACTGATACAATTCACTTTCAGTTATACCATCCTGAGTATGGTGAAGTATGTGACCGGAAAAAGTTGATTATATAGTTTTCTTATGTTATACGTATCTTTAACCTTTGGGCTGAAAAACCTGGAAAGGTTGAGTATTTTATACACAAATACTTAAGGTAAAATAAAGTAAGTAAAGTTGGCGACCGTAGTCGAGGGTGACCCCAAGTCTTCCTTTTCGATAGCTACTACGTCAAGGTATGGGGGAGGGCGCTACTCCTTTCTCTGGATTGCCCCACTTTACCCTTGATCCGTTCATGCTGAGTGGTAAGCAAGACGGCATCAAGTACCATTTTTTGAGATTGAACCCAGGTCTCGCGAGTCATTGGCGAACACTCTAACCATTACGGTAGTTAGATACTGAATGAATGATAGAAACACTTGAAAAATGCAATTAGTAAAGATATTTGTCTATAATCTTCAGTTGATCCTTTTCAGCCGGCCTTCTAAATATGAATTAAGTAAGAAAACGAAGAATTGTATTTCTAATAAGATTTTTTTGATCCAAACCAAAAAAGTCCTGAAAAGTTTCAGTCAAAAGTTAAAAAAAATTGGCACGTTTCTCATAACATATCCGAATAATTTTACGGAAATTATTTACGAAATGGTAAGTGGTTACTCTCCATTTCTTGATAAACTTGCAGAAAAGAGAAAATATGACCACATTCTTGTGCATATTTACGCTAAAAATAGCTTTCTCGAATTTTAAGCAAATTTGAAATTAGCTTTTTAAAAAAAATAAAAATAAAAAATCCGAGAAAGACCACTTTATGTGCTAAATTTTCAACAAAGAGAATCTACAAAAATGTGTTCCTGTGGGGGAAAAGCGTCTCAAATCTTGCGAGGTCTTCAGGAATCTGCTGCGCCTGTACATGTGTGTGGGTGGTAGGCGGAGAAAAGTGTATGCGACTGAAAAGATGCCAAACATATCAACAAAAGGAAATCAAACAAACAAAAACAAAAAACAAACAAAAGAGATAATATTATTTATTTTCTAATCCTTTTCTTTCGACTTTGGTATTTGTATAAATCTTCTCATCTCTTGCGACTTAATCTATTTTCAGAACCCTCTTTATTTTTCCGTTTTTGTTTTTATTATTATTATCATAATTATTATTATCATTATTATTATTATTATTAATGCTTTCCCTTTTGAAATGTTTATCCTCCCCCCTTTCCTATCGAACTCTCCCTTTTTTGTTTCACCCCCGTCTTACCAAAGGAAATTTCAAATCTTTCTCTACTCAATCAAAACTACGTCCGCCATAAATCTTGCTTATATCAATAGATATTTATAGGTGCTACAATTAAGCCTCTCACTCACTCCTTCCTTGCTCTCTCTCTCTCTCTTTCTCTCTCTCTCTCTCTCATTTTTGGGTGCTATTATCTGCTTATCTGTAACTTTTCTCCAACAATTCATTAATTTCTTCACACCTATCTCGTTTCAGTTTTCTTGTCTCTTTTATGTTTAGCTGGGTTTTTATCACAATCTAATCACGTATCTCAACATCATCTATCGTTTAATTTCTTTGGAAGCATCTCTTTTCCATATTCAGCTTTTCTCTCTTTAATTTACACTAAACAGACTTTGTTTTCTAACCAACATGCTATAGTAATAATGATTATAATGATAATAATAATACTATTTGTTAACAGCAAGATATCTCCTGGTTTCTTCAAAGAATGTTGAAAGTTTTAAAAAATGAAACTAGTTGTTTTTTAGAGAAGTCTAAGTGACAGCAAGTCTCCTGAAGTCTTCAGGGCTCTTCTAAGATATCCTAGCAGATCTTAACAGTACTGTTGCCATAATGATCTGGATTCTTTCTCTAATCTCCGGCACACAATATCTTCTCCAGGTCTTTATAGACCGTTCTAAGCACTCTAACTCCAATAGTAGTTGTAGTAGTAGTAGTAGTAGTAGTAGTAGTAGTAGTAGTAGTAGTCGTCAATCAAATCTTTCTTTCTGTCCATAATATTATCAATATTTCGGTTTTTCCATTTCATGACCTTCATCAAAGTTAATATCCAGATGGAAGGAAAGAATCCCATATTTTCTGGCAAAATTTTTTGGCATTGTTGCACACTTTATACAAACACCATTGGCCATTTCTCGAAACTAAAAAGGAGTTTGATTGATTGATTATAACGATATGTCAACTCGTCTAGGGCTATTTTATGTCTAGAGGTGAAGAATAGCGTTCATTATATATTCATATAATTTTTGTGTAGTTGTTTCTCAAGAGGGCTT
Organism: Sepioteuthis lessoniana; assembly: GCA_963585895.1. Lineage (NCBI taxonomy): Eukaryota > Metazoa > Mollusca > Cephalopoda > Myopsida > Loliginidae > Sepioteuthis > Sepioteuthis lessoniana. The sequence goes on from OY757907.1 coordinate 53,369,716, forward strand.
TTTTTTCACACAGTACAATCGAATACGAATCATTTTAAAACAGATTTATTTGACCGATAGATGAGATCTTAACAGGTATAACCATTGCTAACCAGAAGGAGCCTAAGAACAATGACAATGAACGGAGAATTCACTCTAACAAGAACACCAGAAGTGGAGTCTCGCCATCAGATGCAGTTTAGTGACATACCCAAGACACCCTTTTTGGTGCGGGTGTCTCACCCCTCAGCAGTCAGCATATTCTGATACCCACTAACCAGGCGGAAAATTGTTGAATTAGTTTCATTTTTTACAAGCTGAAAATGGCACACTATATTCTTCCTATCTTTCGGTTGACATTGTGCTGTATCAAGTCTTGTATTACGTAACAAAGTCACTATCACCATTAAAAATACATATGCACTATTTTTAAGCTCATGCACAAAAAATAATAATAAATAAATAAATAAAATGACAAAATTATAAAAAATCACCGTTGTCTTTTTTACTAATTTTCTTATCTCTCGAATGATAATTTTCTTCCTTTTTGCTTTTTCAATGCATAACATCCCACACTTTCTCTTTCATTTGTCCCGATTTCACTATCTCAGCCAATAAGTGTCTCTTTATCAGTTTCTTCCTTGGCTACTATCATCAACGATGTACAGACTGAGACATCAGTCTTTGCTCTTCGTTTGAAATTTGTCTCTTTGTCGATCAACTTTTCCTTTCATATTTTCCTCTACGGTTTCCCTCACTCACTCAGCGATCAAATCATTGATCTGTCTGCATTTCTCTAAATGTCTGCCCATTTACCTTCCAACATTGGACTATTGCTTCGAGCCCTCTCCTCCTATGTTCGTCTCGTAGATGAATACATGCAAACAAGTGCATAGACACACATACATGGAAACGGATGCACCTTAAACCTGCCGCCATTACCCTATACTCCCAACCCCCACAAGCTAGTCACTCATTTGCCTTTACTTTACTTACCTCTTTACACTAATCCGATTTTAGAATGACATTTTTTTAGTTAATCCGAATTAAATATGAATTATGAATACAATTAACAACGCTGTTCTTTTGCTATTGTTTCTCTTTTTTTTTAATTTTGTTTTTGGCTTTCACCTTGTTTCGTTGCGTATCTACATTGTTTTACGAGCGAAAAACAAGTCTGGAGATAGTGCGGTCTCGACTCACAAAATGGTACTATTTTTCTATGGTTGATAAAGAAAGAAGAAAAGAAATGACTATGAAAGAAAGAAAGAAAGAAAGAAAGAAAGAAAGAAAGAAATGACTATAAAAGAAAGAAAGAAAGAAATGACTATAAAAGATAGAAAGAAAGAAAGGACTATAAAAGAAAGAAAGAAAGAAAGAAAGAAAGAAAGAAATGACTCTAAAAGAAAGAAAGAAAAAAAGAAAGAAAGAAAGAAGAAAGAAAGAAAGAAATGACTTTAAAAGAAAGAAAAAATGACTGTAAAAGAAAGAAAGAAAAATCGTGCATGTACTTTTATCCCTTTATTCTTTTCCCTTTCTCTGTATTTTTCTGCTACTCTGGAAAGATCATATGATATGGCTTTGATGTATAATAGCTTCTATGGTCTGTTACATCATGTTCTTGTGTTATTTAGTCGAATGAAGTTTACATTTGACATCTTGTGAAATTACAACTTGCAAAAATACTGCACTCTGATCGAACAGAAAAACTCCAGAGTGCAGCACTGATTTCGAGCACAGTACAATACTCGGAACATAGGTAGTGGTTTTGATATATATATATATATATATATATATATATATATATATATATATATATATATACGTGTGTGTGTGTTTGCTTGCATGCGCGCGCGCGTGTGTGTGTGTGTGGTTTCAGATGTGTTGAACGCTACCTCACCTGGTGATCGAAGGCTTTAAACTCTGAGTCATGAGTTTTATACACACACACACACACACACACACACACACATATATATATATATATATATATATATATATATATATATATATATAAATTATCCAGTCAGTGTCCAAGGACAGTACGAGACGGAGAATATACCAACAATATTCTCCGCCGAAATAAATTTATTATGACGGCTTAACCGAGTTTGAGTTTCCATTTAATTGTACTATATATATATATATATATATATATATATATATATATATATATATATATATATATGTTGCCAGGGAAAGCATAATTGATATGTTTTATTTGAAGAATAGCATCATCAGAAGGATTTTCTTATTGCACAAAAAAAAATGTATTTCTGCAATAAGGAAGGAAAATGTTTTAATTCTTTTTATGGTATCAGTTTGATTTAATCATTATTTCTTATTCCATTTCTGTAATTTTTTCTTTTTTTATAAAAAAAATAAGCTTTGAGTATTAACTTGGCAAGGATAGGGGATATGTTGCTAAAACCAAGCTGTAAATTTATGGTTGTGGGGGTTTGTGGATTACTGTAATTTCTTTGTCAATCTTATTCTCCGTTTACTTTTCTTTACATCATACAGTCAAATTTTATTCCAAAACTTATTCTCTCTCTCTCTCTCTCTCTCTCTCTCTCTCTCTCTCTCTCTCTCTCTCACACACACACACACACACACACACACACACACTTATATGTATGCATGTATATACATGTGTGTAGATATGTACGAGGTAGATTATACTTCTTAAGATTTCTCCTTCCTCTCTCTGTGACCCCCCCATATATATATATATATATATATATATTTGTATCGAGAGATTATAGAAAAGGATATATATATATATATATATATATATATATATATATATATATATACTTTTTTTATAACATATACATGGTATCAAACAGACATTAAATACAATCTTAAATATAAATATATATCAATACGTCACTCTTTAATACTAGTCAAACCATAACAAGAAACGGCGTGTTGGAATAATCCTTTATAGATCAGCATATTGCACGGATTGTTCTCAATATTTCCGAATCCTAAATCTTATTTGTACTTGTAAAAATCACACACACAAAAAACTCCCTCTTATAAACCGTAGGACTATTGCCTGGTTAGCCAGTCGGTTAGTCGAAGAAAGCGGCTGTATATTTCATATCTTGAATTAATCTAGCACACAACAAAAAAAAAAAAAATAGTCAGCCATGATAACCTATATAGTCTTCGCTTCCGGTCTGTAGGATTACTAATGGCGCGCCCTTCTTTCTACAATGGCCGGCCTTGTGTTCACTCAATAGATCCAGTGAAGCGGTTAGGAGAACTCGGCCGACGCCTCTTACAACGGCTGGTCACATGTGCTCAGATGATCGAGAACACTCATCATTACAGGACATCTATTTACTTGGGCTTTTGATAAGACAGTCAGAGTGCATAGATCTGAGTTCAAATGCTGTTCGAGAATCGAGAATCTTTATTTTATTAATCGGAATATTCAGTTGAAACAATGCACGCTAAGAGATATGGTTCATTGGTAGCATAGAAGACATATTTATTTTTATCACGATCTGCTTTCTTCTTCGAGAAATGCAAATAGCCTCTTCAGTTGATCTAGAGTAGCTGATTTATTGATCGAAAGATTTAAATGGCATATCAACTTAACTGGGTGTATTTTATGTATAGAAGTTAGGGAATTGCGTACAGTGTACACTTATTGTTACATTTTTGTGTAGTTTCTTAAGATTTTGTTCATGGTTATATGGTTTAAAGTATTTTTATCTAATTCAAATAACTTGAAGGATCTATTTTAACCATAGATGGGACCATAAGGGGAGCTACAACTTCGACTATGAGTATATCAGAGTATACTGGCAATGAAGATGATTTGATTTGGTCTTATGGCATCGTAGGATATTTAATTCCAGATCTTGTTTGCTATCAAACTACTTTGTTTAATGGCATATCAACCTTCGGAGGTTATTTAACGCCAAAGTTATCTATCTAGAAAAACAGCAGTGGTACTATTTAACCCATACCTGGGAGGATAAGGTGATTCATACCTTTCCCAAGGGTATTTGTCCAAAAGTGAACGCAATAGCGCGACTGGAGTTCGAACTCGCTTAAAACTATTCCACAGCCCAGTGCTTCAACTATTGCACCACGAGGACCTCCCTGCAAATCCTGTTTATGATATGTCAATAGATATGATTTGTTAACGCATTTTGTTGATAACATCTTTAAACAAGCCTGAGTTCTGATATTTTCTTTTGCTCACAGTTAAATGTTTTCAAGTTTTGCTATGTGTCACTAACGATTCGATTAAACATCAGTCGTTTGTTTGCACACAGTTAAAGGATCAAACAATTCTATTTCTAACAATTTAATCTAGCATAAGTAATTTGTTTGGTTTCTTTGGTTTGTTTTCTTTGAATGGCATATCAACCTTTGTAGATTATCTAATGCCAAAGCCATCCTTCTTGAAGAATAGCAGTGGTACTATCTAACCCATAGCTGCGAGGATTAGGGGTTTCATTCCTTTCCCAAGAGTAGTTGTTCGAAAGTGAACGTAATAGTGCGACTGGGGTTTGAACTCGCTTACTACGATTCCGCAGTCTATCACTTTAACCATTACACCACGAGGACAACCCCTCATTTGTTTGCATACAGTTTATATCGTTAAAAAGTTCTATTTTACCCATAATAGAACTCTACCAAGTGCTACCACTTCGGGTCAGAGTGGTCCTGGGAGCAATGGTAATGAAGGGGTACTCCACATTCCAAAAATCTCCAAAACTGGAGTCTCACCATCAGATTGTTTAATGTCATATCCAGAACATGCGTTAGGGGAGTCTTACTCCTCTGCAGAGATGCAGTCAGTGAATTCGACGAGGCTGACAATATAGTACTCTGCACTTTCCAGTGGTCTAAAATTGGGGCCCACAATCAATTATAGTTTATCATCATATCCAGGACACCACTACATTGGATACATTGAACTTATTCTAAGCATTACTGCGTGGGCGGTCAAGATATTGAATCGAAATTATGTCTGCTTAGAGATATGGTTCATTGGTTGTCTCGGAGACATTTAAAGTTTTATCGATAATGCTGCTTTAAGTTTTTACAAAAACTTCTAAGAAATCCAGAAAAATATAGATAAAATAGAACTAACGATTGAAAATACTGATCAGTTTTTATATATATATATACACACACACACACACACACACACACACACACACACATATATATATATATATATATATATATATATATATTACAATAAATCAGTCCAGAAGAATATTTCGTTTATAAGTTGTTTATTTTTCTTCTACACTTGTTTCAAGTATATTAACGATTTCGTCAGGAAGATTATAGTGCTTGATGACGGTGTCATCTTCAATTTATATAGCGGCGACTGCCTTGATAAGGCTGCTTTCCGTTTTAATTCCAGGATTCCCATCTCCAACATTATAATCTTCCTGAAGAAAATGTTAATATACATGAAACATGTGCTGAAGAAAAAAAAATAACTTAAATCTACTCGTGAACCTATTCATTTAAAAGATTTTTTAAAACTTTTTTCTCTCATTGGACCAACAAAAATATTCTTTATATATATATATGTATATATAATCATCTTGTCGTGCCATCAGCGCGGATATCCCGGGCCCTCTCTTGCCACCCCTTCCTTATCGTTCATCGCTTCCGGCAGGTCCTCAGGGCTACACCCCGTATCTTCACAGAGCTGCTGTATGTAGGTTCAAGCTGGTCGCCCTGTTTTTGCTCGGCCATGTGAAGGAGTCCATAGGAGTACATCACTTATGATCTAGTCCCTACTTCTCCAGCTGTGTCCTACATGTCTGCTTCGTCTAACTTTGATAGTTCTTGAGATGGGTGGTTGGTGTGTATATATATATATATATATATATATATATATATATATATATATATATATATTTATATATAATTGACTCTCCCTTCGATCTCGACGTTAGTTCCCAACATTTTAGTGAACCGTTGCCCAACCAACAAGGATCAGTTTATAACGGTTAACGCTTGAGTCGGTTTGGCCACATCCTGGATAAGGCTTTTGCGTTTTATTTTGTGCTCATACCCTTGAGAAACCATCAATATATCTGTTCTCCCTCTTCTCCAGCAATGGGTAAACTGTTGGTTAAACTGTGTTATTTTTTTAAAGTTTTGCTTAGACAACCAATGTAAGAGATGGAGCTCTCTAAATTTAAATCAGCTTTATGCCGTTTAGAAATTGTCTGTGTGTCACATCGAGCCATTATAGGAGGGGATGGAAGAATCTATAAGTTCAGCAAATTTTAAACTTTCACTCTTTATCGCTGGTGACATCATCAAGAACTCCGTGTATTGGAGGTGCCCGTGGTGTAATGGTTATCGTCGTAGGAAATGGACACGGCGACTCGAGTTCAAATCCTGGACGAGAATGATTGCATTTCACATAGCACTAATACCCTTGGGAAAGGTATGAATCCAATTATTCTCCCTCCAGCTATGGGTAAATAGTAGGACAGACTAGGTTCTTCAGCCTTGGTGAGGCAACTAGTCTAGGAGAAGGAAAACTCTGAATTCAAACCTGTTAAACTCCACTTAAAAATTGACCTTGTGTCATATCCTGCCCGAGCGGAGGGGTTGGTAAACAGGATCAACAACTCCGTGAAGCTGCTGTTATGTTGTTTGTCAAGACGAGAGCTTCTTTGAGATCTTAAGAGTGAGAGGTGTAGAGTCTTAGAAAGTTTAATATCTACCATTGGGTAACTGGTGGCTGGAGTCCGGTTACATATAAATATGGTCGCTTGGGGAAGAGAAAGACAGAGAAAAAGAATGAGAGAGAGAGAGAGGGGGGATAGAAAGAGAGAGGACTATTAGTAGATGACAAGGAAAATACAGATCACATTGTTTGAATTTTTGCTGCAAGGCACACCACAGGTTGAAACTGTTTGGACAATAGCGCAGATAGTTGAATTCGTGTTGCAAAGACGCTCCAAGAAACGAATAGCTTCTTTTGGATTTTATTTAATTCTTTAGCTTTCCGACTCCTACTTTCTATTACATATTTCCGTTATCATAATCATCATCGCATGTTTTCACGCTAGTAGTAACTGGTGGCCTTCACAGAAGTCCAAGTGACTGCAAGTCTCCAGAGTTATTCAGGGATCTTTTCAGTATACTAGTCGATTTCAGCAGTAGTTTGTTTTGGGCGGTTTCTATCCTTCCTCGATCTCCAGTTCTCTCAGTTTTTTTCCCATGTTCTTTGAGACGATTTCAACAATCCCGACTATGATTAATACTTTTCTAACCCATCTGTTACAGACGTTTTCTAGTTCTCTGGCGAAAATGAGGGAGGAAAAAGTTTTCCCTCCTGTACTAACTGCTAATCTTCACTGGTGTTCGCATGACAGTAAGTCTCCTAAGCTTCCAAGGACTCTTCTCACTATATTCGTCGATTTCAACGGCGCTGTGGATCTGCAGTTCCTTTTATCTGTTCTCTTGGTTATCTGGGACTGTCCCAAAGGATTTCAGCTATGTTTGACATCAATGTCAGAATTAGGTTTCATAAATTTTTCATTAATTTTTCACTTCTGCGGCAAAGTCTAAGTATTTATCCAATTTTTGGCGTTCTGTTTACTCTGTGGTTTGTGGTTTGATTGCCACCTCAAGCTCCACTTGTCATTTAAAGGGGTAAGGGTTGGATTTATTTTTCGGCATCTATTTTCGTCTCCTACCACCCCCGGGTGATCTCCTTCTTATAGAGTCCATACTTCAGCTTCTTTCCTTTATATATATATATATATATATATATGTGTGTGTGTGTGTGTGTGTGTGTGTGAGTGTGCGTGTATGTGTAAGTAAGTCATTTCTTTATTGGGTATTACACGCTATGTACAATAAGTATCAGCAAATTGTTTTTCCATTATCCATTATTATAAGCGAATTAGCCGCGAGTGTAGTACGGCTTTAACCTTGCTGGCAGAATTGTCGCTTCGCAACAGGCTCACTACGCTCACACCCAATTAGATTATTTCATATTTACCTGGTATCTGATACATCTTACCTAAAATCTAATATCTTTTACACATCGCCCCTTTACCCTTAACCTTTTTACATTTTTTTATTTATCCATTCACTGCAGATGACTGGTTCATTAAAAGAAATAAACTTACTAATCTTGCCATACGGAATAAGCCGGATTATATATAGATCTCTCCTTTTTTATTCACTCATTCTCTTTCTGCTTCTTCTTGTTTATAAATTTTACAAGTACACAGACGCACTGACCACTTCATCTATTAGACCCAATTAGATTTGCTCACACTTTAAATGACCACACCCCAAACCAAAAGTGCCTGTTAACAATGTTAGTTGGGAAAAATACTTATCTTCTTCTTCCCATCCGATTAATATCAAATGAATTCGCCTGCACCCTCTCAATCGATATTGTCTTCGTGACGTGTTGTAAATATAACTAAAATAATCAAATAAGCTAAAATACGCGATACACGGTGAGGAAGCTGCAAGGGAGACTGGATCCCTAATATTGTTTCCGTTCTACGCTGTGATTGTTCAATTATCTACAAATATAGAGGATAGGATTGACGGTCCAGTCAGTCTATTAAGGAACACTTCGATATCACCTCACATGTGTATATACATACATACATATATACGTCGGCTGGAAGAGGGCTTCATTTGTCACCTAACCCATTATCTATAACACACTTCTGGTAGTGTTTAAGCATTAAAAACCAACAAAAAATACCAGTGATTATTCATTATTTAATCTTTCTTGCTTATAGTCATGGAAGATAAAATCCAGAAAATTGGGTGAGGAAGATTTGTTCAAATATTCGACACAACCGTGGAGAGCAGTAACCAATGACAACAATCATTTCTATTAATATTCAATTTTTTTGGTTCGGTTTGGGTGGTTGGTTGGTTGGATAGTTAGTTTTTCTGTTTTACGGCGTATCAACCCTTTTCGGGTCATTTAACGCCGAATTGGGTCATTTTGATAAAACTTTTAAACAATTCAGTTTAGTATAAGTTTAGTCTTTTGTTTATACTCAGTTAAATATCAAAACAGTTCTATTTTAAACAATTTAGTTTTGTATAAGTATGAATTTATGTTTAACACAGTTAAATAAAAAAAACAGTTAATTTCAAAGAATTCAGTTTGGCTTTACACAGATTATTTCTATATGACCCCTAGATAAGACCCTATCAGGTGCTACCACTCCGGGACAGATTGGACTTGGGAGCGATGGCAATGAAAATGTAATCTGTATTCCTCAAAGTTCCAGCATTACTGGAGCCTCACCATTAGATTGTTTTGTGTCATAATCAGGACACTCGTTGGGGGTGGTCTTACTCCTTTGGGTTCTTTTTTAATGGTATATCAACTTTCGTCGGTTTATTTTAAACCAAAGTCATCCTTGTAGAACATTAGTGATACTATTTAACACATAACTGGTGAGATAAGGGAACGTATATTTTTTCCAATGGTATCTGAACTTTATTGCTCGATTAGAGTAAAATTCGCAACTATCATGTCACTGTCCAAAACGTTCATGTCTACGCCTCGAAGACTCTCCTTTCTGTCCGAGTTTTTGTACATAAACCATTCTTTATCTACTTTATGATTCACCGTATATACTCAAGTAACGAACGAATTTGTGTCATGACCAACCTCTAATTTTTAGTCACTAAAGACTGTTTTAATCATATATTGCTCGTAATGAACGGCCCATATCTTTTGATAATACGAGCTTAAAATAAAGAATATTTCTTTAACATCTAATGACACAAAGAGAAATCATTCGAACACTTATTTATACTTTCAAGGCATTCAAAATTAATGCAATATCGCAAATAAATAATGTAGTCTAGACCTTGATGTAGCCTCGTTAATACCGAAACAAAAGCTATAAAATAAGATAATAAGTTTTAATGCATTTTTGTTTACTATTCATAATATTTGCTCATGTTATATGCACACCTATTTGAAATAATGTTCACTAAAAACTTTATAAGCTTAACTCATAGCCTTTAGGTATCAGCTAAGTGAAGATACTTTAGATCAAAATTACGGTCAAGAAACATTGTAAACTTCGATGTTTTAAAACTATACCTCGATTTATGTATCAAAATTATGTCTCGTGTAATCTCTTTGTTTTTAAGGTGAAAATTTGGTGTTAAAAAGTCGTTCATTATAAAAATACTTGCAGTATATATTAATAGCATTTTCAATACGCTTGTTTATATACAGCCGTAAATCAGTAAAAAAAGGAACATCATAGCAACATTGGAATAAATGAAAATGCTCCAAAGTAGAAAATAAAGCAAATTCGAATTCAATTTGCAAATGAATGATAACTATATGATGCTAACATTTACACAGGGCATCCATTATTCATCATCATCATCATCGTGTCGTGCCGCTAGCATGGATATCCCTGACCCTCTTTCGCCACTTTTTCCTATCGTTCATCGCCTCAGGCAGGTCTTCTGGACAACATCCCGTATCCTCAAATAGTTGCTGAATGTATGGTCGTCCTGCTTTTGAACGGCCATGTGTGGGGGTCAACAAGAGTACATCACTTATGAGCTCGTCCCTGCTTCTCCAGCAGTGTCCTGCATGTCTGGTTCGTCTAACTTGAATAGTTTTCGTGATAGAAGGCAGGTGGCCGTACAGTTGGTGTCTTGTGGGGTGTTGGCGCCAGAACTTGTTCAAGATTGCTCGCAGCATTCTTGTGTAATTGCCGTCTAGCTTCTTCTCCAGCTGTTTTGTTAGAGTCCATGTAGTGCATCCATATAGCAGTATCGATGCGACTGCTAAATTAATAAAAATACCAATGAAATTTATGAAATATGAATATCATCATGGACTACTATTACAACAGCAACCAAGCAGGTTCACGAGTAATTTAGAAAATATAAATGTTATGAGTATTTGCAAATAAAGAAGAGAACGTATAAATAGTGTCTAATAATCTTTCTTGAAAAAATTATAAAGATCATGTTGAGCGCGAACGCTGATCTTACTCTAATATCAAGCAGAGAAATGACAAGCAAGTTGTTTTATTCTCCTTTTAACAGTATTGAGTTGTGAAAAATTCTCATCTAAGTGGATTGAACTGGCAAATATCGCTCTAAAATCTAACTATTTCAACGTTGCGATAATATACATAGAACGCGTAAAAGTGAGATCAAGGTTTGGCTTGTTGCATTAAATACTTATTGTTTTTTTGTATAGTTAATTGAATCTTTTCTTTGTTATTGTCATTGTTATTGTCTTATTGGTTGTTTAATTGTTTTTGTTTTTTTTTGTAATTAGCGCAACGATTATCATCGAAGGAAAATGAATCGGTGACCTGAGTTCCAAAATTCTGGACAAGGCTGTTTACCTTTTGCTTTTCGCTAATACTCTAGGGGAAACCATGAAATGGATCTTTTTATTCTACTCCCCTCCCCGAGCTACGATTAAATATTAAAAAATACTGAGTTCCTTTGACAACCAGGCTGCGAGAAGGAATAGTCTGAATTTAAACTAGCTTTAAAAAATTGATTTTGTGTCACATCAAGCTGGTGGTTGGGAGCGGTTAATAGTGTAACATACCCATAATATTCGGATGTATGAAATAGACATAGGGAATCTAAAAACACGAACTTTTACGTTCAGGTACGAAACTTTTTATTACCTTTGAGTTAAAAGGTTTTTCGACATGAGGAGAGAGAGAGATACAATCTTTCTATGCTGACTGCTTTTACATCGTCAGCTGTCAACCCAACCCATAGCGCACAAAGTCGTCTGGCCTCGACGAGCCCCGAAAGTCATCCTTCTTCCACCGAGGCAAGAAATCAACTCACTCAAATCTCAGCCCACGCTTCCGGTGCATGACGTCGTTCACACCTCCTGGTTTCTATTTCCTATCTGGGGTTTTATTTTGACATCTGTGAATGACGCATCCTCCCTGCTCGTGCGTGAACACCTGCGCTCATGTTTGCACCTAACTAACCCATGCACTAAGCGAAAGGTTCTCATCCCAACTAAACCGAAAGGCAAGATATCTAAAACGAAATCCCTCCGCCATTATATTACAATAGGTCTTACAACCTTGGAGACAACCAATGACTACAATTACTTCCATTAATATATATTTTTTTTTGTTAGGCTTAATTTGGTTTCTTTGTTTAATGCCATATCAACTTTCTTGGGTTACTTCAAACCGAAGCCATCCTTAGAATATCCAGGCGTATATTTTTGTAATTATGTTCTGATTTCACAAACGTGAGAAAATATGAAATGAATCTAATATGTTTATGAGATGTTTTGGCCTAAATGGGTGATTATCTAGTTATACAAATACGTACCGTGTTCATTTCTCTATGTGTTCTGCTGTTAGTTATAGGACTTGGAATAAGTATGTGTGTGGGGGAGGTGTCCCACGTAAATGCGCTCTCTCCTGACAAACTACGGAGACGTCGACTCAGCGTATACGCATCGGCATTCGTATACACCATGTTGCGCATTTTTCCCTAATTCAGCGTTCAGCGGAAAATTATGTGGATTATTTTTTAATCTTTTATTTTTTATTCTTTTTCTATTATTATTATTATTATTATTATTATTATTATTATTATTATTATTATTATTATTATTATTAAAATCTTTTAAAAATTTTCTAAATGTTTTTTTTTTTGCATAATTGCTTCCCGCTGTTTTGATCCGCATGGTACCTCCCCCTCTACATCCCGCTACCATACACCGACCACACCTTTCTTCTTTGTCCCTCTTTCGTTATAAAAATGTATTGCGAGTGGTAGTGGAAGGAGATAAGGGAGAAAAGAACTCGCATGCGCACATACCCACCAATTTCTTATTCCCGCCATCTATCTATTAAAGCTTCTTCGTTTCCACCATTTTGATTCATATTTTTTAACGTTGTTCACTTCATTGGCAGTTTGGTTATATTGACTGTAAGAATGACGAAGGAAGAAGTAAAGAAATAAAATAATAAAAAAAACGGAAAACATTCAAAAGGAAAAGATGGGTGCCAGAAAGAAGAGACGACAAAGAGAGCGAACATTAAAACAAGTGGGGTGAACAGAGTCAAAGGGAAGTAAACAAAGCTGAAAAGACAAGAAAGACGTTGAAATAGAAGTAAATAATTTCAATCAAAAGAAAAAAAAAGGAATAGTATGGTTGATGAAAAATGAATATATATATATATATATAACACTGAAAAGGTGGGAAAATATTTTTTTCAAGTAGAAAGATGTCGGGTGTGGAAGTGACACGATCTTAGCAAGAATGAAGGGGGAACAGTGAAAACAGCTTAAACTTCATGAAAACAAAAAGAAGATGACAGAAAACATGAAATGTCAAGAAAAAATAAACGCAAAAGCAACGACTAAAAAGAAATATGGGCTTGTATTTTTATTTAGCATTCATATACAATTCTTTATATATATATATATGTGTGTGTGTGTGTGTGTGTGTGTGTGTGTGTGTGTATATATATATATATATATATATATATATATATATATATATATATGTGTGTGTGTGTGTGTGTGTGTGTGTGTGAGTGAGCTTAGATGTAAAAAGAGAAATTTAATTGATTACACATATGAACTATACTAAACACAGACTTCCTTCTTGTGCGAATATATATATATATATATATATATATATATATATATATATATATAAGAAAATATTAGATTTTCTGATATTCATTCACTCACATACAAGGGAATAGGTTATAAAATGCGTATTAGAATATATACTGGTATACACTCTAAAGTTCCATAAAAACACATATTCTTATTTTTAAAGACATTATCTAATAAAATCTACCATTCTGTACGATATGCAATTTTTTAATATTAGGGAGAGAGAAAAAATTCAGCCATGTTTTAGAAACCTGAGGCACAATTCAGCTGCTCTGGATACTTTTGTCGATGTCGGGAAGGTTTTGAACGACAGTGGATTGTAAGATATCAAGCTCATCTGATATTGTAAGATATCAAGCTCATCTGATATTGTAAGATATCAAGCTCATCTGATATTGTAAGATATCAAGCTCTCCTGATACCAGATTTGCCTCTATAGCTTAGAGCAAAGCATCGAAATCCCCGATTTTAGGCCCTGCATGATCTTGCCATATCGTCGAAGTGCTTGCAGCCTGAGTGGAATTTCTTGAACCATGTGGTTACACATGGTTCCATTTCTTAAGACGGTAACTGTTATACAAGGCAGATCTTCACTTGGTGCATGTCTCAAAACTGCGTCTAGAGTTTAGAAGCTCTGAGGAGTAATGGCTACTGTTACTGTACCGTGATCAATTGAGCCTTCACCTTTTGCACAATGAATATTTGTTCGTTGTTTCTATGGTGTTATAATCCAGTTCGAACTCGTAAAGAATATGTACTTGAATTAGATGACAATGGCTACTTATCTATGCAGCTTTCAATTACACTCGACGTGAAGCAATCAACAAAGTTCCAGTGCACCAACTACCACGATACTAACAGCAATAGCAAGTACCTCTCACGGCTTGAATTGCGTCTGTGATAGACAAATCACCAACTAGCATTCAAAAAAATTTGCTTGCTTACTAAAATATTGAAAAACCTTTTAACTCACTCTGTGCCTGTGTCAGTAATACTGTATGGACGCCAACGAAACGCAGGGAGAAAAGGCTAGAGGAGAACTACACAAAATAATAAATACTATTTCAAACAAATCCTTGAAGTAACTGGCCCAGAAGGGTAAGACCATCCCTGCGATTTTCCTCGATAAGTTGTATAGTGGCTTGTACCACTTGACTTCCGGTATCGCGGAAGAATAAAGGACGCCGTGTCTCTTAAGCACGAAGAAGCAGAAGCAGAAAGAGAAGACAGAGAGATAGCTCTGAAGGACGTCGGTCAGTAGTAAGACCAACATCGGACGTAGCACCAACGGTGCGAGATTTATAATACTAGTCGGACTGTACCACTTGAGTTAATCAATAATTAACTCTATTTCTTTTCCTTACCACGATACAACAAGCACTAAACAATCTGATCGTAAAACTCCAGAAATGGTGCACTGGGGAATGTGGAGTACCCCTTTATTGCCACCGTTATCAGGTCCACTCTGGTTTGAAGATACCTATCTATGGGTCAAATAGAAGAATACTTTGTACTTATGCTAAACTGAATTGTTCGAAATAGAACTATTCATATGTATAAAAATAGATTTGGCATTAAATAACCCACAATGGTTGACATGCCATAAAACCAAACCAAACCATTCAGTAATAAATAAACTAATAATAGATAAGACACAAAACATTTGTCTTTAATATATATGTATAAAGAGGATTTGGCATTAAATAACCTACAATGGTTCATTGCCGAGAAGCAGCATCCAACAAAAAAAAAAGCAGTTATACGATCGCTAACAAACCATCAAAATAAGGTGGGCAGAACATGCAGGGCACTGCTAGAGAAGTAAGGACACAACACCTTACCGACGTTCCTTTATTGGTTTTAACACATGGATGCGTCATTATCAACCGATTAGCAAGTACTTAGATACATCAGTTCCGCGCAGACACTTGATGCAGTCTAGAGAACTTACTTGGAGCAATGGACGGTAGGGGTGGATGGCGAAAGAGAATCAGGGAACTCCGTGCTATCAACATGACCTAATGATGATGATGATGATGATGCCATTGTTTGGTACTCCTTTTTTGACAGTGACCAAACTCTTATTTAAAATCTATCATAAAGACATCCTCTCGTAATTAAGAATTATTTTTTGCATGATTAGAAGAATATTGATTTTTATGAAAAAGAAAAAAGGATGACAATTTACAGTATTTCACCTATTATTAATAAAAACCGGTCTGCTATTATAATGGCTGTTAAATCTGAAACCCATTTTACTGTCAAATCAATGGTACATATAATCTTTTTCATTAAAATCTTCAGAAATGGGCTTCTAACTTGTCATTTTATAATATAGTCAGGTGTGCAAAGTGATTTCGATTTGTTAGCAATTTTTCTGTGGGGTTATATATATATATATATATATATGTGTGTGTGTGTGTGTGTGTGTGTGTATTTACCCAACCTCTCCGCCATCGGCAGGATGTGACACTAGGCCAATTTTGAAACAGAATATAACTGGATTGAATTTAGTGTTCCCTCTTCTAGACCAGTTGCCATACTAAAGTCAAAGAGTTCAGTCTGCCTTACTATTTACCCTTACCTGGAGAGAGAATAGTTGGATTCATATTTTTCCAAAGACTATTAGTGGTATGTCTACGGGATTGACCATAACCCAGCAAAAACGGCACATCATAGCAAAACTTTTACAAGTGCAATAAATATGAATTATCCTGCCTTAGCTGATAAAACAATTTCCAGTCTAGCTTGCAATTAAATGATAATTTATTGGGATACAGAGAAAGAGGAAGAGAGAGATGGTTGGTTTGTTGGGTTTTATGGCATATAAACCTTTGTAGGTTATTTGATGCCAAATCCATTTTTATGTAAATAATCTGTTCTTTTTAAAACAATTCAGTTTAGCATAAGTACAGTTTAATTGTCAAAAACATTTATTTCAAACTATTCAAGAAGTTATTTGTAATTCAGTTAAGTGTAAATACAATTGTAATGTCGAAAACAGTTCCATTTCAAATAATTCAGTTAAGCATAAGCACGCAGTTTAAATGTAAGTACGGTTTAATTGTCAAAAACATTTCTATTTCAAGCTATTCAGTTTACTCAAACAATTCAGTTTTGCACAGGAATGCTGTTAGTTCTATTTAACCCATAGATAGGGCCCTATCAGGTGCTACCACTCCGGGACAGAGTGGACCTAGGAGCGATGGTAATGAAGGGGTACTCCGCATTCCCCAAAGCTCCAGCATTGCTGGAACCTCACCATCAGATTGTTTAGTGTCATATCCAGGACACTCGTTAGGGGAGGGTCTTACCCCTCTGCAGAGAAGCAGTCGGTGTATTCTACAGCCCCAGCCGAATGGGCAAGGAAGAGAGAGAGAGGGATTACATCAATGCATAACTTTTACCATTGGGATAAAAAAAAACGATATACGTACATATCAATATTAATTATACATGTTAATATCGATAATATACGTGCATATTAATATTAATATTTGTGGATGATATTAATATTAATATGCACGTATATTATCGATATTATACATACATATCAGAATTAATTATAAAGTTTGCTATAAATGAGTGCTCAATATTGGATATAGAGTATATATAGTTAAGAAAGAGTGAAAGGCGTCAATTTGAAGATTGTGCTACTATAAAGAGACCGTTATTCAATATTCGGACCACTAAAGATAGACCAAGACAATGACAGAGTGAGAAATAAAGAAACAGACAGACAGAAGAAGAATGATAAAGAAAGGAATTCATGTAATTATTTCAATGTTTTCAGTCTTTTTCTCTTTGGTGTAGTCCGAGGATTAGCCAGATAATTCAAAGATTATTGGGTTTATAGTAGGTTCTACTCTTGCAAATGACCCACGTTTCACTGTGACACGCAGTAATAATTAAGAAGGTCTTTTTGTGGCTGAGATAGCTGCGTTTTTCCTATAACCATAAAATACTCGGGTAAAAGCAATTATTTCAAATGCCTTTGTCATATGTGTAGAAGAGCAAGCCCTTTTCAGACACATCATGGAAGCAAAACAATCTTTCTATCTTTCTGTATCAGCACAATTCTAAGCCACGTACGCGGGAAAATCGTGTTTCAAAACGTAATGGATATATATAAATATTTATAGATTAAGAACATCGTTTGGTTGCAATTATTCATTTGCACACGCATATCAATCCGCTTTTATCTAAGAAACAATTAGATTTGAAATTTTTGAAAAATGTTGCTCAATATCGTCATAAAAATAACAAGGTTTACAAACGGAAAAATCAAAAGACATTCTAATTACTCACACATCCCCTGTTGCACGCATGCGCACGCTAAAATGTAAGATAAACAGACGAACTGCTCACATCAAAACACAAAGAATTGTTCGTGTACTGAACGTTCACCTTCGGTATGATTTTACTAGCGTATATGAATGGGAATCAGTATATATATATATATATATATATATATATATATATAGATACAAATATACACCTATATGTGCATATAGTTCCACATAAATTCAACCCAAACGTAAAAACCCTTCAATGTGTAATACCTAAAAAAAAATAATAAATAAAAAGACAAAAAAGTGAACATTTTGACGTAATGGTTAATGTGCTGGACTCCAATATTGTGGTAGGTGAGTTCGAACTCTAGTTGCACTATTGCGTTCTCTTTCAGAATAATATCCTCAGGAAAGGGTATGAACCCTCTTATCTAGCCCCTAAGTTCTATGTTAAATAGTACAACTATTGTTTTTTACAAGGATGACGTTAGCATCAATAACCCATGAAGGTTGATATGCCATTAAAAAAAAAAACTAGAAAAACCTCGTCGACATGGGTTTTATATGAGAATATATCTATATTTCTCCTGTGCAAGTAAGATTCTGAGAACTCAAGATAGCATCACAAAAGTACCCTCTTTCATATTCGAACCCACTGGTGTCCTGATTATATATTTACCCAAGCAATTCCCCACAATTAGAATGATACACAAAGTCATTTTAAGCGGAGTTTAATAGGCTTTAATACTGAGGTTTTCATCTCCTAGACCGGTTGCCATACCAAGGTTAAATAGGTTAGTCTGCCCTACTATTTTGCTGGGAAAGAGTAAATAGATTCATACTTTTCCCAAGGGTCTTAACTCTACATAAAAATGCAAGCAGGCTCGTCCATGATTTAAACTAGGGTCACCGATTCAATTTCCTTCATTATGCTAGGCATACCTCCACTTGTTGCATGACAAAAAACTTTATCTAGAGTTTTGAAGTTCTGAGAAGTGTGGACTACATTTTTAGCCAATAATCTCAATTCCGCTCAAACTCAGACTGTTAGTACCTGTTCATATCAAATCTATAAGTCAATTAGATTTTTGGGAAATTATTAGTATTAGATTAGCATGCTCAAAACAATAATACCGAAAATTATTCGGATTCGATAAGAATATTTGAAACTATATAATTGTGTTCAAACAAACAATTATTATCATTATTATTATTATTATTATTATTATTATTGAAAAACTTATTTGAAACCATATGAAAAAAGAATGACAACGGCATATAATAACCTACAAAGGTTGACGCACTGTAAAACCAACCAATCATATCTCACTGGCATAATTCCATTCGACGTAAACATACCCTTATATGTTCACACTTACCGATGTATATTAGCCCTTCAATCCAAATGTGTTTAAAAAACACCGCACACACGTGTATGCACACAGACACACTTAATGCTTGAAAATTTTCAACATAAATCTACGAACGGAATCAAAAAGTTGATTTATTTTCATCATAAAATTTTAAGCCTCCAGTCCATTGATTCTGAAATCACGGACAAAGGCATCGATTTTGACGCTTAGGAGAGTATAAACAAATAACTCCCCCCTCAGATAAGGGTACGTCATTCCCAAAAAAGATACACCCGAAAGATGTAACCCTGATAGTATGCCTCAGTATACTACGGCAAAATCAGATGTGTCCCTGATAGCTAAATGTTACTGGCTGCTTTCGGCTGGTTTACCTGGAAGTTGATTCGGGATTTGACCTGTGATCATTCACTCAAGATGAGCTCGATATTTGAGTCATTATCTTTCAAGGCACTGAGTATCTTGAGTTAGTCACCAGGATCTGCATTTGGCAATACAAGGTACAGGGAGGAGCAAGAGAGAGAGAGAGAGAGAGAGAGAGAGAGAGAGACTCGAAAGGAAAATGTAGATAGAGAAAGCGGGAGGCCTGGGGTTAGTTAGATGATATATCGATTTCATATTATGGTTTTAACAAGCGCATGCAGACCCCTAATGCCTTGTTATCTGTTCATTGGCTGCAGAGTTTTCCTGTCCTTTTTTTTTTTTTCCTACATTGATGACACATATTTTTACATGTGAATTTTTTCTTACTTTTACGCATTGCTTAAATTTTGTGAGCTAAGACAAAAATATCATTCGAAATTTATCTGAAGAGTATCCCTGAATATGACGCTAAACTATCCGATGATAAGGCTCTAGTCCTGGAGCACTGGGGAATGTGGACTATTCCTTCGTTATTATTTTTCCCAGGTCCACTCATTTTCGGAGTAGTAGTATATACTAGGCTCACATATATAGATTGCCCAGTAGGCTGGGGCTGTAAAATACACCGACTGCATCTCTGCAGTGTGGTAAGACTCCCCACCGAGTGTCCTGGATATGACACTAAACAATCTCATAGTGAAGCTCCAGTAATGGTGGAGCTTTAGGGAAAGGGAACAGCCGTTCATTGCCATCGCTCCCAGGTCCACTCTAGCCCGGAGTGGTGGCACATGATAGGGTCCTATCTAGAGGTTAAATAAAACTAAACTGCGTACTTATGCTTAAAAGAATTGTTTGAAATAGAACTATTTTGACATTTCTCTGTGTTGACAAAAATATACTTTTACTAAACTGAATTGTGTGAATTAGAACTGTTTGATGAAACTGAATAGCTTAAAATAAAGATGTTTTTGACAATTAAACTGTGTACTCATGCTAAACTGAATTGTTTGAAATAGAACTGATTATTTGCTTAAAAATGGATTTGGCATTGAATAACCAAGAAAGCTTGATATGCCATAAAAACCAAACAATCAAACAACCAACACATATATGGGTCGAATAGAAGTGTTTGACTATCTAACTGTGAGTAAACGAATGACTGATTTTGAATAAAATTGTTTGTGTTAAATAGCAATACTTGAAATCATTTAACTGTGTGCCAATAAAATTATTGCTGTAAGCTATACTTGAAGCCATTTGAGTGCAAATGATCCATACTAAATAGAATTGTTAGATAGGGATACTTGGAACCATTTAACCGTGTGCCAATAAGATTAATGGTGTTATCTATACTGGAAACCGTGTGAGTGTGCACAAACAAATGATTAAGACTGAATATTATTATATGTGTTGATATAATGTCAAGCTATTTAACTCTGTGCATACAAATGACTGATTTCAAATTGAATTGTGAGTATTGCATAACAATACTTTAAACCTATGTGCAAACAAATGATTTGTATTAAATTGAATTGTTTTGGGAAGAAATGGATTTTAATTTGTCAGACTGAAAGACGGTGTATTGGTTGACGGTTTGAATTCCTTCTTTTACCTAAATTAGAAAGTTCAGTCTGCTCTTTGTTTGTTTGTTAGTTTGGTTGGGTTTATGGCATATCAAACTTTGTAGGTTATTTAATGCCGAATCCATTTTTATACATATAAACAGTTCTATTTCAAACCATTTAGTTTAGCGTAAGTACACACTTTGAATGTTAAAACAGTTCTATTTCAAACTATTCTGTTTAGCATAAGTACAGGTTTTTGTTTACTCCATGATTTTTGTGTAGGTTTTATGGCTAGCACCCCTGTAGGTCATTTAATGCTAAATCCATTTTATACAAATGAACAGTTCTATTTTAAATAATTCAGTTTAGCATAAGTACAGTTAAATTGTCAAAAACAGTTCTATTTCAAGCTATTCAGTTTAGTCAAACAGTTCTAATTTAAACAATTCAGTACGCAATTTAGTTCTAGTTGAACTATAGATAGGACCCTATCAGGTGCTGCCACTCTTGGAACTGGGAGCGATTGCAATGAAGAGGCACTTCACATTCCCAAAAGCTCCAACATTATTGGAACCACACCATCAGATTGTTTAGTGTCATATCCAGGACACGTATTAGAGGGGTGTCTTATCTTTCTGCATAGGTGCAGTCGGTGTGTTCTACCGTCACAGTCTACTGGGCAACCGCTCTAGTATTCTGTAGAATAGAATAATACTAATAATTTACAAACTATATGGTTTCAACCGAAAATTCTTGTTTGGGAATACTACAACGACTGCAGATTTTGACATACAAACAGATCACCTAATCTCGGCCTGATGACTAGACATTATAATAATCAACCAAAAAAAAAAAAAGAACTTGAAAAATTGTTGACTTTGCTGTCCCGAGTGACCATTGAGTAAAATTGAAAGAAAATGAATAGAAGGATAAATACTTTGACCTTGCAAACAAATTGAAAAAAAAACTTTGGAACATGAAAGTGACGTTTATACCAATCATAAGTGGTGCTTTGGTACATTCACCGAAGGATAATTAAAGAGAGTGGAGAACTTAGAAATAAGAGGACGAATGGAGACCATCCAAACTACTACATTATTGGGATCGGCTAGAATACTGAGATGAGTCCTGGAAACTTGAGGAGACGTGCTGTCACTCAAACTTCAGTGAAAGACAATCACCTAACGCTGATGGGAAAAACTCCCAAGGAGTAAATAATAATAATAACAACAACAACAACAATAATAATAATAATAATAATAATAATCCGTCTTGAAGACCGAGACGCACCAAATTTTTAGGATTTTAAGATACAAAGAGATGACCAGACCCTGTGAGAGTCAACAAAAACAGAAAAGTTGACCTCAGGGAAAGACTGGAAGAAAGTGAATGGAAAGATTAGTACCTAGACCTTGCAAAAGAACTGGAAAACTATGGAACATGAAAGTGCAAAGTATAATTTGTGCGCTTGGTACAGTCACCAAAGGGTTGATAAAGGGACTGGAGGACTTGTCAATAAGAGGGCGAGTGGAGACCATCCAAACAACAGTATTATTCAGATTGACCAAAATACCTCCAGTAGTCCTGGAGACTTGAGGAGACTAAATCCCTTAAACTCCAGTGGAAAACCATCAACTAACGCTGATGTGAAAATCTTTCAAAAGAGTTGAATAATAACTTGCCAAATAGTGGAATTTGCCAACATTGAGTGAAAATCAAAGAAAGCGAAAAGAGACACCATTATTTGGACATTACCTGAGAACGTCACCGTCGGATCAAGTTTAGTGTCATACGTTGGATGTCTCTTTTTAAAGGTTGTCGTACACCTCTGCAGCGTATGCAATCGGTGTATTCAAATCCCTACCCAAAGCCCCACCCCTGCAAAAGAAATCATTTGATGAGAAATTTAGTCAATATAAATATTTCAATTCAGTTTGAAAAAAGAAATTGAAAAAGAGTTACAGATTATGATTGTTTCAGAAAGAAAATTCTTACAGGAAGTCGATTTCAACTCCTTAACAACCAAGGAGAAGTGTCGTCGTGATGTTGTGGCTAACGTACTGAACTGGGATATTATGTTTGGTGAGTTCGAACTTCAGTCGTGCTATTGCGTTCACTTTCGGGTTAATACTCTTCAGAAAGATATGAAACCCTTTATTCCTCAGTTATGGGTTCAATAAATAGCATAACTACTGTTCTTGGAGGTGCCCGTGGTGTAATGGCTATAATCGTAGGAAATGGACACGGCGACACGAGTTCAAATCCTGGACGAGATTGATTGCATTTCGCATAGCACTAATACCCTTGGGAAAGGTATGAATCCAATTATTCTCCCTCCGGCTATGGGTAAATTGAAGTGCAGACTAGGTTCTTCAGCCTTGGTGAGCCAACTAGTCTAGGAGAAGGAATACTCTGAATTTAAACCTGTTAAACTCCGCTTAAAAAATTGACCTTGTGTTATATCCTGCCCGAGCGGAGGGGTTGATAAATATGATAACTACTGTTCTTCTACAAAAAATGGTTTTGCCAATAAATGACACACGGAGGTTGAGATACCATTAAACGAGGAAACTAAAACTAAACTTAGCCAATACAGATTATTTTTTTATTTTAATGGCATGTCAACACATCATGGGTTAGTTTATATCAGGAGATTTATTATACGTACATATTTTCATTTTTGTGTTGTTGTTTCAGAAGAGATTTTTTTTTGCACGTGCTCTTATCGAATAGAAATATTTTGTAAATGGATAATTTGGTTTAGTTAGGTTTTATGGCATATCAACCATTGTGGGTTACTTAGTGCCAAATCCTCTTTATACATATATATAAAATATATATGATTTGTAAACACATTTTGTTGATAACATTTTTAAACGAGCATGAGCTAATTTTTTTGCACATAGTTAAGTGGTTTCAAGTATTCCTATCAAATACAAATAATTCCATTTACTATTAATCATTTGTTTCCACACGGTTAAATAGATATACATGATATGTAAGAGATGACTTTGTCGGTAATTTCATTTTTAAATAAATTAGAATTAATTTGTTTGCACACTTGTATTACTATTGTCTCAACATAATTAAATAATTTCAATTAGAATTCTATTCAATTCTAAACATTCGTTCGCAACAAGTGTAGTCGTTACAAGTATTGCTATTTAACACTAATTATTCTATTCTGAATTATTCATTTGTTTGCACACAGCTAAATGGTTCCAAGTATTGCTATGTATCACTAACAATTCAATCAATCATCAGTTCTATTTCAAACAATTCAATTTAGCATAAGTCATTTTTTTTCACTCAGTTTAAATGTCAAACAATTCTATTTTACCCATAGATAGAACACTTTCAGGTGCTTCCACTTCAGACCAGAGTTGACTTGGGAGCGATGGCAATGAAAGAGTACTCACCATTCCCCAAAAGCTCCAGCATTACCGGAACCTCACCATCTGATTAGTCATATACAGAACACTCGTTGGGAGAGTCTCACCTCTTCGCAGAGATTCGGCCAGTGGACTCTACAGCCCTAGCTGACTTTTCCCATACCTTTTTTGGTCTCTCTATCAGTCAATCAAGTTATTTACTTAGCAGTTAGATGTCATTTTGTGAGGTTGTGTCTGGTGTAACTGTCGTATTTTATAGCACAATATAAGATTATATTTTATGTTTTTTTGCATTCTTGTCTAAAATAAAAACGTTGCTAAATCTGGACTTCTTTTTGTATATTTTCAGGTCCGACAGATTTGAGCATGAAAAAGCAGAACTCGAAAAACCAGCTCAGTACGAGTGAGGTGGCTACCATTAAACAACTGATCGCAGGATACAGAGAATCGGCAGCCTTTCTCTATCGGTCGGCAGATGAGCTAGAGCAGTTATTATTGCAGCAGAATTAACGAGGATTTGGGGGAACAAAAAGAGACAAATGAAAAAAGAAATGAAGAAAAATATTTCACATGGAAAGAAAAGAAAGACAAAAAAGATGAAAGAATTTTTAGAGAAACTGAAAAAAACAAAAAACAAAATAAAGAAAAGAAATGAATAATAAAATTAAGCAGAGGTGAGGAAAGGGAATCGACTATATAACAGAAAAATATGAATAACAAAAAGATGGTAAAAAATTGAAAAAAAAAAAAAATCACTCACCAAGAAAGAATCAAGGAACACACTAAGATAAATCATCTCACATGGATCTCGTTTCCATTACTCTGGATAAATTACGGATATTTTTCTGTTTGGAAAAAAAAATCATGAAAGATATAAAAAAAAAAATGCAAGCAAAAAAAAAACAAAACAAACAAAAACAAAAAAAAACATTTTTTTTTTTACGGAAATATAATTGAAACCCACACATACATACACACACATGCACACACGCACACAGATACACAGACACAAACACACACACACACACACACACACACACACACACACACACATATATATTTATGAGTATATATATATATATATATATATATATATATACAACGTTGTTTGTTTGTTTGTTAAGTAATGAAATAACCGCTAAACGAAAAGAGGGAGATAAAAACGGAAATAATTACGACTAAAACATAAGAGGAGGAGGAAGAAATTAAGGGAAAGGAGGAGAAAAATATAACGAGATAAAAAAAAAGAAGAAAAAAGGAATGATACTGGATAGAACATGGATGCGTGCTAAAGTAAATTTCACGAGTACATCTATCGTTCCTATTTCCTAACTTATTTCCGACGAATGTATTTAAAGCCAGTGAAATGATTGGTCCTCATGAACCAATATCTTAGTCATTCTCTTTTTTCCATTGACTATCGTCCGAGCCGAACTAACAGCAACCATCCAAAGATATTGAAATCAAACCCTATACTAACACTGTCTTACATAGACACACACACGCATATATATATATATATATATATATATATATATATATATATATATATATATATATATATATATATCCCACGTACACACAGTTTTTCAAAGTTATGCTCCTTAATGTTTTAATGCAATACATTGCTATTCTTTGCACGTTTATTACTAAAATATCATGATTCAGGATTTTGACAAGTCAACAACTAACAATTTCATCCTGACGTACGGTCAAGTCACGCTCAAAGAGTCGGTTCTCGTTAGATCACCGCAATCAGGCAACTATAAGCCTGCTCACGTCTAATATGGGTACTGTAAGCAACCTGTGGGCTAGACTAAGCAAATTTTAGTCACTCATAGCAAAATTATTTCATCTTAACGCTTAATTCGTCATTCTAAGCAGGAATTTGAAAAAAAAAAAACAATATTTAATTGGTGCTGAGAATTAACTAAAGAATGAATTAATTTACTGTAATGAATTCGACGGAGACTGTTATCTTTTTTATCAGTCAGTCGCAGTAATATTTTTTGACATATCTTTTCAAAAGTTCAGCTGATGGTTTAAGGATATTACATAACGCATATTATAATGAAATATCAGTGAAGTTAAATGCTAACAGTAACATAAAGAATGCCTTTTAGTACATTCAATTTGGTTATCGTTTTGAATCAGTTCGCCCTATTTAATATATGCTTCAAAAGCAATGGAAATACTAGGTAAATCAAGGAATAAACTTAGGAGGATATCCTTCGTGAATAGATAAAAGGAAGCTGCATATCTTCTATGCCTGACAACGCGTCTGTGAAACAGTCGTATGCAAAATTGTGTAGCAAATCATTACTATTGTAGTGAGTTCAATTCTCACTGAGTGTTTAGTATTGGTAAACCTTGTGGTAGTCTACTTCAAGCTTAGCAGCTAAGGAGACCTGCAAAAAAAACCTCTCTTACACACACAAATCCATGAACAAATAATAATAATAATAATAATAATAATAATAATAATAATAATGATGATGATGATGATGACGATTGAAAGTGTGATAAAATAGATAAAATAAAATAAAATCTTCAATTAAGAAAATGAATGAATTTAAGGATATGAGTATATAAAAAGTCAGGAGAAAATCACTTAAACGAGGGTAAACTAAACGGACAAGCAATCAGGCAGTGCTCGAAGGTCAAAAGCGCCAAAAGCCCCAAAATTCAAAACACCATTTACCAATGTGTTATAGCTAAAATGTCTTGACACGAGCGATTCCTGCAGTCCAATGAATATACTTCGATAGATATGCTCCATAAACTTACTCGATAAAATCCTAATAGATTTACCTACGTTTGCTTGGAAATAGAGCTTTAGAAACAAATGCCTGGTTAAAATTGCACACATTTGTTCAAAGTTGATGACTGGTGAGTATTGGTTAAAAGACTAATTACCTCCCCACCCGGGGACCAGTCACTGTCAGTCCACCCCTACAATGAAATCAAATAAATAGCAACTTTTAAGACAATAATAAACAGTGCTCTATGACGAGAAAAATAAAGGCTTGTACATAAACTTCCTTGAACATTTTTACACCCTTTTTTAGTCAGTCAATAGCTTGTTTATTGCATCATTTGGAAGTTACTCCACAATAATGATGTTAATAAAGACGAAATATCTCTAGAATAGCCAAGAGTTGATTAAAAGGGAAAAATATTTTAATTGATTTCTCTAAAAATCAATAGTACAAACAGATTTTAGATAAAACATTGAAACTAACAAACTTTAATATCCAAAGCAGGAATATAATATCAAGTTAACATTTTTTTTGATAGCAGCAGTTGAAGGTGATGATGTCACTGAAATGAATAATATATTTATCAATAATTACACAAATATCGATAGTTTCATTTTAAGAAAGAAAAAAAAATGAATTCTGATTTTAGTGATAATTAATCTTTATACTTGATAAAAATTAGATCAATCTGAAAAATCGTTAAATATTTCCTACTGTCTATTTTTCTTTTTCCGTAATAAATCACAAACCTAAACTTTCTCTCTTAAAATATATATTTATCCTTTACTTTAAGATCCCTACCCTATATAATAATAAAAGATTATCCGGGGTAGCATCTTATAAATCTGCTATTATAAGAACAATATTCGGAATTAATACGATTCTGATGGTTAATTATAATTCTAACCCATTTTTGAAACTGTTGACTCTCAGACAACCAAAATCCACAGGCTTTTGATTAAGATTAAAGTGTAGTATCTGTTCATCTCCTTCAACCGCGGTTTTGTCTTTACGCAGTGTGCGGTTGATAAACGAGGCGATTCTGGACCTCGTGACACTGGTTGCGGTGACAGGAGCTATTTTGGGTTTTGCCCATGCGCATGAGCCCTCTTGTTAAACTGCCCATGTGTTGCTTACTACAACCGAGGGTGTGTAGTTGAATACTGTCTCTCAGGGAACATTTTTTTCTTCTATAAAATTATAGATGAAAAAAAAAAATCATTATTATTATCTATTTTTTCAATTCAAATATATAAAAATGAATACATACGTAAAATAAAATGAAAACATAAAACAAAAACAAAAAAAAGAAAAAAGAAACAAAAAAAAAGATATTCTGTAGACAAGGTGCTTTAAATGCACTTAGGCGGAAAATTACAGGGAAATATTAATTTTATATAAGTTACTTGCAGTCTCTGAAAAAACATCTATTGAAATTATTATCGCATACGTATTAACTGTGCAAACTTCTATGTATATCCATGCATACAAATGGCAAAATACAAAAAATATTATTGCATATTTTACATTATTATCGGTTTCAATATTTGATACGTGCATCTGCATAAATATACAATGAGTGTGCGGAGGTATTTATAGTCTGAACATTATAAAAGAGAATAAACTGTCATATTCTTGTGTTGCAAGTATTTAACTGAAAGACGCCATTTTAAAAGAAAAAGAAAACAAAGCAAAAAAGAAGAAAAACAACAACAATAACAACAAAAAAACAGTATATCATTTCAACGCAATCTAAGGAAATGACGCTGAGATGATCGATCAAAAGAAGAAAAAAGAAATGTAAATAAAATAATGTTCTGCGATAAATAAATCTTACAGAATACAGCCTCGCACACCTCTAGATATAAAAATTTAAATTAGCAAAAAAAGAAAAAAAAAAAAAAGGTTTAAATGCACGAAAGATCTGCCATGAAAACTCCACAGAGAACAGAATGTCACAGACATTGTCAGTGTGGATTCAATTGCAAGTCGGATTGATTGATTGATTAATTTTGATGGCATGTCAACCCATCAAGGGCTATTTTATGCCTTGAGGTTTGGTAACCGCCTTCATTGTACATTTATATTTGTACTTTTTGTGAAACAGATCTATTTGACCCATAGATAGGACCCTAACAGGTACTGCAACTGCGAGTCAGAAAGGACCTGGGAGTAATGGCAATGAAGAGGTACTAAACACTTCCAAGCGCTTCCGAACTGGGATGCAGTTTAGTTTCATACCAAGGAGACATATGTTTTTGAAGGTGGCGGTGCTTGACCCCTCAGCAGGGTATACAGTTACTGCATTCTAAGCCCCGCCGACAAGGTGTATTTGCAAGTCGGCTTTTGTGGTAGAGATATGCTATCCCCCCACCCCACCTGGGTCTGGATTCGGAGTTGTTCTCCAAAGCTGAAGAGCTGTCTGTTCTGTTATTTTAACCATAAAAAGAAATTGGTTTATGTCCGAAAGGTATTCGCGAAAGTGAACAACAGAATCTTGCAGGGATGAGAAGTTTAAATGACGTCCTTGTGAAATAGCTTACGTGTCAAAACTAGCTCTGGGAGCTGGGAGTTAGATAAAAATCCTCTTTATGATTCAGAGAGATTATGCTAAAACCTTCCAAGTTCAAATTGATATTATTCATCGGATATTATAAAGATCTATTTAGACGACCTTGAAATTAAATCAATTAAAATATACTTATAATTTAAATATGAAAGGTTAGAATTACCAGCATTAATTAGCGGTTAACAAAACTGTTCCTGCAGAAATTGGCTTTAATATATTAAAAATTATGATTTTCATTGATGGGTTATTTAAATACGAATTGTTTCTTCCTTTAGAGTTTGTTATGAGGAATTTTAAATTCTGTAAAAGGAATACTCAGCAAGATGAATACCTTGTCGTGTTGTAATGAAAAGCAGATAAATTGTTACATACTAATAAGTCAGATACTAACTTGGTACCCCATAAATGTGGCCTATCCTTTCTTGGTGCCCAATAAATGTGGCCTATGCCAACTCTAAGATAAACTTAGCAAGAAAGGTCACATCATCTTGATGTAATAGTTAACAAAATCGTCTTACAGACCAATTACAAACGGATCCTTTCTTGGTGCCCCATACTTGTGGCCTTGTGCCAATTCTAAGCTGCAATTCATCAATTCATTCTGAAACCACAGATTCGCACCAGCTCACCGATGTTAAGCAGCAATGAGTTTGTTTGGAACTTAAAATGGGTATCAGCAGGTATTGAAAGCATCTAAGACCTGTGAGCCGAACAAAATTTTGCTTTGTAAATAACAATGATAACATGTCTGAGGTCAAACATAGTCGTTTATTCATCCCAAACGTTTATTGAATATCCTTCCTTTCATTAAATCTTGTATTTCTTCATCCTCCTTTTATAGATACTTGAAAACAGGTAACGATAAGAGTATACTAAGTACTTAATGTAAAAAAAGAAGAGAAAAACCTACCTCCCTGTCCTTAGGCATGGTATATCCTCAAGCAATCTCTGGGGTCATTAATTCGGTGTTGCTTGGGTGAAACGCACGAAAGCCTATCAAATAATTTAAAACCAAAGCAAGTCCTTTGCGCGGCTTTCGCCATTTTGGCAGAGGTCTTCGAACATCGACTGCTTTGCTTATAAAAAAAAACAGAGCGATTCGACCAACAAGCAAACAACTTTATATATATATATATATATATATATATATATATATATATATATACAGAAAAAACACACACAGATACATACATACTTACATGCACGTTTTAACACATTCCAAGTTGTGATTTTGACTAATGGATCATCTTTTTTGTTTATTTTTTTTTTTAACAATGAATCAATTTCTTTTATTCCTCCATGTCTTATGAGGAAAAGGACTGCTGGTGCCGCAAAATTATGACATTAATGATGATGAATTACAGCAAAATATTGGACAAATTGTATTTTTGTTTCAGAACTGATATTATTATAGAATTTACAAAAAAAAAACAGAAACTTATGATATTGAATATAATTGTACCATGGATAATGATAACGATTGTGGTGATGCTGATGATCTAGTCAATTGATGACAGCCTATATTATATACATATATATATATATATATATATATATATATATATATATATATATATATATATATATATATATAGGCCTGTATTCTCTCACACACACACACATACACATATATATATATATGTATATATATATTAGATATGCCTGCATATATATATATATATATATATATATATATATATATATATATATATATATATATATATATATATATATATATACGTGTGCGTAATTAGGTACGAAACAGAAAAGAAAAATATTGAAAGAAAATATTTAAAAATGAAAGAAATATATATAGTTTAAAAAAAGGCTTGGTGATTCATTTGTTCCAGAATTTATTAAATGACACACACAAAAAAAAATAATAATATTATTTTCATTGATTGGTCATATATTGTACTTTTTACAATCCAGACAGAAAAAATATATATTAATAAATCAGGTATAAAAATGTTTTAAAATATATATATAAAATTTGAATCCTTAAAAAAAGTGTCATAATCTACCACTCCCAACCCCTTAAATACACAACATAAAACTATTTAAAAACCTTATACAAAACATACAAAAACATGCTTGAAAAATACAAACCTGCATAAAAGTTTCCTATTTACAACAATGTCAAATATATATATATATTTATATTAAAAAATGCGCATCATATATTGTTTTTCATATAAATATATATGTATATGCACACACGCATACATACACACACATATATATATATATATATAGAATGTATATGTGAATATATAAAGATGCGAATTTATATGCATATACACAAATATATATTCATTCTCACACCCTTATTTGTTAAATAAAACATTCCACATTCCAACATATTAAAAAGAAATATATATATATATATAAATAAAACTAAAAAAAATTATAAAAATAAAATCATAACTGGTGGTGACGTCATTTTAAAACGTCACGTGAAATACTGACGTCACACCGTTTGAATTTTTTTTCATCCTCATTTTCGACTTCTTCTCGCGCTGTATTGTTGTTGGTTTTTGTGACAAAAATTACAAATGAATATTTACTTAATATAAGTGATGAATTTAAACTGAGAGACACAAGGGGAGAGAGAGAAAAAAGAAAGAAAGGTAAACAAAGAGAGAAAGAGAGAGAGAGAAAGATAAAGGGAGAGAAGGAGAGGTTTAAAACGTGTACCACGTCCGTATAGATTACATTACATACACTCATACATATATAAACACATACATGCACACACACACACACACACACACACACACACACACACACATATATATATATATATATATATATATATATATATATATGTATATATATATATATATATACGTAGATTATCTATTGATGTACAATTGCGATAAATTCATTTAAATTCAAAATTTAAAAAAAAAGAAAATTTGCGAGTTATCTAAATTTTTAAAATAAAATAATAAAATTGAAATTGGGTGAGAACTTTTTTTGTACAAAATAAATCAAGAAAAGAAGATAATTATTTTGCTTCTATTTATTAAATGAATAATTTTTAATCAAATTAATTGTATTTATCTATTAAGATGATCTATTTACTTTTTTATTGATTCATCTAATTTTCTTTTTATTTCTTCCATTCTTTTTTCTTCTTATATATTTTAATTTGAGAACAAACTTTTGCAGTGAGTACAGAGTCAGATGAGATGCTTTAAATTGAGATAATGAATAAAGTATTTAGTTTTTAATGTGTTCTAGAACAGGGGTCGACTATCTCAGCTCCTTAGATCAAATCTGGTCCGTAGTGATATTTTACACGACCCACAGACCATATAGAATAAGCTGTTATTCGTGAATTCATTTATTCTTTAATGTAGTAATGAAAAATAATTTTCAATTTCTTCTTTATGCATCATTGAGGATTTCCCATCAGCTTAATGATTAAAAATGATCATCTTTTGGACCCAATAGATATACTGAAAGACAAAGGAGAAAGTTAACTGACTTTAAAATGACAGTCGGATAAACGTTATGAAATATATTCAGTTATTAAACATTCTTTTTTCATTAGAATTAGCTTAAATAACATATTTATGAGAAAACATTCTCAGGCATGGTGCACGCTAAATATGTTAACTGATTAACATTTGCAGAGAGTTTTAATGATGGGAAAATAAAGTGCGAACAATAGTTTTTATATAAGGATTTCGATAGTCAAGAATTATACAAAAAAAGAAGCATACTATAACTCAACGTATGGCAAATTTGGAACATTATTTTACTCTTTTGCGAGTCTTGCACAACAGCATTAGCTGATAGTTTTTCATTGTATTACAAGTGACAGCAAGTCTCCTCAAGTCTTCAGGACTCTTCTCAGTATTCTGGCCGATCTCAACAAGGCTGTAGTTTGGATGGTCCCGACTCGGTCTATTAATTCCAAATTCTCCACTCCCTGTACCAAAACTTTGGTGACAGTACCAAATTACAATTGGTATCAACGTCACTTTCATGTTCCATAATTTTTTCAGTTCTCTAGCGAAGATATTATTATTATCTTTATTATAATTAGTAGTATTAGCATTATAATTCTAGCGAGTTTTTCACAACAGCTTTAACTGGTGGCTTTTCACTGAAGTGACAACAAGTCTTCTCAGGTCTTCATGATTCATCAAAGTATTCAAACTAATCTTCACATTGCTGTAGTCTAGATGGTGTAGATTTTTTTCTCTGATCTCCATATTCATTGTTAAACACAGAAAATTTGGTAAAAATCTCTTCATAACAATTTCATTCTCTGTTCGTTTGAAATTATACGAATTGGCTTTATATCCATTGATCATAAGGTCGAACATGAAGAATTATTAGTTGATACATTTTGGATAACATTCATATTAGATTATCCATTGGTAGCTCAAATAAAGCTTTAACTAATTTTATATCTAATTTTCCAAGTAATATTGATACCGATTGAGATTTTCAACCCTTAAAACTTATAAATGCAAAAAAGAGAAGCTTCTCTAATAGAAAAGACAACTTTTGTTTGTTTTATGTACGTTCTAATATGAATAATGTCGCTAAGTATGTTTCTTATGGATAACTATCTTACGTTAGTGACTTATGAAAGTAATTATTAATACTGTTCGGCGTTTTTAATTATTTTATAATTATTTTATAAGCAAAAATGTATAAATCCATTTTATCAAATGGATTTTTCAATTGAAGTTCAAAGTTGACCCACCCCAACCCAACAAGAAATGTTTAGGATGTAGTTACTCCTCTTGATAAACTACAGTTTATTCTATATATGATTCAAATATAGCAACTTTATAATATTAATTCATTTTATCTTTTACGGTAAGAAAGAAAAAAAGAAAGCATTTTCTTTTTATCTTTTAACGTGATAAGATAATCATTTGCACATATATACTCACACAATCACATCGACACTTCCCACAATTCCCTGAGCTGACATTTTTGAAATTTCCTCTTTCATTCAATCGTTCATCGACATCTTCCTTTTAAAATACTTCAGATTTTTGAATGACTGTCAAAATTACGAATAGGCATTTCTTTTTTTTTCTTCTTTAATCATTTAATTGTTAATTCTTAAAATTAATCATTCATTAATTAATGAAATAATAATTCAATAATTATTTATTAATTTCTTGCATTAATTAATTGCATTATTTTATTTTGGTTTGTCGTTCACTTGCTAATTGTATATTTTTCTTAATTTTTAAAAATGTTTCAAGTGTCTGTTAAGGGTATGTGTAATCGTTTTTATCGAAGTGTGAAAGCGGAATTTATCTTATTTTCGAGGGCATAATTTGAAGAAGAGAAATTGAAATAAAATCAAAACTATATATATATATATATATATATATATATATATATATATATATATATATATGTGTGTGTGTGTGTGTGTGTGTGTGTGTGTGTGTGTGTGTGTGTGTGTGTGTGTGTGTGTGTGTGTTATTATTATTAAGGGAGCAATATTCCTTATAGTCATAGTTGAAGATAGCAAGCAGCTTGTCAATTATGGTTTTTGAAATAGATTTCTTCTGTTTTCTTATTAGAAGTTTAAGTTTCGACTAATTTCAACTTTTATCAATCATTGTCGGCACATTGAAGTGATGGATTTACCTATATGCTAAATAAGCTATGGCTTAGAGCCACATACCCTCGGGGGCTCATTTTAAATAAAAATACATTTTTCATTTTATCTCCAGTTTTACATCTCTAAAACTAATTCATCGGAAATGATATATTCGTACATATATATATATATATAAACATATATATATATATATATATATATATATATATATATGTATGTATGTGTGTGTGTGAGTGTGTGTGTGTGTGTGTGCTTATGAATATATATATATATATATATATATATATATATATATAAATATATATATATATATATACATATATATTTATATATATATATATATATATATATATATATGTATGTGTGTGTGAGTGTGTGTGTGTGTGTGTGTGCTTATGAATATATATATATATATATATATATATATATATATATATATATATATATATAATTTTCTTTATCATTAGATAGATGTTGAACATTTTTTTTTGAGAGAAAGGCTTCATATAACTTATGGGTCCAGCAAGAGAAATTCTGTTCCCATTATACGGAAACAATCCCTACGCAGTTCGTCGAAATTACTGAACTTATCTGTAAAAATGAACGACAAGAACGACTATAGATTCATGAAACAATAAAAATAATCAACAATTAACAAAAGAATATTTGATTAAAGAACAAATAAAAATTAAAAGCATTTACATGCATTTAACTTTTGGAATATCAATGACATCACATACATACGACACAAGATTCTATTTATTTTTTCAGTTTTTTTTTTGGGGGGGGTCGTTTCTTTTTTTTATCAATTTATTCATTTTTTAAAATCTAATTCCATGAATGGAAGGATACCTCTATATTAAACCTTAACTTTTCACTCTTTATTGATGGTGGTCGATAACTGCCGAATGTAATCGAAAGTTAAAAATTATTAAGTTGATGGACATTATAAACTTTAGAGATTTGTACAAAAACAAGCATAAAATACTTGATCTGTAAATTATCTTCAATAAACGTCACAAATAAACAGACACATATACTTACATACATACTCATATATTCATACGCACCCACACACGCAAGCAGACACACACACGTGTGTATATATATATATATATATATATATATATATATATATATATATATATATATATATATATATATATATATTCGATTTTCATAGTGAAATGTCTTTAATATAGCACATTGAACAGAAAAGAAAAATAGATGATATATAGAAGTAGTAATACATAAATACGGAAAGATATAGCACGATTGTTAAAAGAAATTAAAACTTACATCAAATAGGAATTTTGGTTATTTCATAATGTAGGATTGTTTGTCTACAATGCTCAAACGTTAGTCGATAACGACAAAAAGTTCTCGAAACATAGACAATTAATAAGAAATATTTTAATCCTTTTACTCTTTCAATAATCTTCAAATTTTAAGAATTTATTTGAATTGTCTTCTCTAAATATTTAGATTTGTTCACTTTCTTTATAAGATCTAAGGTAGGTTTTCTAATAAATGACTTTGTTGTTTTTAACAAAGTGCAGCCGTAACAATATTATTTCAGATATTTTATACCAGAAGCTTTCAGGATACCCAGCCTAGTTTTGAGATTTCTAAGAGATGTTGCTTTTTAATTTCCGTAAAACATCACTAATTACCTCCACTCAATACTTTTGAGCAAATTAATGAAGACATTTTCAACACATTTCTTCATGTGGCTTCAGGATTGTCACCAGACATAAGGTCAGGTGAACTTCATGTCACCTGTCAAATTCAACTAAGCAGATAATTTTACCCTAAGTGCGAACAGAAAACAGAGATGGGGGTTAAAATGTTCTATATGCACGGCTCTAGATGTGATCAGATCATCCGTCTATAAGTCAACCATCAAATTCCTATAAACAAAGAGGCGAATATTTATATTTGGGCACACTCTCTCCTGGTGTGCTCAACACACGTGACTCACGTCATGAAAATCATTGAAGATCATGTATATTAATATGTTTGTGTATTTTCATTATTGTCAATATAGGCTTTATCAAGAGTAGTATCCGAG
Organism: Sepioteuthis lessoniana; assembly: GCA_963585895.1. Classification (NCBI taxonomy): domain Eukaryota; kingdom Metazoa; phylum Mollusca; class Cephalopoda; order Myopsida; family Loliginidae; genus Sepioteuthis; species Sepioteuthis lessoniana. The sequence goes on from OY757907.1 coordinate 53,407,340, forward strand.
CTACTGTAAAAAGAAAATGTCGGTTTTTATGAGATACCAATTAAACCTAGGAATAGATCATTGTCTAACAATACTCATACTTAAGTCAGTAAGATAATGTGCATCTTAGCGACTAATATCAGTATATGAAAGCGTTCCACTCAAGTCAGTTTTGATATAATTGCAATCAAAAGATTCAGATTAAACAGGTTTAATTGTGACGTCCAACATTAGTGTACGCAGAAATATTCGAAATTTTTTGAAAAAATGTTATTGTACGAACGTTTAAAAGCATATATCTACAGAATGTCGACCATCAGAACAAAATTATCTTTATTTTATCAACCTGCCTTTCTATAAAAAGATTAAAGATAAAAATATTTTTAATGAAATATTGTCATTATTAGATGATTCATTTGAAGTAGTTCCTCTCTTCTAACCCGCTAAAACAAAAATTAAAAATAAAAGTAATTTTTTGGTGATATCCAATGGCAGCGTCAGGATATTGTATGATCCCTGGCAGGGTTCGGACAGAAAATCTGAAAACAGACGTTTTTTTATATGCATATATAATTAACAATTATAATGCGTTTTATATGAGACTCAAATTCAAAGTCACTTCCAATGTAATCGAATCGTTATAATAGATGTAAGAATCAGGCATGAAATTAGATAATGTAAGGATTTTCATACTTCGAAGACAATACCTTCAAGATTCTGACATCGTTGAGTTGGACAAGAAGATAGTTTGAAAATGATTATTAGAAACTTGACCAGAAAGAGCTAATAATAAATGTTTCCCTTAAAAGACATTAAACATCTTTAAGTGACCTCTGTACAAAAAAACACAAACATGTATATACTGGTTTTATTAAGTTTGCGTGCGGCAAGGATCACGGGCAATGCCCCGACTTAGCCTGATTTCGCACTGCTAGTGCTCATATTGGTAAAAATTTGTTTAAATATGGAATAAAATAAAAAAATAAAGTAAAGAGCTTTATATATTTTAGATATTAGATAAAACAAATGGCTTCATCATCATCATTCATGTCGCACTGCCAGCACAGATATCCCTGCCCTCTCTTCGCCACCCGTCTCTATCGTCCACCGCTCCCGGGAGGTCTTCAAGGCTATATCCTGTATCGGCACAGAGCTGTTGTAATTAGATTCTAGCTGGTCGTCACGCCTTGGAATTGCAAAGGTACAGTCTTGGAGAGGGATGGGTTTTGCCAGGTTATTCCTGCCCAAGGCATGCTACTTGAGAAAGGCCCCTTAGGCCAAACCAAGTTATGGGATAAGTCGTCTTCAATTTGCATATTGAAAATAGAAATAAACTCCTTAAGTAATTTGACTCATTTTTCAGCCCTTTTTTCCGTAAATACTTTATAATGTGCCCCGTATTAAAGAGTAGTGTGGATTCAACTGTTATTTTTTATTTTCTTCTTTTTTTAAAATATTCTCGGTAATTCACATTACTTGTTAAATAGACTACACATTTTTTTTTTTTTACCACATAAGAATTAGACATTCAGTTTTCTCTCTCTCTCTCCTTCATTTACGAATTTTCTTTTTGAAATCTCGAGCTAAATTGTAAAGATTTAGAGAAAGAAAAAATATCTTCAGAAATTGTTTTTTTTTTATGGCTTTATGTTGCAGATATCTCATCTGAAACACCAAGTTGGTTTTATGAAGTGCTAAGGATGAAGCGAAAAATCTGTTTACATCCTTAAACAAAATGAACAGTGTAAATTCACATAGAAAAAAAATAAAGATATTTTCCAAACAGTTACACCTCAATGTCCTTCCCCTCTCTCCCTTTTTCTCTTTCTTAAGCGTGATGTATATTAAATCGTTACCTAATTACCTATTTAATTATTTATTTTTGAAAAAAAATGATAATCGAAAATCGTTGATAACAGGCAAGAAAAATATTTTGGTGGTGTTTTTTTTTTTTATTTTAATTTTATTTTTATTTTATTTTATTTCATTTCATTTTTTTTTTTTTTTTTTTGGTGGTGTATAATTTTACATATTTCTGCAAAACAATTCCGTGTACATTTCATTTAGTAACAAACAATGAAAAAAAAAAAAATGAACGAAAAAATGAACATTACACATTCCTTCATTTATTATTATTATTATTATTATTACTATTATTATTATCATTATTATTATTATCATTATTATTATTATTATTTGTTTATTATTGTTTCGACAATGACTAACGTCACTACCTGTGCCTCGCTCCCAAATATCTATCTCCAACATTCCCTCTCTCATTATCTATCTCCCTCTTTCTTACTCACCTTCTTACTGTAACCTTTCTATCATTGCCACCCACTCCGTCTTTCTTCTCATGTACTCTACCCATCTCCCTCTCGATTTCTCATCCGAGAGTCGACTCTCTAACTTCCTTAGTCTTCTTCCTTCCTCTCTTTCTTTATTCGTCAACACTTCATCCCTTTTCCCCGTCAAACTTTCCGTCTTTTTTCTATGTACTTCACTCTGTGTGTCTCTTTTTGTGCGTATGTGAGTGTGCGCTAGCCACCAATAGTGAATATGTGTGTGTGTTCTTAGCCCTTTCACTGTTCAAGGCAAATTTGAAGTGTGTACTCACACGTTTTCTCCAGATTTTATCCTTTATTTTAAATGCAGTTGGAGAGTCACACATGGCCCTCAAACGTGTCACGGTAAACACCGAGAGCTACAGGTGGCTCTCAGAACAGTGAAAGGGTTGATATATATTTGTGTATAGATATTGACACACATACATGCTCATACACGAATATATCAACACTTTCTCATATAATATTTGAGATTAATGTACACCCCCAAAAATATATAAACAAAAAATGTACATACATAGAAATAAACACACACACACTCACACACACACATACAAAGGCAAACACACACACACACACACACACACACACACACACACACACACACACACACACACACACACAAATCATATATTCTTATATTCAGTCGTATAAACGCAAGCAAACACTATTCACACACTTTCTGTTTTGGTATAATTTTAAAAAACAGGTAAATTCGTGAACACACACACACACACACACACACACACACACACACACACACACACACACACACACACACAGATGTTTGAAGAACTAATCTAAAAACTTCACTAGCAAGAGTCTCCGGAGTTGTCCCGGACAAACGGTATTAACACTTACTGTACAATACGCGCACAACATAAACTCATTCTTCGTCGTGATCAATGAATATTGAAAATAAGTCTCATTAGTTTTTGAAGATAAAGTATTTTTGTTTTGATAAACTCAATAAAGACAAATAAATAATTAAATTAAAACCATGTCAAAAATACTTTAGTGGAGGGCTATCAAATATCTGACAACCTTATACATACTACATAATTTTATCCCAATTACTTGACCCTTAGCCAAAGCCTGTGTTCAAGCCCGGGTAAAAAATCTGGATTCAAATGCTGATTTTATAGGCAGGATCTTCCTACTTGAAGGATGGGTGTAATACAATGTTTTTACACCACTAATTTGTCCAGTCTTGATTTCATGCTCTACAAATACAAGCTTGACGAATATCAATGCTGGAATACCTGGGATATAGGTAAATTACAAATGAACTCGTAGGGGGTGGTGAGATACTAGAGGGGTAACTAGACAAACTCTTTACGTTTGATCAGTTCTCTAAGAAAAAATTACTTTCAAAATTGACTGAGAACAAAGACAAGAGAACTTACTTATTATGTATATATATATTTTTTAAATACTTGCTTGTCCTTTTATCAGAAATCAACGTAATAAAAATGTCAAAATAAGATGTTAAAAAAGATACAAAAAAACAAGCTTTTTAAACAATATACACATTTAAGCACAACAATAATACGTGTGAACGATATTTGCTTGTGAATATAAATTTGATAAAAGAAATTTACAAATATATCTTTGTGTGTGTTTGTATGTGGGTATGTATTTCATGTATGTAAATAAGCATGAGAACATATTGGTATATACGTTTTATTGGTGGCCTCAAAAATACAGAAAACTGAAAAAAACCGGAATTATTTGTGTAATTTCAACTCTTGTTGTTCCGCCTCAGGTGATGACGTGACAATGGAATCCACACTAGATAATGTGTGTGGCTTTCAAATCATTAAAAATTCCCTTTATTTCACTTATGTCTTCCAGACTTTCATTACTTCTGTCTTCAGCGTGGTTTTTTTAAATATATATATATATATATATGTATATATATGTTCAATCGGATTGCTCGGGAAAAATTACTTTCAAAAGAGAATTATTCCAGACGTTTTTGTTTTTTTTGTTTTTTTTTACCGATTTGAAATTATAGATAAGATTTTGGAGAAACTAGCATACTCTCTCTAGATTGACTGACAGATTGAATGATTGATTGATTGATTTTAACGGGATGTCAACCTGTCTAGGGTCATTTTCAACACCTTACAAAACAGCGTTTGTTTGGCCGTTTACTTTTAAACATACGAACCATCCTAGAAAGACCAGCAAGACGCGCTGGACACTGCTGCAGAAGTAAGGACCAATACATAAGCGACGTTCTCCCTCATTCATCAACTCATGGCGGATACTTGATACCGACTTGAAGACTTACAAAAAGCAACTGTTGATAAAGACAGAGAGAGACAGAGAGAGAGAGACAGAGAGAGAGAGAGAGAGAGAGAGAGAGGGAGAGAGAGAGAGAGAGAGAGAGAGAGAGAGAGAGAGAGTCGAAAGAATCCGTGCTGTTGGTACGTCTTGATGAGGATTATGATGCCTAGAGATTAGAAAATCAAATTCGTTGTATATTTACATCATTTGGTGTCGTTGTTTCTTGAGAGTTATTTTACACGCAGTGATAAGATATGAAGTTTTTCAATCGCAAATTATTGACACGCAGTTTTTCGGTTTCAATCTAATTCTAATGATAATATGCTTTCAAGTAATTATTTCTCTTCCATGAAAGTCATTATTTTTCACACAGTTTTCAAGTAACTGATTATAATCTTTTGTAAGCAACAACTGCTTAAACTAACTTTTCTATATATAAATACTTTACAGTTATATGACACCAAGTATTATCACATATGAATGGTTTTTAAACCAACCAATTGACCAAGGAGATGGGATCTTAACAGATACTACCGGGGGTGTCCTCGTGGTGTAATGGTTAAAGCGATAGACTGCGGAATCGTAGTAAGAGAGTTCGTATTCCAGTCGGGCTATTACGTTCACTTTCGGGCAAATACCCACGGGAAAGGTATAGACCCCCTTATCCTCCCAGTTATGAGTTAAATAGTAACACTACTGTTCTTCTAGAAGAATGGCTTTGGCATTAAATAACCTACAAAGGTTGATATGCCATTAAACAAAAAAGCCAAACCAAACCAAACAGATACTACCACTCTGGATCAGAGTGGACCTGGGAGTACTTTATACTCCCAAGATCTTCAGACCTGAGGCCTCACTATCAGATATAGTTTAGAGTCATACCTAGGACAAAACGTTTTTTTGGAGGAGGTCTTACCTCTCATCCGAGGACGATCTCTTGAGGACAATTTAAGCCTATAAAGCTGATAACACGGCTCTGATAGTAATAATCCCGGGCAAACAGTTGATTGAATTCCCTATCTGCTCAACCAGTCACAATAATAAAAACGTAAATGGTTAATAAAATTAACCATGTATTTATTTCAGAACTCGAACATTAAAGGTACACAGTCTACAGCAAAGATCAACAAACGTTTGAAAAATATAACATGAGACTTGAAAACGACAAAAAATAAACAGTTAACAAATGAATTTGTTAAATAATCCAGGATGAAATAATGCCACTTGGAATTACAATGAATTAACAATTCTTAAGAAAGAATAGCTAGAATTAATATTATAATTATAAATTATCTTTAATAAAACACATGAAACCCCTCTGCCACAGAGGTCAAGTTTAAACGGAGTAAGTCTCGTTTGAATTCAGTGTCTTCTCCCAGACATGTTACCGTATCAAGACAAAAGAGTGTTCGCCAGTGTTCCGGGAGACAGGGGTTCAATCCCAGGTTGAGTCATACCAAAGACTAAAAAAATGGCACAATGCTTTATAAAGTACTGATCAAAAGTAAGTGGAACAATCCAAGGAAAGGAGTAGCACCCTTGGCGTCGTAGCTATTGAAAAGGGAGCCTTCAAGTCGCCCTCGACCATGATCAGCTAACTTAATTATTTGTGAAAAAAAAAAATTGATTTATGCCTTTCCCAAGGGCAAACAGATTTGTTCAGAATTTGAATTCATGTCGTCGAGTCTATTTACCATGACGATAACTGCTACGCTACTAGCGCCTACTAAAGTAAAACACCAGTGAAGTAAACTAGTAGAAGGACTGAAGAATAGAAGTATAGAAGTTTACAATGAAAGAGATTGTAAGAAGTCAATATATACGCTTTCCACACGTTTTATTTCAGATGCTACATATTAGCTTTGGATAAGTCTCGCAAAAAAGAATAAGTGGCATGGTTTTTATTAAACAATTGAAGAAACGAGTCACTCTTTATTAAAAGCCATTGTCTACCGTCAATGGGGAGATGGTTCCTCTTAAACCCCGAACTACTCGACTTTTTACTTTCATCTATCGACACACTGCTTTCGAATCTCTCAAATACTACGTGATCGTCCATAGTCAAGCAGCGAACGTACATGAGTTACTCACAGCCTTGTTTCCGCAATGTGAACTTCGATATGTCACCCCTTCATCTTACATCCGTAAATGTTCGACGCATCAACTAGAACCGAGTGCTGACGATGTTTGTGGGAACCATTTCATTTGATAAATATGTTTTTCCACTATCAAATATTTACAGAAAATTAATATTGTACAAGCATTTATTGACAGACAGTCACAACATACATAGATTAGTATGAGGACCCAATGTTAAAGGACCAACACCACTCTGAAAACTGTCCTACGAGCCCATGGCGTTAGACGTCTCTTATTACAGTTTATGACGTAGAGAATATGGTGTTTGGTGTTCTAACAAGGAGCATTTTTATTATTAATCAATGATTCATTTGAACAAATTTCTTCTGTCAACCGGTAAGCTCTCTCTGTGGCTGAAGAATAGTACCGGCTTAAACGTAATGATCGAAAGAAACAAAGTCCAAATGTGTTCTCAAAAAAAAAAAAAAAAGAAAAAAAAAAGATAGTACCATAGATGCCGGACTATTGGATACATAATTTACAAGGATATTTTTGAAAAGGGAATCGGTGAGCCAAGTTCAATGTTATTAATTATATCATATTTTATTTAAGAAGAAAAAAGCATGTTCGTTAACACTGTTGATAGGTTAAACGGTGTATTGTTTATAATAAATGAAGCAAATCATTGACAGTAACATAAGTTTAAGTCAATTCTGACAAATCTGATCCTATTGAACAATTGATTCTAATAACCGACAGTTCTATCAAAATCATCTGAAGCGGTGCTAATCAACTTATCTTTTTATCGTAGGCTAATACTCAAACATTGAACAGTATTCGCAAATGAACTGATAATTAAAACAGAAAACCAGGAGCAGGCGAATAAAATTATTTTTCAAGCTGTTTTTTATGGTGGACTAAAATTCGAACTTTGAGCAGTATTTGTTGATAAACAAAAGATTGAAACATAGAAAACCAGGAACGGACGAATAAAATCATTTCCAGAAACGAGTAATGGTATTAGATTTATATCTTCGAACCCAAATTTAAATTCCTCAATTCCACACGAAACGAAAGTGTTTGCGTTGACCATTTCACAAAAATTTATTGGAAATATAGTTCTATTGTTGTTGTAATATAATTAAGGACTATAATCATTTTATTTAATCGTTTTATTTCCTGTGATAGATTTTGAGTTAGTTAAAAACTTTTAATTGAAGTGTAAGTCGCATTGAAGATTAAAGGCGTGCACGTATCGCACTAAATGGCAACATATGAAATTGACTGTTTGCTTTGAAATCCACGGTGGGCAGGATACTGGAGATAAACATTTTGAATCCGATGTCATCTGCGATAAGATGATGTAACAGAAAGTTCTAATGACACGTGTTTTTATCACATTTATTAATGATATAATCAAAATAATATATATATATATATATATATATATATATATATATATATATATATATATATATATATAACCGTACATTGGCCTAAGGGTTAGAGTGTTCGCCAATGGCCCGGGAGACCTGGGTTCAATCCCAGGTCGAGTCATACCAAAGACTCAAAAAATAGTACTTGATGCCTCCTTGCTTAACACTCAGCATTATAAGGTACGGATCAAGGGTAAAGTAGAGCAATCTAGGGAAAGGATTAGCGCCCTCCCCTACACATTGGTGTAGTAGCTATCGAAAAGGAAGCCTTCGGGTTACCCTCGACTATGGTCGCCAACTTTTTACTTTTACTTATATATATATATATATATATTCAGAATCGCAGTCATAGTCAGAGTTAGTCGGTCGAGTAGTTTTGGGTCTAGAGACGACCAGCCACGTTGCGAGTGAGGGCCTGGTCAGTGGAGAGTAAATGAAGTGGGTATTTTGATCGTCCCGTCTGTCATGAATGAAACTACCAGCGTAATACCAGTAATTCTTTGATCTATTTCTCTCGTTTCGTGCGAATATGTTGAATGTCACAGACCTTAATAAATTTTAGTATAAAAACGACTTGGTACGTCTGTTACTTTGTGAAGAGTTACCCGACATCATATTTGATGCCATTGCTAATGCAGGAAACATGCTTTCTGGTACATGATGGAAGCAAAACTTTAGATGCCTCTACGCAAAAAGGGGAAGGACTCTTCCTTGAAGCTAAAGCAGGCTCAGATTGTGATTCAGAAACTCAAGAAAGTCAATCCTAGAGTCTACTTTTTTCACAGAAATCAGTTCCCCACCATCTGATCTACATTGGAGAAATTCCTAAAGCAAAAAATACCCAATGCGTTCAGTCATTTTAATATCATGCCTAAGAATAAAAACACTCAGCCAGACATTCGACCAAGTCACGCTGAAAGAATCAGTTTCCGTTATGTCATCAAAGTTGAGCAGATATAGGTCTGTTCACTTCCTTGTAGTGTGACTTCTTACGAACTGTGTCTGATAAATTCAGAGTATGGTAGACTTATCACCAGCAAATTTACCAAATGGCAAATTTATCGCGGGTAAATTATTCCTGGCTAAATTCAGAATTTAATCATTGCTTTTGAGAATTTAAGGAAAATGGGCATTTGCATATAACCCTATAAGTGCTAGTAATCTGATATATTAGTTTACTGGCGATAAATTTACTATACGTTGAACTAACTTAGAATCCTTACGAACAGCAAGTACCGGAAGCCTTTGTCTAAGAAAAGAATTTTTTTTAAATTTTCGTCAAGATACGATTAATGCACAAAATCACTGCAATAAGGCAGCAAACAGTCTGTTCAGTTATTTGTTGACTGACCACTTTGTACAGTTACTACACTCAGCCAGCCAGGTGAGAGTTCCTGTAAAGAAGTGGCTAACGTGCTGGACTGTGGCATCTTAGTAAGCTAGTTCGATCTCCTTTTGCGTTGATACGTCCCCTTTCGGACTAATATCATATAGAATATTATTTTTCCCCTTATTTCCCTTAAATGGGGATCAAATAGAACTACAAGGATGGCTTTGGCATAAAATCATCCAGTAAGGTTGATATGTCATTAAATAAAGAAACAAATATACCAGACCAAACCAAATCAATACACAGCCTGGAGCTTCGAAAGTATTGAAAAGTATTTAAAATTTGTTTTTGATTTTTTAAATGCTGAAAGAGAGAAAGGAAACTAAGTTGGAAAAACAGTTTTTCAGTTTATCTTCATCATATGTTTACAGAGCTAGGAAAGATGAGGCAGTTCATACCTTTCTTAAGAGTATTAGTACGAAAATAAAAGCTATAGCACGACTGGAGTTCGAACTCGCTTACTACGATGTCGAGATCCAACCACGTTTGCCTCTATACCACGGAGACCTCCCTCGCCATATTTTTACTGACGAGTCTTAGATAATTTCCCACGAAGGCTGATATGCCATAAAGCACAGAAAACCAAACCAAAACCCTAGAAAAGTTTTCCATTTCGCTTTTTCATGAATATGCATTAGAATGATACATGGGCATTGTTAAGAAATATTCGAACGTTGGGTTTGTAATGAAAAGAAGTATCAGCAATAAGAAATGTCCGAAATAAGAAATGAGATAATCAGAAACCTAAAGAGAGTAAATTTGAAATCACCATCCCTAATGGGATCTCATGATCATCCTTTTTCTTTTTCAATGTCAATTTGAAAAGAAATCAAGCCCGTCTTGATATTTTGGACCACAGTTTTTCGCAAAAGGATTTTTTCAAGAACGGTACCTGCCATACTTTTAGAAATTAGCCCCCTGCAACTTTACATGGTTTATATAACAGAAAAATCATCTCATCTCATCGGAATGATTTGAGAATGTTGTTGAGATTAAAATAGATTCAACAACAAAGAGAAGATGTCCTTCGAAAAATGGAATAAGTATGTTGAATATCAAGGAGACAACGGGTTTGCAAGACTGTAAGTCAGTCCGAACTCCAGTCCCACAATTACGTTCATTATCAGACTAATACTACTGAGAAATGTGTGAATATCCTCATTCCCCAAGCTATGGGTTAATTGTATGACAGCCAGATTCCTTTGGTATTAAATAACGCACGGAGGTTGATATACCAGTAAACAGAGAAACCAAATCAAACCAAACTAGAGCAAGAGCACTAATTTTTGAGTCGGTATCAATAACTATAGTTTTCATTTTTTTTTAAACTGACTTTTATATGCATACATAAATAGATAAATACATGTATATATATATATATATATATATATATATATATATATATATATATATATATCAGCTATGGATAAAATATTAGGCTCTGGCACGAAGGAGAAGAAAATAAAAATTAAAAATCTGAGGAGTGTTGCTCTGGAAAATCGGTGGCACATTGGTGCACCATTCTTATATATATATATCATCATCATTGGCCTGTGAATTTTTTCAGCCGACCCTACTATAAATAAATCGATCATTAACATATATCATTTTTACATTATTCAATGCAGATATTTATGTATGAGGCACCCAATGAGAATCGAACTATTTAAAAATTATCCTCTGGCCTAGCTTGCAATCTATTATAGTACACGGAGCACCCGAGATCATCTGAAACTGATGTAAATAAACTTCGAAATATTAGCGCTATTAATCTTATTTCTTGCTGATCGATCGGTTTGGTTGGTTTCTTTGTATCATAGCATATCAACCTCTGTGGGTTATTCAGTGCCAAAACCTTCCTTGTAGAAGAACCGTAGTACTATCATTTCCCCCAGAGAGGGATAAGGGAGCTCATACCAAGATTATTGGTCCGAAAGTCAACGTAACAGGACGACTAAAGTTTGAAATTGCTCACATTAAGGCCGCAGTTGAGCACTTTAACCATGACCCTGACAGATCAATATTAATTACCAATGATTAAGTGCAAAATTACTTTCAAATCCAAATTTCCGAATTTTTTATGGTTAATACAGACTTGATTCTAAGTTTATGCAGACCAGTAAATATCAAAGTTGACCCCTTGATTTTAGTATACGACGCAAAGTTTAAAGAGGACACTTGAAGCATAGGAAAGACCCCAAATAGACACTGTCTACATGACCATTGTTACGCATACGTCGGTCTATTTTGACTTTTTTGTGCGTATGTATGTGAGAGTGATTTTTTGTATGTTGTTGAAAGATAAGATCACAGTTGAGTTTGATGAATATACGTGGAAAATCTTTCTTCGAAGTCAGCACTGTTTCACTTGTTACAAGACTCAACCCAAGATAAGACCAGTCAGTTACAGGGTTTGGTTAAAACAGTTGAAGTCGTGTGTTAGCTTCATTAAAAAAAGAAAAACAGATTCTGAGAATATACTTTCTGTTTCTCAATTTTCTTCTCGAATTCTTTGCGGTCAGGGAACGTGAATTACGCATCACAAAAAAGATTTTAGCGCTGATTCCTTATCAACGCAATCCCGCCCGGCTGACGAAATTTCTCATTCAATTATGTCTAACGGTTAGCCAACTTTTAAAAAACATTTTTTGCAACGGCCCTGCATGAGTCTTGATTCGAGCGTAGCCCACAACAATAAAACGACCCTGTGTCAAATCTAACCTGGTAGGAGGTCCGATAAATATCAAAAGGTCAGCAAATTCTACTAACTTCCCTACAGTGAGCAACTTTAGTGGACTGTCCTGCTACAAGATGCAACTAATCTACCTTGAATTTATGGGGGTCTTTATTTCAGGAAAAGGACCCTCTCAACACTCCCGAGGACCACCTACACAAAATTATACTCATGTCTCCTGACCTCTTACCATACTTGCATCGAAGACTTCTGTCTTTGACGGATGTTTAACAAAGATAATTATTTTATTCCCGTGAAAAAAATCATCTTTTTTTACCACCTATTAAAAACTGTCAGGCCCTCCAATATTGTTCAAACATTTTTTTGATATTCTTTATACACACATACATATGAATACATACATATAATTACGCCCACACATATTAGTACAAATATGCTCACCATCACATAAACACACACACACACACACACACATATATATATATATATATATATATATATATATATATATATATATATATATATATATACCAGGTTATACGTGTACATACTCATAGAAATGCTCGAACCGACATAGATATTCATTGAACACCGAGGAACAGAAGAGCTTACATTGTCACACATATACTATTCATCGGTACAAAACGCTTGAAAGTTTGACTGGTCAGCAGTTGTGCTTGAAACCAACCCTGAGAAAGCAGCGATTTAATAAAAAAAAGTTCGAAAAATGAATAGGAAGTTATAGGGAACACACTTTTATATAAATACTGGCAGAGTACCCTTCAAAAATATCGGAGTAATTAATATATGCATGTTAACTACTACCTAGAATCAGAGTATCATTTTGCTTTGACTAAATTTTCATTTGATGAAATATATTCACCAACCCACGCTACCTTGTGTAGGATACGACACAATGTCAATTTTTAAGAGGAGTAAATCTGCTTTGAACGTAGGGTTTTCCTTTTCCGAGACTGATTACCCAACAAAATCTAAAGGACCCAATCTGTTCTAGTACTTATGAGTAGCTAGGAAGGGAGAACAGGTGAGTTCATACATTTCTCAACGGCATGGATATGAAGTTAATGCTCTTGAGTAACCCTGCAGACAGCTTCGAAGTGGATTTGAAGTCGGGTCACTGATTCTGTTTTCTCTGGCGATAACTACTACGCTGATCTTGCCTCCAAATATACTGCATGCATGTATTCAGAGAATAAAATGCATAAAGTATGTTAACCTAGATCTTCTTTTGGAAGCTCACACTCCATTTCTCAGGAACAGGATCCTCACAATCTTTCATGGCCAAAACACCCCTTTTGGCATGGAATGCATTTGGAATATTATAAGGAACTTACGAAAAATTATAAGATAAAACACTGGTAAATACAGTTAAATAATAACCTCAGCCCAGTAAGGCCTCCCCCAATGCGTGTTCTGATTATGTTGGCTGGGGCTGTAGAATACACCGACTGCATCTCTGCAGAGTAGTAAGACTTCCCCAACGAGTGTCCTGATATATAACGCAAAACAAACTAATAGTGAGGCTCCAATAATTCTGGAGTTTGGGGGATTGCGGAGTACCCTTTCATTGCCATCGCGCCCAGGACCATCTTGGGCCTGAATGGTATCGCCTGAAAGGGTCTTCTCTATGGGTCAAACATAACAAATTTTTGTGCTTATGGTAAACTGAATTATGTGAAATAGAAGTGTTTTATCATTCAAACTGCGTACTTATGCTAAACTTAATTATTTGAAATTGAACTTTTGATATTTGACACGTAAATTAATCACTGATATTTAATTGAAGTGTTAGTGGTACATAATAATATTTGGAACCATTTAACTTTGTTGACTAAAATGAATAACTTGAAATAGAACTGTTTTTGACATTTAAACTGTCTACTTATTCTAAACTGAATTGTTTTGATTGACTGTTTATATGTATAAAAATAGATTTGGCGTTAAATAACCTACAATAGTTGATATGCAATAAAAACAAACCAAGCCGAACTAATGAATGCTCTGGATATGAATCTAAACTCCATTTAATGGTGATTCTACCGTCCTAGAGCTTTAGAGAATTTGGAGTAACTTTTCTTTGCAATTACTCCCAGGTCAACTCAGACCCGGAGTGGTAATACATTTCAGGGTCCCATCTATGGGTCAAATAGAACTATTTAATCATTTACTATACATAAACCATTAAACTTATGTGCAAGCAAATGATAAATATTAAATTGAATTAGTATTGACTAGTAATGTTGCAAAAAATAGATCACTATACTCGAAACCATTTAACTGAGTGCAAACAAAAATAGTAACTTGGAACTGTATGTAAACAATGATTAGCAATACTTGAAACCATTTAAATGAGTTTTTTAAAAAATAGCTCTTGGTCCGTTTAAAAATGTTACTCACAGCCTATTCGTTAACAAGTAATATGTAATATTTACACATGTATTACCGGTCCATTAGCCCAGTGCACATGTATTACCGGTCCATTAGCCCAGTGAGAGGAGTGTTCGGCAATGACCCGGTCGAGTCATACTGAAGACACAAAAAATGGTACTTGATGTCTCCATGCTTAACACTAAGAATTATGAGGTACGGATCAAGGGTGAAGTGGTGCAATCCAGGGAAAGGAGTAGCGCTCTCCCCTATATCTCAGTGTAGTAGCTTATAAAAAAAGCAGGCTTCAAGTCATCCACGACTACGGTCATCACCTTTTTTTACTATATATATATATATATATATATATAAGATTTGCTATTAAATAACCTACAGGTGTTAATATGCGATAAAAATACACCATCCAGCCAAACATAACCGCTTGAATTGTTCATACAAATAATTTACCTCCCTTGGTAAATATTTCATGTGGTAGGTTGAACAGTAAGGGTTACCGGTAAGGAAACCATAATCGGTGAACCGAATCCACGTTTTAGTCAATTCCATCTACATTCACTTTTCACATAAGAAAGACACACATTTTTTAATGCTTTTATAATTTTAGATAGAGGAATTATATTATAAACTGGAATTATCATGACCAGAAATCCGGCAAGCACTGCGTATGACATATGGAACCACTGGACAGCTGTTTCGATCTTATTAGGTCTTATCAGCAGTTATATTCCCCGCTGAAAGTTGAAGCACTGACTACTGAAAGCAGAGCCGAAACTCTACCACTGAACCACAGGTCCACATCGCACACAAGCGATGCCAAATCAAATGTATGTCATTTTCTTGACCGTGAGGTTACGATTACGCGGGTAGTGTTTCCAGTCCTCTTGGGAAGACGTAACCAAGGAGTTGACTGTGTCCGCTGTAAGAGTACGGATTGGTCGCGTATTTACCATGATATTAGGAAAGGTATGGATCTAATCCACTCTTCCTCATGGTATTGCTAAAAAGCACGTCAGTTGAAGCCTTAAAGCATGAAAACAGAGTTTCGTTAGAAGAGTGCTTATTAGAGCTGCAGAAATAGAAATAAGATTTTATCAAAAGAGTAGATGAGCTATGAGAAGGAAGAGTCAGTGTTATATGGCATATTTGCTGTCCTAAATATTGTTAGCATTTACTTATGTATGTTTACTACTGATTAGTATCAGTTTAGGTACAACGTCCCCAACATGTATTACTACTTCAGGTCAGTGTGAACCTGGTAGCTTAACCAAGACTAAATAATCTTATCTGTCCTATTATTAACCCTTAGGCGCGCCTGGTAAATGCAGTTACATTAAACACCAAGGGAGGTGCCCGTGGATTAATGGTTATTGTCATATGAAATGGACACAGCGACACGAGTTCAAATCCTGGACGAGACTGATTGCATTTCACATAGCACTAATACCCTTGCCAAAGGTATGAATCCAATTATTCTCCCTCCAGCTATGGGTAAATAGTAGGACAGACAACGTTCTTCAGCCTTGGCAAGACAACTAGTCTAGGAGAAGGAAAACTCTGAATTCAAACCAGTTAAACTTCGCTAAAAATTGACCTTGTGTCATATCCTGCCCGAGCGGAGGGGTTGGTAAATATGGTTATATTAAACACTGAATTATGCAAACAAATGATTTACCTCCCTTGAAGAATTTTTCATGCAACAGATAATACATTCATTGCAGCAAAACAAACGTTATCTCTAATTCAGTCAATCAAATGTCTCCAGACTTTATAAGCGATAGGTATTTTTACAAACAAATATGTTGTTACAACTTGCTTCACACGTTTATTAATATACCAGTAATTCAAGCCGACGATCTCACTGAGTTTCAAAACCGTCTTTCATTAGGTATGAAAACTCCTTTTATCCTTACTTTCCCTCTCTTGAGCAAGCATTATTCTAGATTCAATAAATTGGCATTTCAAATTTGGTAGCTTTAGATAAAACTGTTTGGCCGTCAAATTTTTTGATACTTTGTACCTAACTTTGATTGAGTTTGGTTTTACTTATTATTTTAGTGGCATAACAATCTTCGTGTTTTTTTAAATGCTAAAACTATTCTTGAATACCAGCAGTGATACTATTTAACCCATAAGTGACAGGAGAAGGGTGTTCATTCTTTTCCCTAGGGTAGTAGTCCGAAAGTGGACGTAATAGCGCTCAGTGGAGTTCAAATTTGCTTACCTCGAGACCGTTGTTCACCTCAGGGACTCCCACTAACTCTAATTTAATTTATTTCTTTAATTTTAGTGTGCACGACATTATAGGTCTCTGCAAATTCCACGGAGACAAAGAGGTTGTCACTTGATCTCAGTGACAAAAAAAAAAGCAAAACAAAAAAAAAACGAACAAACAAATAAACAAACAAAAAAATAAAAACGATCAAGTATGTTTTTACAGCTTAGTTTATTAATATGTTGGTTAAGACAGGCCGTAGGTTTCCAAAACATGTTTCATTTGGGAGGTGAAAACTCCTTTCATCTTCTTAGGAAAACATCAAAAGTTTAAAAAATGGATTCTTAAACTTTAAACGCCAAAAGACGCCCTCACCCAAGTACCCCAGAAATGTAACGGCGAGAACTTAAAATATAAACTTTCTCAGGCCAATGTCAATGTGTTATGTCTTACTCTCTCCGGCTGATAGGTGCTTTTAAAAGAAAACATATTACTTGAGTAGTTAGCTGGGGCTTTAGAATACACCGACTGCATCTCCCTTCAACGAGTGTCCTGTATATGACACTAAATAATATGATGGTAAGATTCCAGTAATTCTTGAGCTTTGGAGAATGCGGAGTACCTCCTCATAGCCATCGTTCCCATGTCCCCTGGTCCAGAGTTTTATCAGCCAATAGGGTCATATCTGTGAGTCAAATAGAACGAAACTGCGTACTTATGCTAAACTGAATTGTTTGAAATAGAACTGTTTTGACAATCAACGGAAAAAATCTATACATATGCTAAACTGAATTCTTTGAATTAGAACTGTTTGAATAAACTGAATAGCTTGAAATAGAAATGTTTTTGACAATTTAACTGTGTACTTACATTTAAACTGTGCACTTATGCTGAACTGAATTGTTTGAAATGGAACTGTTTGAGATATTGTAACTACTTACGCTAAACTGAAATAGAAATATTTTGATATTTAACTGTGTGTAAACAAAATCTATACTTATACTAAACTGACATGGTTTAATTAGAACTGTTTGACTAAACTGAATAGCTTCAAATAGAAATGTTTTTGACAATTAATCTGTGTACTTATGTTAAACTGAATTGTTTGAAATAGAAGTGATTATCCATGTAAAAATGGATTTGGCATTAAATAACCTACGTGGTTGATATTCCATGAAACCCAGCCAACCAACCAACCAAAACATATTACATGTGTTGATAGAGCCTTTTCTATTTATTCTTATTCTAACACATTTAAAATCAAAGTTACTTTTATTTTAGTTCTTGCTAGTTTCTAATTTATTTTAATTTTCGAGTTAATATATGTAAGTTTAATCTAAGTTATTTGAGTTTATTTTGATTTTTTGCTGCGAATTCAAATTCAAAGAAGGAAGTTTACGTGTTCCAGAAGTTGTTAGACCATCGGTCAATCGTGTCAAGTTATTCTCTTTCAGGGCACTAACTGGGAGAAAGGTAATGCACAATGTCTAACAATGGTAACAACGAAAACACCAGACGAGGCAAACAACAATAACAACAATGTTCTTATAATAAAAAGGAAGCTGAATCTAATGTGATAATATTCTTTAAGAATATTGGTCATTATCCAAACAATGTTAAAACTTGTCAGAATTAATTTGGCAATATTTCCCACAACAAAGAATATGTCCGGACAGCAAACCGAATGAAGATCCCAAAGGGTTTGGATGAGGCCAAAATTTCGAGCGTTCTTCAAAAACGATATCAATAATCCTCCCATTCAAAAGTAGACACGAATCTTCTTATTTTTCTCTAAATATACACTATTACTGAAAATTTGAGACGAAATATATTGTTGTTCTTAACTATATTTACAACTTTTTTAAGATTGTCGGCCGAGTTAAGAATATGGTGAGGAGTTCTTGGGAGCGTTGAGTACTCCTTTCTTGTTATTATTCCCAGGCCCACTCTGACCTGGAGTGATTGTACTTCTCTATGAGTCAAATATATCTGCTTAACAACAATTTGTATTTGATAGGACCGAGTGCAAAAAAAAAAAAAAAAAAAAAAAAACTCCGAGAACATTTTCACAGCTGTAAGTGACGTTTGTAAGAGTTTGTCACAAAGTCCTTCGTTCCGAACACCACTGTCTGCACTCAAGTTTTATAACAAAATAGAAAAGCAGTTTGCTATAAAAAAAAAAATGAAAATGATTTTATGAATTTTTCCAATCAGTAACCTTATCAGTACTACTATACAGTTACAGCACTTGAACTCTTTAGAAACTCTAAAAGAAAAAATCAGATGGAGCTTCTACAAGGAAGTACAATACACCAGTTTAGCTACCATCTTGTAAACTATGCCAATAGGTCAAACAAGACATTCTTAGCATTGCTGATGAGGTAAGGCCAAAATAATAAGAGAAGTTCTTCCATGGACAACCTAACAAGGACACTTTTTTGGCGCAACCAATGTATAGTTGTGACACACTTCTTCCTATATATTCAAAAAAATTAACTCAAATATTTGATCTTGATCTTTTCCTCCTCACTTATTTTTTGGGAAATATTGTCTCCTGTTTTAAAGTACTTGGATGCAAAAAATAAAAAGAGCATCATTCTTAATCAAGCTATAATAACAACTGTAAGAAGTATCAAGGAATTGGCTGTTCATGGCACCTCAAAAAATCCTTTACAGTCAAGCTATAGTGTGCTGTCGAGGCTTCGAACCTTGGTGTGCTCTCAAGGCTTCGAATACGAAGATTATCGCAGAGGGGTACAACTTCTCTGAAAATAGGTGTTCAAGGTATTATATTAAACAAAATTTGATGGAGAATCTACCAGTGTGGACATATGAAGTGTTTGAAGTTCCACTTCATGGTCATTACTCCCAGATCCACTCTAATCCGGAATAGTTTTATACCATAGCGGTACTAAAAAGACTTTGGATCCCCGTTGTGACCAAGCCGTAGTAGCAAGTTGAAGAACGCGAAACTCTGTTAAACGTACACTAAAGTTGTTGTTTTTTTTTAAATTAGGTACTAAGCAGTCGTCAGGAGAAAGAAAAGGAGTGTGGAAACAAGAGTCGACCGTCAAGTAGACAAAAATAAACAGCTTATTCTAGAGGGAGAAAAAGATGAGTAGACAAAGACCTTGAATTTTTTCCTGGTTCTAAAATGCTTGTCCGCTGGGTTGCGTAGTCAAACGCCCCCTTTGGAAGCACCCCACCATAAGGGCTCGTAAACTTTCGTCCCTTATATCTTCATGGCTTGTGTTTTACTGACGTCTTCACCTTCTCCCGTCTTACCGTTAACTCCTGAAAGAGCACAATTTATCCCCTTGCTTTCGCTTGTCGTATCGGGAGCAGGGACATCCGCTTCCTGTGCACATGCGTAAATGATTCTCGAACCTCTTGTATTCCCAAGTCCTTTTTAGCTACTACGTGTGCCTTGGCCTTATTATTTAGTGACTATTCTCTGCTTGATTTATTCATTTATGTACCTATTCATTCAATTTCCTATGAGCCGTTCAATGACGTTACAGTAGAACCTGTCAAAAACTGATTATTCGTATTTAATAAGACTGTGTGCAAAAAATTTGTGAGAAGTCTCTTAAGCGTAATGACTAAAGTGCTGGACCTCGACCACGAGGTGAGTTTGAACTCCATTTGTGCTATTTCTTTGTTTCGAACTAATACCCTTTTGAAATGTATGAACCCCTTAATTTCCCTGCTGTTCTTCATCCAGGATGGGTTGAGCATTAAATAAACCACGAAGGTTGGTATCCCGTTAAGCAAAGAAACCAAACCGTCTTAAGAAGCAACGAAAAAAATCTCAATAAGAACGTACAATGAATTTCTAGGCATAGAGTAACCCTTGGCTGGTTGACATGCCGTTAAATCAATCATTCAGTCTATTAAAGAGCTGTGCGAAAATGTTGAATACATACAATCTGTTTTTTCCTCAGCTACGAATAAATAGCAGAAAGGGTTGGACACTTTTGTCTTAGTACGAAAACTACTCTACGAGAAGGAAAACTCTTAAATCAAAACTACATGTATATAGTAAAGTAAAGTAAAGCAGAGTTGGTGACCTTAATCGAGGTTGACCCGAAGGCTCCCTTTTCGTTAGCTACTACATCGAGGTGTAGGGAAGGGCGCTACTCCTCTCCCTGGATTGCTCCAATTTACCCTTGATCTGTACCTTATAATGCTGATTGTTTAGCAAGGAGGCATCAAGTACCATTTTTGAGCCTTTGGTATGACTCGATCAGGGAATGAACCCATGTCTCCCAGTCCATTGGTAAACACGCTAACCATCATACCAATGTCCGGTAAAACTAGATGTAATTTGTTGTTGTTGATTGGTTGTTTGGGTTTTATGGCATATCACCCTTTGTAGGTTATTTAACGCCAAATCCATTTTTATGCATAGTCAGTTCAACGTGGGGCTTTCAATAAGTTTTCAGACTTTTTCTGTACAGGCATTTAAAAATGTTGTAGACTTTTAAAAATTCAGTATGTTATTGCTATACATATACGTATGAGATGAATGACCAATTTTTATGATTTCAGGTTCAAAGGAACAGCTACAGCAGAAATTTGAATACACCCTACTAAAGCCAGATTGTTACAGCTGGTCAATTTCAAAAATGCAATCTGGACATTAGAAGAACGATATACAATAAAATTCTGTTTTAAACTTGTAAAAAATGCATTGCAATGAAAGCTGGATCTACTGCTTTGATCCAGAGACAAAGAGACAGAGTTCCCAGTGGAAGCATGCTGGCTCTCCCTGACCCAAGAAGGCCAGACAGAGCAAATCCACCTACAAACTTTTAATGATCCCTTTTTTTTGACCGCACTGGCATGATCTCCATACACTGGGATCCCACTGGACAGAGAGTCAACAGGGAGTACTATGTTGTGATTTTAAGTGAGTTCAGGAAGAGATTCTGTCGGAAGAGGCCAGCACTCTTCAAATCGGGTCAGTGGCGTTTCCCCCAGGACAATGCACCAGTCCACAACTCCATCCTTGTCACTGACTATTTGAGCAAGATGGACATCAAGACAGTTCCTCACCCTCTCTATAGTTCAGACCTTGCTCCCTGTGACTTTTGGTTATTCCCTAAGCTCAGAGGCTGTCGTTATGAGACAATTGAAGAGATGAAAGAGGGTGTGACGAAGGTCATTGACACGCTCACACAAGAGGACTTCCATGGGACCTTCCAGAAGTTGTTGGAATGGTACAACAAGTGAATTGCAGCCGGAGGAGATAACTTGGAAGGGGGCTTGAGTTTCATATATGTACTATCAATAAAAGTGCCCATACCAAAAAAGTCTGGAAACTTATTTAATGATCCTCGTATTTCAAATAATTCAGTTCAGCAAGAGTACACTGTTTAATTGTTAAAAAAATTTCTATTTCAAGCTATTCAGATTATTCAAACAGTTCTAATTCAGCTAAGTATAAGTACAGATTTTGTTTACACACATTTAAATGTCAAAACAGTTCTATATTAAACAATTCAGTTTAGCGTAAGTACAGTTTCAATGTCAAAAACTGTTCCATTTCAAACTATTCAGTTTATCATAAGCACGCAGTTTAAATGTAAGTACAGTTTAATTGTCAAAAACATTTCTATTTCAAGCTATTCAGTTTAGTTAAACAGTTCTAATTCAAACAATTCAGTTAAGCATTAGAGTGCAGTTAGCTCTATTTTACCGATAGATAGGGCCCTATCAGGTGCTACCACTCAAGGCCTGAGTGGACCTGGGAGTGTATGTCATGAAATGGTACTCTGCATTCCCCACAGATCCATCATTACTGGAACCTCACCATCAGATTGTTTAGTGTCATATCCAGGGCACTCGTTGGTGGGGTCTTACCCCTCTGCAGAGGTGCAGTCGGTGTATTTTACAGCCCCAACCGACTGGGCAATGTAATTTGTTGTAAAATTGACTTCGTATCATATCCTGTACATCATAGTACCTGTCACCTTTGTAAAACCCAGGATACCCGTTTAAATACCAGGGTAATTCAATAAATAAGGGGAATTTTGCCTAAGAAATTGCTAATAAGAAATATTGTCTTCAGTTGCACCTTTTTCAAGGAAATCAATAGTGATGGGTCCGTTTATATTCCAGAAGACTGTTGGCATAATCTTCTGCATCAACCGCAGAACCCGGAACATTTTCTTTATCAGAGAGTCGGCGATTTTACTTCATGGGACTATCTTTTCTACAATGACCACAGCACCTGGAACTTTTTTACGGGAAAGTCAATGTGTTTCAACACCGTTATCAATAGACTTATGTTTAACCCATTTGTAATTTTTTATAGAAACTAAAACATTCTTCTTCGTACATGTGACTCAACACAATGTAAATTTCACTAGGTTTGCACTTCTCAGCAACCGAAAATCTAATGACAGGCATTTGAAGAATTAGATCATGTAATTTGAAGTTTAAGTGGCCCCCTATAGAGGATGGGCAACGGTGACTCCTTTCATCTGTCTACTCAGCAAACCTACAGTTGTGTTCGCGTCTGACATTATTTTCAATTCTGTTTAAATCTGTTCCTGCTAAAGAATTGATCTTGTATCGCACCGTGCCAAAGATCCAGGTAGATGCATTCTCTTTAATAGCTCGACACTAATTTTTTCCTAAATAAATAGGTTTTCAAATTTCGACCAATACACAGAATCCATGCGATGAATAAGTGAGAGTTAAAGTGCAGTTGTCAGAAAACAGGTTTCTTGCGTCATAAAACTATAACTGATATTTCGTATCCATAATGAAAGAGAGCCGCATTGAAGTAAATCGTTTGGGTTCCGTTATCGGGCATATTATATTGTAAAGCATTCAAAACTAAACAGGTTTGATGAGAATAGAACGAATTAAAAAGAAAGAAAGGGTTATAGTTAATACAACATCAAATATCAATCGCCTTTAGAAAATTTCCCCGATATTCTTAGTTTCTGAACAAGACAGTGAAGCATATCCTGAGAAAAAGAGAAGGTGGTGGCGAAAACGAAATACTTGGACTGTCAAAACCAGATTAGTCCACTGGGCTCTCTAAAGGAAGTTTGGCTTTGACAGATCTAATGACCACTGGCAAAGCTACACTGCTTCGGTCCTTACAAGTCCGAAGGGAGATTAAATTTATGCGAATCATAACACACACCCATTGCCTCAGTATTGTTATCGTTGATAAAGAAAAGGCTGCATCGTTCCCGTGGGATGTCAACGTTCAAGGAGGAAGGGAGAAACATCGTACACCCGAAGTAACCAATGGGAAGAATTTCTCATTTCACTTATGCAGCAATCCAGTCTTGTTCTCTTTATAGTCCAAGAAAGTAACTTTCTTTACTACATGAATTGTTCCAGCTTTCCATCATTGTTGATTTGCCAAGCAGATTTTGGTCGATGTGTTTTTCGACCTTCTTCAGACCAATGATGTATAGAGGATGTTAGTTTAAGTAATTCGTTTGGTTATATCATAGTTTCATCTCAGAATTCAAGTGATTTCTGATTGATTGATTTAAGGAAATGTCAAATGATCTAGGGTTATTTTATGCCGAGAGGTAAGGGAATTGTGTAGTTTGTACGTTTCTGTTTAATTTTTTTGTGTATTTTCATTATATTTTTTTATCTACAGTTATAAGATATCAAGCATTCTTATTTAATACAAATAATTTGCAAACAGATGATTTGACCCATTCATTGGATTCTAACAAGTACATTCATATGTAATGGACCTGGGAGTAATGGCAATGAAAGAGTAATCCACTCTCTTCTGATCTCTAGAAATGAAACCTCGCCACGAGTTGCAGTTTGGTGTCATTCCATAGAGAGGTAGTAGTTGTTAGGTTTCCATCAATGGGTCATATAGATCTGTATAGAAATTACTCATATTCGATTAGACGGGACGCAAAGAATTCTATGAAACCACAATTTCAAAAATGTAAGTATATGTACAGTGAACACGGTTCCTTTACTTCAGGAAGTATTTGTACAATGAATGCGATTCCCAAATCTCTAGAAGTACATGTATAGTGGACGTGATTCCGTAACCTCATGAAGTATATGTACAATGAATACGATTCTTTAGCCTCTAGACAAAAAAAAAATCTTCACGGGTTGATATACCGTCAAAATCAATCTGCTTAATATCAGAATGCAGTATGTGTAGCAGAATGCTTACGCCCTATGGGCATCGGCTAGAATACGTCTGTCGTCTACCCATAAGAGGATTTATATTCAAGGATGCAAAGTTGGGAAATATTAATCGTAGTAATCGAGTAGTAGATATCAATAATAGTCGAACTTTGATTTTGAGTTAGGGCGATAGTACTTTTTGGTTATGTTGTGTGTGTTTCGAGATGTGATTTTCAGGGTTTTGTGATGTGGTTTATATAATTGGTATTCCTGATTTAGTTAATTTTTCATAGAATGGTTTGTTGTGTGTGTAACTGGGTAGAGAGATAGATCTATGGGTAATAGGAGTAGTTGGGGTGTTTTTCTAAAGTTTATTTAACGAATGTATGTTGAGAGCTTTTTTTCTCGCGTTTAAAATGAAAAATTTAGGGTACTTTAAGCTTTTAAGGGAATGTTCGATATATTTAAATTCTTCATGTTGGTATTTTCACATCTCGAAACGCATCAACAACATAACTACTTCTAACACAGGCATATATTCCATTCCATGTAACCATATTTACCAAGCCCTCCGCTCGGGCAGGATATGATACAAGGTCAATTTTTTAAGCGGATTTCAACAGGTTTGAATTCAGAGTTTTTCTTCTCCTACACTAGTTGCCTCACCAAGGCTGAAGAATACAGCCTGTCCTACTAATAATTGGAGTCATACCTTTCCCACGGGTATAAGTGCAATGTGTAATACAATCAGTCTAGTCCAGGATTTGAACTCGTGTCGCCGTGTCCATTTCCTATGACGATAACCATTACACTACGGGCACCTCCAATGTAAAGATTGTGACAAATATTACATCGGCGAAACCAAAAGCAAACTAGAAAAAAGGATTTACGAACATAAACGATCAATTAAATCAAATGACGACCGAAATGCTCTTTTCTCCCACATGTTAAATTTTAAACACACGTTCAATTTTTCCCCAGGCCACTTTGATTAAACCCATTTATTGTAAAAATTCAGTCTACTGTTAAAATATGCAGTCATCTCCCAGTCTAAACGCATTAAACAACGATTCGGTTTCTATCAGATTTCCCCCAAATTAGCGGACAGTATTTTACATGAGAATAATATTAAGATTGAAAATGGATTTGAAAAAAAACTCATAACAAAAACTAAAATATTTATTTCCCCACCACACTTCCAAATTTCTGGACGATGTTCAGTTTTGTTTTTTTTTTCATTTAAATATTTCATTTCTGTTGGTCAAGTCTTTGATGAAATTTGATACGCTTGACGATGACAATAGCCTCCCCACTGTTTAGTTAACAATGGCTCAGATGTTCCAAAAACGAATCACAGTTACAGCCAATAACCACTACAGCCACCTCTCTAATATATATCTCTATCTTTCTATTCTGTCTCTCTTTCTTATGACCCCTCCCTCTTTTTCTTTCTTATTTATCTATTTCCTCCTGTGCTGAACCTTAGAAAAACTCGTCATTATGAGGAAGTCTTTCTGAAATAAAGACGAAATATCATTTTTGAATCCGTTGTCAATGTTTCGGTTTGTCCACTTTTCCACTTATTTTTTCACATATTGTCAGATTTACAAAATCTATATTTTCTCCATAAATATATGAACCGGATTAGCTTTGAATATTCCCGGGGAGTTGATATATCGTAAAACAGCAACCGGCCAATCAAATCACAAAATCGCTTTGTACTTAGTTCAGTAGAAAATCACAAAAAAATGTTTAAAATATGTTGAGAGGCATTGTTATCAATCTGTATTACTGCAATAGCGACTTAAAACTTACAAAACGCCACATAAATTTTTTTTTTAGTTGATCCATTAATGTCTTGTTTTGACGAAATCTATGTATAACGGAATTAGTTATGTTCACCATTATGGTGGAAATTAAAGATCAATGCGTTTTCTTATCACATTGTCTTCCGGAAACAATTCTGAGACTGTTAGCTTCCAGGAAACTATAGAACAAAGAATGCTTTTTTTGTAAATAGTTCATTTTAAACATATTCTGGTGTCGATAGATGAAAATATAGTATTACCAAGACATTTTAAAATAATATATTGATTCAGGAATTATATAAAGAATATCAGTAACATGCTGTTAATATCTTACTTTTCTTCGGGAAATAATATGTTTTTTCTTCCTACAGCGGCAAAATTAAGAGTCTGCTGAGAAAAAAAAAAGAAAAAAACGTTTTGACGCCACGTTCGAAAGGCTAGCATCAAGAAACACAGCACGAATGGTGGAAGATATTCGCTAAAAAGATTTTCAAAAGTTCAGCGTGTGTCAGGAATTCCCTTTCCGACGACTCATTGGTACTTCCGCAGTTTAACAGACACTTCCGGTCTTTCAGCCTCGTTGTGGGTTGCGTTGTATTTCTTGTCGGCCACAACCTTTGAGAATGAGGTTGTTCACAGTAATGGTGAAAATGAAAGACTGATAATTTTTGTATACGTCTCATACACATTTGTTTTGTTAAGGCGTGAAGTTTGTGATAATTACATGCAAAAAGGTTCAGCTTGTATCTTTTATAAATCTGATTAAAGACACACTTCTCCTATTCTTGTAAGTAAACGGCCAGTTAAGATAATATCCATGGGGCAAGCATAAATGCAGTTCACACACAACTCTTGGTAAATTGTCGGAAAGACTAGGTTTGGTTAGGTTTTGTTTCGTTTCGTGTATTTCTTTTATGGCATATCAACTCATTATGGGTTATCTTATTTCAAAATTTGATTCATGTATAAATGTTTGATAGTAATCATAGCTATTTATATTATAGTTTGATTTCTTTCTTTCATGGCATATCAACTCATTATGGGTTATTTAATTCTAAAAGTTAATTTATAGATATATGATACTTATTATAACTATTTATATTTAGTTTGTATTTGTTTTACCGCATATCACTTTCTTAGGGGTTGCTTAAAGCCGAAATATTATTTATTTATAAATCTTTGATTAGTCATAACTATAATTTTCTCACAAAAGACTGACACATTCTAAAAAGTCCTAACTTTCTTGTTTTTAATTCAATTTTTCATATAATTTGTCAGCTATTATGAGTAAGCCAAGGAAATAAGTTAAGACAAGTTCAAGTGTGAAAGAATAAAATAAATAATACATTCTTATTATTTAACTGACAAATCTACGATTTCAATAGAAAGAAAGTATTGTGTCACCCATTTTGATAAGAAGAATCATCCAAGAACCAACATTATAAAGAGCTCATCGTACAGATTTAAAACTCGAGGCACAGTGATAGATCAACCAAAAAAGGAGTATTGCAAAGATGTTCGTACGAAGACTGCAGAAAAAGACGAATTTTATGTGAGTCTTATATAAGCCAAAATGTATTTATATTTTCAACATTTCATCGCAATACATTTTAGAGTCACACTTTTTTTTATGTATCTATAATAATCGTTTAATTGCATACAGTTATATAGTTTAAAGTAATCCTATCTAAAACATATAATTTTTACACAGTTGTATGGGGGGGTGTCCTCGTGGTGTAATGGTTAAAGCGATGGACTGCAGAATCGTAGTATGCGAGTTCGTACTCCTGTCGCGCTATTTCGTTCTCTTTCGGGCAAATACCCTTGGGAAATGTATGAGCCCCCTTATCCTCCCAGCTATGTGTTAAATAATACCACTACTGTTCTTTTAGGAGAACGGCTTCGGCATTAAATAACCTACAAAGGTTGATATGTCATTAAACAAAGAAACCAAACCAAACAGTTATATGGATTAAAATGTTCCTGTCGAATAATGATTTATAATAAATATTTTTTCTATTTAATTCTAATAATTTATGATAATTTTTGATAAACAAATTTCGCCTATAAATCAATTTTCACAGTTTTAGGGATTAAGATATTACCATCTTATATTATAATTTATACACGATTACATGGCATAAAGTAACCATTATTATAGAATAATTATAATATGTTTGCACGCAGTAAAATGGTTTCAAGTAATTATTACTAATAATCCTTATTAAACTGTTCCAACTCCAAATAATTTGCACACTTATTAAACTGTACCAACTACAAATAATTTGCTCTTATTTATGATATATCTAATCAATTATCTAATACAATTTAATCTATATATAGTTATATGGTTTCAAGTATTTCAAGCACATATATGGTTTCATGTGACTGGTCATAATAATCCTTAGTAAACTACTATAGCTTCAAATAACTGTTTTAATACTAATTTTGCTCATGGTTATATGATTTCATGTATTCTTTTCGAATATTAATAATTTTGCATCAAATTCATTTCTTTCGGTTAACAAAATTGATAAGTAAAACCACAGTTGATAAAGGTTTTGGAGGAATGCCTTTATTTCTCTATAATCAAACTATTGTCATTATTTGATATTTCAGATTTGATCAAAGATAAAAAGAAAATTGAGACATTTCGAAACTATTAGAAATTTATGTAGAGTCTTAAAATCAATATATCTGACCTGGAGTGGTAGTTGCTGTTAGAGTCTCATCTGTTGGGCAAACAGACTTAGTAATCATTTGATATACTTGAAACAATCTAACTGTGTGCAAGCAAATGAGCTCTGGTCCGTTTAAAAATGTCACCTACAAACTCTTCGCTTAAAAATCATTTATATAATAAGGATTTGGCATTAAATAACCATCAAGTGTTGATATGCCATTAAATCAAACAACTTAACCAAAGCTAAAATCAATATTAATGAGACTGTGTTATTATATTTTACTTTACTAAATAAGTTGAAATTATAATTTAAACAATTAAAATTGAAAAAGTTACGTCTTATTGAGCAAATATATATTCATATTTGTAAAGACAAACAGAATATAAATGATAGGTAAATGAAAAGTTTAATAAATTATCGCCCATAAATAAGGACATGCCTGCCAATTTTTATAAAAAATATTTTTCTAAACCAAAGCCTTTTCGGTATCATTTATTACTAAGTTCTACAACATTAAAACTCAGTAATTAACAAAAAAAAAAATCAAGTTTAGTTAACAAGATATTTACTATATAGAACGAAATGAATAGAGGTGAAGTAATTTTTCATATAAAAATTTTTGGTTATATTTTTAATCTTGTAGATTTTGGTAATAAATAATTCATAATGATATGCATTTTGCTTTTGTTCCTCCAGAAATAATAAATTCCTGGTATCTTTGATTGAGAAGAAATTAGCATAAAAAATAAAAAATTGGTGCGAGTGAGACTATACATATGTGTGAGTGGGTGTGCGTAAATATATATATATATATATATACCTAATCATAAAAAGAATAGAAGATGTACTGGATAATATTACGGTGATAATAGAAACACACAAATATATATTGAATGAATAAAACGTCTGCAATCACCAACCTCAAATAGATTTAAGATCAAACTGAATGGCGTTGTTTTGAAACAGAATGAACAGACTTGAAGTAACACATAAACACTAAATAAACAAATAAATAAAACAGGCAGCCGCTGGTAATTTGAAGCACAACCCTCCTTTGCTTAAAGTATATCTCTTAAATGGAGAGCTCATTGCCAGATGTCCAGACAGCAGATATATAAAGGTAAGTTAAAGACATTGGGATATCAGAAAAAAATTTTCATTCAACGACTGTACATGCTAAGTCACCTGTTCATTTTTGTTGTTTTCTTATGGTACATGAACTTTTGTAAAACCAATTTTAAAAATTTTATGAAGAAATTTTTCTTTTGACTATATATCTGTATTTGTGTACGTGTGTGTGTGTGTGTGTGTGTGTGTGTGCGCGTGAAAAGTGCACATACATATGCATACACAGACACACAGACACCCTATATATATATATATATATATATATATATATATTAGAATAGTAAGTCAAACTTTTTATCTGATTAAGATATCTTAGAAAACTGATCCGACTCATGCAGTTGGAATTTCCGGGGATTGAACTCTAACCAGTCATTATGATGCCTATACACATCTTCTGAATGTTGAAGGGAGAAAAGAAAAAAAAATCTAAATTAAGCCTTCTACCTAGCAGCGTCTTATGGGTCCGTATTATAAGGTAAATCCCATTACTCCCCACGTCAAACAGGAAGGCCAGCGAGTCCATGCAGTAGACTGATAAAAAGGTTGATAGGCTTTAGGATAAAAATTAACTGGCTTGTTTATTATTCCTTGTTTTCTATTTATTCACGAAGATAGGTTGAAAAGTTCGTAGGCTGAAAAGTTCGTATGACGTCATATCTGCTGTTGATGACGGATTTTTTTAGCAACAGGATCAAAGCACAGCAGCATAAATGGAAAAAAGTGTGTCAACCACAATGAGGACTATTTTAAAAAATGAACCTCATTTAGTCACGTTCCATGAGAACATCTAGAGGAGCCAATATACTTTTCAGGTGACCCTCGTCGTTCCGGAAACTTTTTTGATGGATAGTATACAGGTCACGTGGAGCATTTTCTTCTATATATTCTATCTTTTAAAATTGACGATCGTTCATACTAGATTTAATCCCTGGGAATAATAAGGAAAGAAAGAAAGAAGAAAAACTCTTGAGAGTAAAGCGATTAATGAAAGCCTGATTGGATGTGACAGGGCTTTGTTTTTGTTCATCTATCAAAAGACGCAGCATACTCGGTCAGCGACAACAGGATACACCATTATATTTTTGCTCTAAAATCAAGTGGCAACAAACTTTTAAAAACATCTGCCTTGTCAGTATCTTCAAGGAAAGAAAGGTGACAATTCTAACGGACCACTATCTAAATTTGGTCATCCTGATTATGAATCATCTTGCGCGTAAATTTTTCCCCGATACAGTCTGCCCTACTATTTACTCATAGCTGGTAGGGAGAGGAAATGAATTTATGCCTTTCTCAAAGACTTTAGCACTAAATGTATATTTTTAGAAATAATTTCTCTCTAATACTTATGAATTCATACAGTTATATGGTTTCAATAACTATTAGCGATTACTAATGATTTTCAATGGGTCCACTAAGTCAGACTTATAAAATACTATCATGGAACTAATAATAATCCATTCGTGATGTAATAGTAAGTGTCGAGGGAAATAGACACAGCGACAAAAGTATGAATTCAAATATTTTCCTTGCAACTATGGGTAAATAATAAGGCAAACTGGGTTCTACTGTCTTGGTATGGCAACCAGTCTAGAAGAAGGAAATCTCTGAATTCAACCCCGCTTAAAAATAGACTTTTGTCTCATCCTGTTCGTACGGAGGGGTTGCTAAATACACATAAAAAATGCTTTGTAAATAATTATATATAAAGTATGTATGTCCCCAACCCTTCCCCGACGTGCAATATATTCAATAAGGTAAAAAATTTAAGCCGAATAAAACTGATATGAATTCAGTGTTTCTCTTTCCCAAGAAAAGCTGCGATACCAAGGCTAAAGAACCCAGTCTACCCAACTATTTATTCCAAGCAGGTTGGAAGAAGAAATTTTATGCCATCCCCTAGGGTATAAGTTCAATGTAAAATGTAAACAACATCGTCCAGGATTTGAACTCGGATCGCCGATTGCATTTCCTACCATGATAATCATTACGCTAAGCGCGCTTACTTATGCATTAAGTACACTTAATGCAAATCATTTGAAGACAGTTTTTTTTTTGTCTCAAGTATGACAATCTAATTCCGATGATATACACATAATCACGTGGCTTCAAGCAATTATTTCTATTCAATAACAATAACTATTTGTTTGCATACAGTTATTTGGTTTCAAATATCCTTATTGAATACTCATAATTTTCTAACAGATATTTATGCCTCGTGTAAGGAACCCTAGCCGATACGATTACTTCGGGTCAGAGAGGACCAAGGAGTAATGGAAAGGAAGGGTTATTCCATATTTCCTCGACACCTGAATTTGAACCTCACCATTGGCTGCTGCTTAGTGTCGTACCCAGGACTCTTCTTTTGTGGAGGGATCTTACCTCAAAGACATGATACGAGAGTCGTTAAAAAAGTTCAAGCACCTCAGGCATCACATGGGCATCAGCTGCGTAAAAATTAAGCAAGAAATATCAGTTACTTCTTTTAGTTTTATAAAAAGTAGTAGTGTGATGCCACAACAAAAACGTTTAGTTATGGTTCTTCTTTCTGGGTGAGGCTAAGAACTATTTAAATGACCCTCGTTTGCTATCGACATATTCACGGCTCCATCAGCAAGGTGTTTCCAGTGAAAAAAATGATTAGCTCTTTAACCACGCATTTAATGTTTTATATTTGATATAGTACAAGTTAATACGAATTCATGAAAATATTTTTACCGCATATTTGTTTATTAAAGTATCATTCCTATCCTATAGATCAACGTAATTTTTAAGAACGTTTATTTTGGAAGATTTAGATACGATAAGAGTGTATAAAGCTCCATTACTGTTTACTCTAAATAGAAGTGGGACCAATATTGATATTTACAACAAGATTTGAAATCAATATTTCACAACCTCGTCTTCCCTGTATGTTTCAGATTAAATATCTATTCAATCAAGTGTCACTGTCCATAAATATTTAAATATCAAGCAAATTAACATTCATTACGTACATAAATACATACATACATACATATATATATATATATATATATATATATATATATATATATATATATAAACATGAGAGTAATTCAAAATGTTTACTATATATATATATATATATATATATGAAGAATACAAGGTGTGATCAAAAAGTATCGGTTTAAATTTTTAACATTCTATTTCCAAACATAACAAATAAAAAGGAAGATGTGTGCAGAGCTGAAGAAATTATAAAATAAATTGATGATGTTTAGACTGTTCCCGCGTCAGCTAATCTTTTCTGGGTGTAATTGAGAGACTAGTTGATTTTAACGGGATGTCAACCCAAGTTGGGCTAAATATATGCGTAGAGTTTTGGGGAATTGTGTACTTTGTATGGGTAATATTTATATTTAGGGGTTAGTTCCTTTGCGCGTGGTTATATAATATCAAGTATTTCCATCTAAAACAAATAATTTGTAATCCCAGTTGGCTGTAGAATACACCGACTACATTTCTGTTGAGAGATAAGACCTCCCCACCAACGTGTGCCCTAGATATGACGCAAAACAATCTGATGGGGAGGCTCCAGTGATGCTGGAACTCTTGGGAATGCAGAACACCCCTTCATTGTTATTACTCCCCGGTTAACTCTGGCCTGAAGAGGTAGCATCAGGCAAGGGTAAAGTAGGGCTGTTTGATATTTCAACCAAGTGCAAACAAATGAATACTGCTATATTGAATTGTTAGAAACTGAACTGTTTGATTATTTAACTGTTTATAAACAAATGACTGATATTTAATTGAACTGTTAATAATACATAGCAATACTTGGAACTATTAAACTTTGTTGACTTATACTAAAATAAATTGTTAGAAATAGAACTGTTTCATCATTTAAGACCGTGGATATACAAAATGTGTTTACAAATCATATATTTAGTATATATGTAAAAACGGAATTTGGCATTGAATAACCAACAATGTTTAATTTGCCATGAAACCAAACCAAACCAACCCCAAACAAACCAAACTAATAATTGACAAACTGATCTATTTGACTCAAATATGGGATCCAAAATGATAATACCATTTCGGCTGAGATTAGACTGGGAAATAATGGCAAGGAAATGGTACTCCTCACTCCACAGAGCACGAGGAGAGAAGCATCACCATCAGATACAGTTTAGTGTCATAACAAGAACAATTTTTGAATACAAATTACATCATATCTAATTAAACAGAAAGCTATGAACGACATTAAAATGCTAAGAATTTTTGCCTTTTTCATTTCACTTTTACATTTGAAAATAATTTTCAGATAAGGCACCATTACATCGCATGTTAACATTGCCCTGAAGATGGTTTCACAAAAAAGAAAAATGGAAAGCAAAACAATGGCATATTATTCACATATAGATAAATACATCCTGTGAATATTTTTTCAAATTTATATTCACGCACACACACACACACATATATATATATATATATATATATATATATATATATATATATATATATATATGTGTGTGTGTGTGTGTGTGTGTGTGTGTGTGTGTGTGTGAATATATATAATTCTATGGACATATCGACACGTTTATAGTCTATTTTCAGAAATGTGTCCGATTTGATATTCCAAAGAGACAATAACAGGTTACGAAGAACTTGTCACGTGGTTCGGGAATATGATAAAAAAATTATTTTCGATAAAAAAAAGTACGAAAATACTGTGCAAAATCATCGCTTGTGAAGATAGGTTTCTAATGGACAAGTGGACTGCGTATTTGGTAAATGGAACGAGGTAATATGGGGATGGAATTCTTCCAGAGTCTGTAATCACACACATTCAAAGTAAGAAAGCGTTGGAAATGAAAAGGAAGCAATTTTACAGAGAAGATGGAGAGGGGGTAAAATATAAGCAGAAGAAAACGAAAAAAAAGAACCGAACAAAACCCTTGTAAATTCCTGAAACATAAAGTAGAAAATAGGAACGTTTCAAGAATCTTAGGTCGAAGTTGGTAAATTTATGGGAAAAGTTTGACCGAATAAGAAAAATGAAAAAAAAAAATATGAAGGAACTAATACTAAACGAAAAACGCTAAAAAATTACACAAATGCTTGTCTATATTCGATTTCCTATAAAGGTCGACAATTAATTTTCAGAAAAAAATTGATTGGGTTGAATTTCAAACTAACAAAATTACTAATCACGTAAAGGTCGATACTTTTTTTTTGTCTGAAAACTATATTTATTGATTCATTGATTTTTCCGGCATCTCAAACTATCTTGGCATATTTTATGCCCAAAATTTAAAGCGTTGCGTTACTTGTGTGTTCATACTAATATATTTTGTTGAGATGTCTTTATAAAGGGTCCTATCTATGGGCCAAATCAAACAAAACTGCCAAACTGAAGTGTTTGAAATAAAATTGTTTTGACATTTAAACTTCATACTTATGTTAAACTGAATTGTTAGAAATAGAACTGTCTTCATTTTTTACTGTGAGTGAACAAAAAACTGTTCTTATGCTAATTGAATTGTTTGAAATAGAACTGTTATAAAATGGATTTGGCAATAAATAACCAACAATAGTTTGAATGCCACAAAACCAAAGCAAAGCAAGCCAAACTAAACAAATCTTCAAAAGTGGAGCCACACCATCAGATGAGTGAGTGGGTACTCTACACTTCACAGATCTCCAGAACTAGAGACTCAGCATCAGAGGCAGTGATTGGGTACACTAAACTCCACAGTTCTCCAGAAGTGGAGCCTCGCTACTAGATGTGGAGAGTTGGTACTCTACACTACACAGATCTCGAACACTGGAGACTCGTCCTCAGGTGTATTTTAGTGCCATACCTATGACACCCTTTTTTACATGTGTCTTCCTCCTGTGCATATCTGGATATTGTCATGATGGTTAGAGTGTTCGCAAATGGCCCGAGAGACCTGGCTTCAATCCCAGGTTGAGTCATACCACAGACTCAAAAAATGGTACTTGATGCCTCCTTGCTTAACACTCAGCATTATAAAGTACGGATAAAGGGTAAAGTGGGTCAATGAGAAATATTTTAACCAGAGGATGAAGCATCATGCAAACGAAGTTTGTTGCAAATGAAAGCCAGTCAAATGTAAAAAGCCAATGTGCCAATTACAAATCTCTTTTTCTGCTGAAACCGTCAAGATGTGAGGTCTGTAGAACAGAATGGTGCCCATGGTGTAATGGTTATCGTCGTAGGAAATGGACACGGCGACACGAGTTCAAATCCTGGACGAGGCTGATTGCATTTCACATAGCACTAATACCATTGGGAAAAGTATGAATCCAATTATTTCCCCCTCCAGCTATGGGTAAATAGTAGGGCAGACTGGGTTCTTCAGCTTTGCTGAGGCACCTAGTCTAGGAGAAGGAAAACTCTGAATTCAAACCTGTTAAACTCCGCTTAAAAATTGACCTTGTGTCATATCCTCCCCGAGTGGAAGGGTT
Organism: Sepioteuthis lessoniana; assembly: GCA_963585895.1. NCBI lineage: Eukaryota > Metazoa > Mollusca > Cephalopoda > Myopsida > Loliginidae > Sepioteuthis > Sepioteuthis lessoniana. Next base: position 53,444,389 of record OY757907.1, read on the forward strand.
GGTAAATATGGGTAGAACCGAATGCTCAAGCCGTGGTCAGATTTTGGCAACGTTGAAATATCTCAATTTTTCACCTCCATCATTTTCGAAAGCAATAATTTCTATATCGGCGCGCAATCTCCCAGTATATCACATTTTTCTTAACTTAGTATCGAGGTGATGAGTTGAAAATTGATTGGGTGAACCAACCCTTCTGTTCGGGCAGGATATGACACAAGTGAACGAAATAGCGAGACTGGAATTTGAACTAACTTACTACGATGTCACATTCGAGCATATAAGCCACCTCGCTATGTGGATATCCACTTGGGATGTTGGAGTTGAATTATTTTACAATTAAATTTACTTCTTATATAGCGGCTTATACGCGTATATATATATATATATATATATATATATATATATATATGTGTGTGTGTGTGTGTGTGTGTGTGTGTGTGTGTGAAAATAAGTGGAAAAGTACATAAATCGAAACAGAGAACGGATTCAATTAATATTTCGTCCTTATTTCATCAAACACTTCATCTTATCGGATTTTCTCCATATATAGAAATAAGTAAAAGTAAAGTTGGCGACTTTAGTCGAAGGTATCTCGAAAGCTCTCTTTTCGATAGCTACTACACCAAGGTGTAGGAGAGGGCGCTACTCCAGGATTGACCCACTATACCCTTGATCCGTACCTTATAATGCTGACTGTTAAGCAAGGAGTCATCTTGTACCATTTTTGAGTCTTTGGTATGACACGACCTGGGATTGAACCCATGTCTCTCAGGCCACTGGAGAACACTCTATTATGCCTATGTCCGGTAGACCTCCGTATTGAAAAGGGAACTTTCTGGTAGCCCTCGATTACAGTCGCCATCTTTACTCCATATATATATATATATATAGGAAATCAACCGACTTCCTCACTAAGAAAAAAAAGAAGAGTTAATTTTTGCGTAAAAATAGACTTGAGAAGCAAGAATTTTTGAATCTGCAAATTTGCATTTATTAACCAATCATCGCTTACACACTTTTCTCAAAATATCTTTGCCAACTCGCAGACAGTACTTGACTTGCCGGATCAAAACTCAAAATAATTTAAGAAACCTTTTACCTCTTAGATTGTCAAAAATACATATTCAACCAATTACAATGATTGATAAATCATCAATATTTTTATTTGTTTTCGAACCAACACCTTTTTTTATAGATGAATGATGAAATGCATAATTCTTCAGAATATTTATCGGTTTATTCTGTAGATAATGTTTGTTGTTTGAGCTCTGTAGCTGATTTTTCGAACACTGAGGCCAGGGTTCCAACCTCAGCAGGACGCACCCCTTTTTTACCCACGCGAAGAGCGATGCGGTTTGGACATGTGGTTTGAGTGTGGGTCTTGATTATCTTTTGATAGCTGTTTTTATTCTCATCTACAGAAGTCACCCTTATAGATGAGCAGCAGTAGTTCCCCGATCGAACTAATGGATCCTGGTCGTTGAACCGTATGGTTCATACGCACAGGACTGGGTTAGGTATTGCGTTGAGCCGTCAGAGGTTTTATCTGTTTGCCTTTACGTCCGCCATACTGCTTCCCATGGCTTTCGAAAAAATTTTTTTTTTTTTTCTCTTACTTCCTCCGTTTTTCATTATTAAGTTTTAATAATGCAGGGACAAAAAGTTTGACGGCAACTACACAAGAATGGATTATTGAACAAGTCCTTGAGGCAGTACCCCACAAAGCAGCAGCTGTACAGCCACCAGCCACCCTTCACGAAAACTATCAAAATTAGACGAACAAGATATGTTGGACTGCTGGAGAAGTAGGGACGAGCGCATAAGTGATGTACTCCTGTGGACTCCATCACATGGCCGAGCAAAGGTATGACGACCAACTCGAACTTACATACAGCAGTTCTGTGTCGATACGAGATGTATCCCTGAAGACCTGCCGGAAGCAATGGACGATAGGGAGGGGTAGCGAGTGAGGGCAAGGGATATCTCTACTGATGGTGCGACATGACGATGATGATGATTCTATAAATCTACTTAAAACGTTCGACTATTTATTTTGAGCGTACATATAACATTTTGTTTATTCAAGAATCTATTTAATTTTGAAATCGTTTAATTATTTTAACTTGAACAAAAATAACTTGTTTATTTAGATATGCGCCTCCTACCAATTCAATGTTACCATACCTATATTCTTTTTTGGCCGCATCCGCTTACATATCTGCGCATAAATATACTTTCTCTCTCCTATAGTTACATATGCATACAAATATCTTTTACACTCACAAATTGTATTAATTAGATTTAGACGTAGTAAACTGTTACATAGAATCTTAGAACGTTTCTTTCTTGTATTGTTAAGATTGGAGAATATTCACGCTCTCATATAATCTTTTCTTATTAGAGAAGACTTTCTAACTTCTGTTTTTGAAAGAAAAATTTACCTAAGTTAAAGAAAAAAAATTATTAAATTTGAAGATAGGTGTTTTATTCAAATATTTACGCTCTTTTCGGCTTTATACACATATATATATATATATATATATATATATATATGTGTGTGTGTGTGTGTGTTTAGAACATATATATATATATAATTATGGTATGAGGTAGTAGAACAGTTTCAAGTTGGAGGCTGAAGCAAATTACGAGAAATTATGACGGCACTTTTGAGTAAACACATGCTAAAAAGATTCGTCTTTGAATCCATCTTGTCCCTTCGTCGTCTATTGTATTTTCACCTGACCCCCTGACTTCGCTTTTTCAAGGACATAGCTAGAGATTTGGGGTGAGAAGCAGAAATCGTGGCCTCTTACGGAGGCCCCATCAGTGCTTAATTCAATTTCCTATTGTAAATTTCAATAGAAAGGAAGTAAATGTTTGCGAGATTTAGAGTAATGGTAAACGAACTTAGCTAGCAGACTGTATACCAGAAAAACATGAATGTAAAAAAATGACAAATTAAGAAAATGATACTGACAATAAAATACAATCAAATTCTATCAAGATTTCAGTAAAACAAGAAAATTAAAAAAAAAAACAACGTATTATTAAAATGATATTAATAAGGAAATATACTCAGATACTATCAGGTTTCGTTTGGTTTGGTTTGATTTTATGGCATATCAACCATTGTATATTATTTAATGCCAAATCCTCTTTACATATATTTTTAAAATATGATTGAATAAAAGTAATGCCAAATCTTTATAAATATATATATTAAATATATATGATTTGGTTTGGTTTGATTTTATTAAATGGCATATCAACCACTGTATATTATTTAACGCCAAATCCTCTTTATATATATATATTGAATATATATGATTTTGTTTGGTTTGATTTTATTATATGGCATATCAACCATTGTGTATTATTTAAAGCAAAATCCTCTTTATATATATTAAATATATATGACTTGGTTTGGTTTTATTCTATTTCATGGCATGTCAACCATTCCAGGTTATTTAAAGCCAAATCTTCCTTATACATATATATATTAAATATATATGATTTGGTTTGGTTTGGTTTTATTATATGGCATATCAACCATCGTATATTATTTAATGCCAAATCCTCTTTATATATATATTAAATGCATATGATTTGGTTTGGTTTGATTTTATTTTATGGCAGGTCAACCATTCCAGGTTATTTAATGCCAACTCTTCCTTATACATATATATCAAATATATAGGATTTGGTTTGGTTTGATTTTATGGCATATCAACCATTGTATATCATTTAATGCCAAATCCTCTTTATACATATATATTAAATATATATGATTTGATTTGGTTTGATTTTATTATATGGCATATCAACCATTGTATGTCATTTAATGAAAAATCCTCTTTATACATATATATCCAATATATATGATTTCTAAACAATTTGTTGATAACATTTTTAAACGAGCCTACGCATCCTATCCAGGACGGTTGTTGTGGGGTTTTACACTTTTGCAGGAAGGCAGTCTGTGTGTTCTACAGCCCCCAGCTGACTTAACCAGATGCTATCAGATTTTCTGAAAGAAATGAATGTTGAAATAAACCGAACAATGTTTTTAAAAATGAATGTGAAATTTATACGGACATTTAGGCCGCATGAATTGATTTTGTTATAACTTTTTGGACGATGTATTAAACATCACTCTTCAGATCTATATTGTATTATATAACCATTGCATGGGATACGAGTACTGCTGATACACCCCTGATTGTGGAACCTTTGCATATATTGCTTTCTATATAAAATGATTTCATATGATTTAGGTATATTACGAAGAATCTGCATCATCATCATCATCATCATCATCATCATCAAGGCGTGCTAACAGCACGGATTCTCATTGATTCACTCACATCAACTTTCTCTATAGGATATCACTTTTGATTAGTCCTCTAGACAGCACCCTGATTCTGCACAGAGTTGATGAATATAAGTTTTTACTGATTGACCAACACTGGTGTGTCCATGTGTTTGAATCGATAAGATAACGTGGCTTATCGGCACGTCTTTACCACTCGAGCAATACCCAGCATGTCCTTCTCGTCTTACTTGGATGGTTTTTGTGAATGGAGGTAAGCAGATATTCAGTTATAGTCATAGAGAATCCTGCTTCAAGGATTTGTTCAAAACAGCACGCAGTATCTTTATGTAATTCTCGTCTAGCTTTTTTAATCATTTGTACCACTTATTGAAATTTTATTCCCAATATATATATATATATATAGAGAGAGAGAGAGAGAGGGAGGGAGAAAGAAAGAGAAAGAAAGAGCGAGAGAGAAAGGGACTGACAAATAGACAGAAAAAGTTCCGTAGGAGTTTAAAATATAGAAAAGCAGTAGGGGAATAATAGTTTATAAAGCTTTTGGGAAGGCCTTCTCCATCGAGGGCCCGTGGGCGTTTTCAAATAGCTCTCTTCGCCCCTCTTCACCCTCTGAACTACCCTTCTGTTTTCAGACGTACAACTAGAGATGTGGGAACCCGGAGAACGTTGGTTCTTTGAAGAGCTCCTCCAACATTTACTTAGAAATTTTCTTATTTTATAATGTTAGCAGATATGCAGTAGAACTATTATTTATGAAACTTTTGCAACCCCCTTATATTAGGGGGCTCTGGGAACGTTTTCAAAGAATCCAGCTTCCGCCCGCTTCTGATATGCCTGTTTTTTTCTATCTATCAGTTCTTTACTTTCATGTTCATCAATTCTTCCTTTTACCAATTCCACTTTCGCGTCTCTTGTATTCCCAACTTGAAACACCATTATTACAATGGCTTCGTCGTAATTAGCATTTTACTACAAGGGAAAGGTGACCAGCGCTTCTTTCCCGCCTTCCATCTTTATTATCAAGTATGTGAGTGTGTAAGAGAAAGTAACTGTGTCATTCATTTCTTTGCCAAGTTTCCTTTTCATACGTATGATATAAGTAACAAGTCGTGTTTCACCAACCGTATTCTTCCTTTTTCAATCAACACACTATAATATTCATAATTTAATCCTATGAAAAAACTACATCATCTTTTACTTTACTCTTACTTTAAAATGTTTCTGGTTGCTTTGTTTTCCTCGAAAGAACGTGAGAAGACGAGAGTCCTCGAGAGTCTTATATTAAAATGACCAGCCATCCGTTACTGATTGAAATACAACTGTCCTCATTCCCCAGTTAACAAAGATAAAGAATGCTGCTGGATAAAAGATCGTTTCGTTTCGCGAGATAGAAAAAAATGAAAGGGTGTTGGGTGGGGGAAAACGATTGAATATTGGAAAAGAAGTTATAAATAGAGATCAAAGAATATAGATTAGATACAAGAAAGAACTGAACGAAAAAAGAAAAAGAAAAAAGAACGAGCCAGAAAGAGTAATAGTGTTAGAGTTCATTCCAAGAGACGCAAGAAATAATAAATAGCTCGAAGAATACACAAAAAAGCGCAGAGAAAGAACTAAAAAAATCTGCTCAGAAAGAGCAAAAGAAAGACTTATTACAGCAGCCAGTAACAGCAATATCAATGGAAAGAAATTAAAGACAAACAGGAAAACATCAATAAAAATAATCTTGAAAACAAAAAGAATAAGAAGAAAAATAACTGTATGGATACTTCAAGTGTCAAATGAGGGAAATTGTACGTGAGATGACCTGGACAGAGCTACAAAGGGACTCCTGAAGACAGAAACTAAATCTCTACAGTACAAAAAAATGATTGCTCCTACCGGTGAGGCTAATAATACGCTAGAGGGAGACACTCCAAAAAACAACCCTGAAGCGTATGGCTCTAAACTGCATCTAGTGGGAAAGGTATAGGTCTAGAGATCTATGGAATGTGGAGTACCTTTTTATTACCATAACTCCCAGGTCCACCCAGAGCTGTAGTGATAGTAACTGTTAAGATCTCATCCATAGATCAAATAGACCTGTTTCAAAATTAATTGTATTCGATAGGACTGCATGCAAAAACCTTTTAAGCAACAACTTACACAAATGTAAATATGAATGTACAATGAACGCGATTCCCTACCCTATATACATAAAATAACCCCTGATGCCATTAAAATCAATCAATCAATTACAAAATAATGCTTGATGAACTGATTATGTCAAAGCAAAATTCAGAATCCGCAGAAGAATAGAAAATATAGGCTATGTGGTGATAGAGATGTGATGGCAGAAAACTGGCTCTAACGTAATACGAGAGTAGCCATGACTGATTAAGGTGATCCACTGTGAATTATGAAAACGATTAAATTTTATCTTTTCTGACAAATGGTATTATCACGAGCCTGAATCTTTTTTTATAGAAAAGCAGACAAATAAAATTCTCTTGGACATCAAAATACAAACGGATAACCAAATACCGGCCTGAAGGCCAGACCCAGACGTAATTAACATGAATAAAAGAAATTGTCATCTTACCAAATTTTACCATTCTAGTGAACCATGCGCAAATAAAAGAAAACGAAAATCTTGAAAAATATCTGGACCTTGCTAGAGAGTTGAAAAAGTTTAGGAGGTAACGGTGAACCAATCTTGCTTGAAACAGTCACCAAGAGCCCAGAAAAGAGACTGGGTGTGACCATAGGGAGAAATGTAACTATTAGGAAAACAGCAAGAATACGTAGCAGAGTCCTGGAGCTCTTGATTCTTTTTAAACATCTCGTAAATAAAACGCAACATGCAGATGGAAAATAATATTGCAGCATCCAAAGAGACGATGTCGATTTTGACTGGGGTACATTAGACGCACAATGATAATGAACTTTTCATACCTTTATGCGGAACCTTTGTTCACGTATTAACGATAAACCAGTTATGCACTTGTAGGTAATATGATAAATAAGATAGAAAATAATTACAAGCTGAAATAAATAATAATGGTTTATTTATTTTCATTTTTTAGATTAACAAAATAGAAACAAAGAAAACCAAGGAAAGGACAAAAAAAACCGAGATGAAAAAGTGCAAAATAACGAAAAGTGCAACAAATAAAAATGAAAGTAAAAAGAAAGAAAAAGGAAGGGGAAAGAAAAAGAAAAATTTGGTTTGTTGGGTTGGGTTTTATGGCATATCAACCATTGTAGCTTATCTAATACTAAATCCAGTTTAGACATATATATTAGTTACGTGGTGAATTCGATAAGTTTCCAGACTTTTTTTGTACGGGCATTTAAAATTGTCGTAGACTCTTGAATATTCAGTATGTTATTGCTATACATCTTATGAGATGACTGAATAATTTTTATGATTTCAGGTTTAAATGAACAGCAACAGCAGGAATTGGAATACACACTACTAAAGCCTGATTGTTACAGCTGGTAAATTTCAAAAATGCAATCTCGACGTGAAGACACTTTAGAAGAACGATATGCAATACAATTCTGTTTTAAACTTGGAAAAATTGCCACAAAAACGTTTGGAATGCTTCAGACTGCTTTTCGACTATTTTGCATGAATCGAGCATCAGTTTTGGAGTGGCATAAGAGATTAAAGGAAGGCAGGGAGTCTGTGAGGGATGATGAGATGCGTGCGAGGAGTAAAAAAGTCAATAGACCAGAGTTGATTGGCCAAAGGGTTAGGCTTAGGGTTACTATGTTGAGGTTTTAAGGGAGTTCAGGAAGAGATTCCGTCGGAAGAGGCCAGCACTCTTCAAATCGGGTCAATAGCCTTTCCACCAGGACAATACACCAGTCCACAACTCCATCCTTGTCACTGATTAATTGACCAAGATTGGCATCAAGACAGTTCCTCAGCCTCCCTATAGTCCAGACCTTGCTCCCTGTGACTTTTGCTTATTCCCTAAGTTCAGAGGCTGTCGTTATGAGACAATTGAGGAGGTGAAAGAGACTTTGGCAAAGGTCATTGACACGCTCACACAAGAGGACTTCCATGGAGCCTTCCAGAAGTTGTTGGAACAGTACAACAAGTGCATTGCAGCCGGGGGAGACTACTTCGAAGGGGACTTGAGTTTCATGTGTGTACTATCAATATAATTCCCATACGAAAAAGTCAGGAAACTTATTTAATGATCCTCGTATAAAAGATTTGTTTAAGTTGGGTTTTATGCCATATCAGCCATTGTAGGTTATTTAATGCCAAATCATGACATAAATCATTAGAAATATATATATATGATTTGTAAACACATTTTGTAGATCACATCTTTGAATAAGCCATCGGGTATTTTTTTTTTTTTTTTTGCTCTCGGAAAAATGGTTTCAAGCATTTCTATCTAACATAAATAATTCTATTGACCATTCATCATTTGTTTGCACACATTTAAATGGATATACACATATTGTAGGCAATTTCTTTTTTAAATGCTTGTTTATTTGCTTAGGTTTTAACTATGGCATATCAACATTTATAGGTTATTTAATGCCAAGTCCATTTTTTTACAAATAAACATTTCTATTTCAAACAATTCAGTTTAGCTTAAGTACAGTTTCAAAGTCTAAGACAGTTCTATTTCAAAAGATTCAATTTAGCATACAAAACCAGTTAGTTCCGTTTCAAACTATTCAGTTGAGCATAAGTACGCAGATTAAATATCACAACGTTCCTATTTCAAGCTGTTCAGTTTATCATAAGTATGCAGTTTAAATGTCCAAACAGATTCATTTCTAACAATTCAGTTTAGCATAAATACGCTGATTAAATGCAAAAATAATCTCATCTCAACCAACACAGTTCTCTTTGACCCATAAATAGGACCCTATCAGGTGCTACCACTCCGGGTTAGAATGAACCTGGATGCGATGGCAAGGAATACGTACTCCACATTCCCCAAAGCTCCAGCATTACTGGAACCTCATATACAGGACACTGGGTGGGGGTCTTACCCCTCTGCAGAGAGGCAATCGGTTTATTCTGCACCCCTAGCCGACTGGGCCATATGGATTTATTTTGGGAAACTTCTTAAATGAGTCAGAAGAAATTTATTTGCACACGAGTATTACTAATATTTCTCTACAGTTAATAGTTTCTATTATAACTATCTACATTAATAATGCAATTCAATATTAATCATTTATTCTCTGACAGTGAAGAGCTCACAAGTATTGCTATGCATCACTAACAATTCAACTAGACATCACTCATTTATTTACATACAGTTAAATGGTCAAACTGTTCTATTTCTAACAATTCAACAAAGCATAAATTATTTGTTTGTTCACAGTTTGAGTGTCAAACAGTTTTATTTGACCCATAAATAAGACTCCATCAGGTTATACCACTCCGGGCCAGATTAGACCTATGAGTAATGATAATGAAGGGGTAATTAGCATTCTCCAAAGCCCCAAGCCTGGAGCCTCACCATCGGATTGTTTAATATAATATCCAGTACATTCGTTGAGGGAGCCGTAAGTCTCTGCTGATATGCGGTGAGTGTATTCTGCAGCCCCAGCCAACAGGCCTGAAGAAAGAAAAGAATGTTGAGAAGAAAGAAAAATAAAGCGTCTAAAAAAGAAAAAAACCAAAAAGAGAGAAAAAAAATTAAAAACGAAAGAAAATCAAGAAAAAAGAAAAAAGAGAAAAGAAAAAACGTTTGAAAATTAAAAAGTAAAGTACGGAAAAGATAGAAAAAGAATAACATACTAAGGAGAAGGGGGAAAAGAATGGAAAAAATTAAGAAAAGTCAAAGCAAAGAAACGAAAAAGCGCATGAAAAAAAGGAAAAGGAAAGGGCGTGAAAAAGAAATACCCCCCTAAACACACACACAAATACACACACTCAAATAACAAAGAAAAGCTTGAAAAAAGATTTTTAAAAAGCAGGCGAGAACTTTATTAAAAAAAGGAAAAGAAGGAAGTACAAAAATATTAGGAAAAGCATATAAAGAAAAGAAAGAAGTAAATATTAGTAGAAAGAAAGCGCAAAAGAGAAGAAAACAAAAAATAAAAAAGCATTAAAATGAAAGGGAAAAAGCAAAAAAGAAATAAATTACAAAAAAAAAAAAAAAGGAAGTAAAAGAAAGAAAGCCTAAAAGAGAAAATGCATAAAGCAAATTCATAATAAAAACACAAAAAATTTTTTTTTCTATTTTGAAAAGTACAAAAAAATCAACGAGAATCGCAAATGGAAAGTGCAAATAAAACAGAAAGTGAAAGTACAAAAGAAAAGAAAAGAAGGAAAGAAGAATATGAAAGTACAAAAACGAAAGAAGCACAAAAAGCAAAAAGTGTAAGTCGATAAATGAAAAACTAACTAAATAAATAAAGCACAACAATAAAGTGTACAAGTAGTGCAAAAACTACTAAAAAAAAAAAACCAAGAGAGAAAAACACAAAAGAATTTAAAAAAAAACAAAAAAAAAGAATGCAAAAAAATTTGAGAAACACTCAAAAAATATAAAAACAAAACGCAAAAGGAACGTAAGAAAAAGGTAAAAACGAAGAAAGAAAGAAACAAGGCCCCAACCATAAAAAAGCACGAATAAAGAAAGCACAATAAGAAAAGAAATTTTAAAAATATGATTGAATAAAATAAAAATAAAATCGAGAAAGCCCATATGTTGACGAAATTTTTTTAAAAATATATATATATATATATATATATGTGTGTGTATGTATGTGTGTGTGTGTGTGTGTGTGTGTGTGTGTGTGTGTGTGTGTGTAATAAAGAACAAACTAGCTATGGAAAAATGATTGGGAAAGGAGGAAAAGTGACTAAAAATAAATATAGGAAGTTGGAAAATACAGAATAATCTGGCCAGAGTGAACAAAGATAAGAAGCGTACAAAACGAAACTTTTCTTATCGCAGATTTAAAACAAAAAAAAAAAAATCTGTCATCAATAACAAAGCAAAAGGAATTTAGCTTCCAATTGCTGTGATTGTGCTTTGAAAACCAGTTAACAGAGAAAAAAACAATAAAAAAAAAAAACTCTAAACCATTATGTGCTTTACATAGGGTTTTTAGAGATAGCATTCAGCTACTTTGATCCCACTTCAATAGTTTAGTACGAGGAAGAGTACGACTTCCTGGCATTTTGATGGATATGTTAGTTTAAAGAAAAATGATTTCTTTTCTAAAACCGGAATATTTTCCGAAGAGCACGTGATTCTTCTTTTGCCTGTTTCTAGCTTTCAGGGAAAATTCTAAAGATCGTCCGGCACGTCGAATGTTTACTTCTGCAGAACATAATCACTTGTGTATAACACGCACTCATGCACAATACGCAAGTCTACAATTGGACTACAAAATTCTGGAAAGAAAAGATATCGTGTATCAGATGCACTGACTATTTAGAATTTTTAGTCGCTGAATATAACTAACACACACATGCACACACCTAACCCTAACCCTAACACACACACACACACACACACACACACACACACACATATATATATATATATATCCATATATATATACACAGGAATTATTTATGTATAACACGTACTCATGTATAACACATATGCCTAACTTTGGACTACGAAATTCTGGAAAGAAAACTCTATCCTATAAAATAAACACAAACATTTAGAATTTGTAGCTGCTAAGTTTAACTTACATATAAACACGCACACGCACACGCACGTGTGGGCACACACACTCACATAGACCTATATATATATATATATATATATATATAGTAACTAATTGTGTATAATATGTACTCAATTATAATACACACACACGCCTAAATTTGGACTACGGAATTCTTAAATGACAAACCATATCTTGTATAATAAGCTCAGATTTTTAGAATTAGTTGTCGCTAGATTTAATATAGATTTATTTGTTTAATTTTTTATCAGCTTGCTCAAAGTAAAAATAAAGATTTATAAAGTTTACATAATGTATTAAAACATGAAATTTACTCAGCAGTGAGAGCAAACACATTGCCAATTCACACAAAAATGTGACAAGCTTGCAGCGAAAACTAAGTCATAAATAAATTCACGTTGTGAAACAACTTAGTTTGGACCAGATAGATAGATTGATAGATATCGCGGTAAAATTATGGAATTAGCACACAAAGAGGATATATCCAAAGGTTTTTTATATGTCTGTAAATAAACTAATTGCACATTGGACGCAAAATATTTCTGGTTTCATGAAAAAATTCTTAAAGAAACAAGATTAGATTATTTTAAATAATATTCAAATTTTTTCTAAGCCATGCATAGTAAAATATTACATAATAACCTAATCTAAGCAAGAAATATGAAATTCATTGACAAAAATTAGAATTAATACTAAGTAGTTGTTTTTTGGACTTTTATGACGCCTTTCATTCTTTTAAGTATAAATTCAGTAATTTAAAGTAATGTCATTTATCAAAGAGGTTCCAATTTTCACGAATTGCAGTCCGCAGATTTTCTTTGGAAGACTGAGCACTTAAATCAAAAACAAATTCCATCATAAATTTTCAACTGGATTTAAGTCCAGACTTTGCTGGTCATCTCTTTGGTTTTCTATATCTTTCCCGAAAAAAAGCTTTAACCCCTTCGATGTTCACGCTATCCTAATATATTCTATATCCCTACTATTGATAAATCATTGGTTATAAATATACCTAACTGTATTATATATATATATATAAGATATTATTCCGTCTAGTAATTTTTGAGCATTGATTTATATCAATGCATTTTACTGGATGGAAATAAATTTATTATCTCAATGTGACCGATTGTTGTTTTTTAAGAGAAAAAATGTATAGGGCTATAAAGAAGAAACAGTTCTATTGAAGTATCCTATTTATAAAAGTAAACCTTGAAAAGTTTTCAAAGATGTGTTAACAGGATGATTAACTGATGAATAATTTGAAATCGTTATGTTATTGTACTCACTTAAAATCATTAACATTTTAGTCATATTGGGCATATATATACGGAAGGCTGATTTCAGAAAATTTTCGACCTTCGGTAAGGCTATCGACTTTTGCACTTCCCTCTAAAAATCAACACCTTCAATTTAAAAAAATCAACACATTTCGTCAGAAAAATAAGCGTAAGAGCCAGGCCATAATATGCTCTATTGATCTTGTGGCTTGCTATCTTTAAAGCCGACAAACAATAAGAAATATTTTGAACCAAACTGAAGAAAGTTGTTGCTATCAGACAACACTCACTTGAATTCTGGATTACCAAGTTTTAAGATTAAGTGATTGGAGGATCTTAAGTATATATCAACCAATCAAAGGTTGTTTAAAGCCAAGGGATTAAAAAATTACGTTTATTGTACATATTTCTAACATTTTTATTTAGTTTCTTAAGTCTTTTTGCTCATGTTTGATGTAGTGTTTTTAGAGGTATAAGTACCTATATCTTGCTAGAGACTGAAAAAAAACTATGGGACATGATGTGAAGATTATACCAATTGTAATTGGTTCACTCGGTACAGTCACCAACGGATTGATATAGGGACTGGAGGACTTGGAAATAAGAGGACAAGTGGAGACCATCCAGACTACGGCTTTATTAAGATCGGTCAGAATACTGAGAATTTTCCTGGAGACTTACTATCCATCAAACTCCGGTGAGAAGCCATCAGCTGATGCTGGAGCGAAATATTCTTAAAAGTCAAGTAATAATAATAATGATAATAATAATTTGAAAGAAAGTGAAAAGAAGGATAAGTATCTCGACCTTGCTGAGGAATTGAAAAAAAAACTGTTGAACATGAAAGTGACGATTTTCCCAGTTATAATTGGTCCTCTTGGTACAGTCACCAAAGGATTATAAAAGAGAGTGGAGGACTTGGAAATAAAAGGAACCAGTGGAGACAATCTAAACTACTCTACTATTGAGATCAGTGAGAATACTGAGAAAAGTCCAAGAGACTTGAAGAAACTTGCTATCACTGAAACTTAGACCATAAACTAGCGCTAATGTGAAAACTCTCCAGGAGTAAAATAATCATAAACTATATTGTCTTTAACTGGAACAAGCCGTTTTCTTCTGATAACTCTAGGCTCAGATGTCTCATTATGAGTATATCAATAAGATCAGGCGTGCAGTTCAAACTTATTGAATATTATTTTGCTAAATTTGTATTTTAAAGTTACATTTATTTAAGACCAGTTATAGTTTTTATATTTTTCTAGGATGTGAACGGTTGTTTCTTTATCTTTAACTTTACGCAAATATTAAGTGATGATTAGATTTTTTTAAAGGACTAGACATTCAATGAATTTTTAAAAGAACAAAACAACCTTTACTTTTTGAAAAGTAATGACACATTTTTCAAGGTAAGCTCTCTTACAAAAGTAATTAAAAGATTTGCCTCAAAAATTGTTTTTCTTGTCAGATTTCTCCAGGTTAATAATATCAATGTCTTTCCTTCTTTTAGATAAGAGCAATACAAAATCATACCACCCTTGATAGATTTCGAAATGACCATAATTGTATTTATTTAAAGAAATAACTGCTCCAATGTTCCTCCTGTCTTTTAAACCTGTTTTTGAGAGACAGGATACATCACTTCTTACAACCTGAACAACTTACAAATATAATAATAATAATAAAACTAATGACCATGCATAAGGCACTACATCCAAGAGATGTCGTTGACAGACTATATGTATCAAGAAAAGAGGGAGGAAGAGGACTTGCCAGCATCGAAGACAGCGTTGACGCATCGATACAACGATTCGAAGACTAGACAGGAAAACACGAAGGATGATTATTTACAACCATGAGAAACGATACTGACAACAGGATGAACAGAAAGACAAGTACTAGGAAACAAAAATGGGAAGAAAAACGACTATACGAGCGTTTTAAACGACTAATAAACAACAATTCACACCAGAAAACCTGGACCTGGCTTAGAAAAGGGAACCGCAAGAGATAAACAGAATCTCTCCTAGTACTAGCAGAAAAGAATCCCACAAGAACTAATCATATCAAAACGAGAATAGATAAGACGCAACAAAATAGCAAATGTCGGTTATGCGGTGACAGAGATGAGACCATCAATCACATAAGTGAATGTAGCAAATTGGCACAGAAGGAGTATAAGACTAGACATGTCTGGGTTCGCAAGGTGATCCACTGAGAGATGTGCAAGAAATTTAAATTTGACCATACCAATAAATGGTATATGCACAACCCAGCCCCTGTCCTAGAAAATGACACACATAAACTCCTATGGGACTTTGACGTACAGACGGATCACCTAATCTCGGCCAGAAGACCTGACCTTATAATAATCAACAACAAAAAAGAGAATTTGCAAAAATGTTGACTTTGCTGTTCCGGCCGACGACAGAATAAAACTGATATAATATGAAAAGAAGGATATGTACCTCGATCTTGCTAGGGAATTGAAAAAACTATGGAACATGCAGGTGACAATTATACCAATTGTAATTGGTGCGTTTGGAATAGTAACTAAAGGATTACTAAAGGGACTAGAGGACTTGAAAGTTGGTGGACGAGTGGAGACCATCCAAACAACAATATTATTGAGAATGGCCAGAATACTGAGAAGAGT
Organism: Sepioteuthis lessoniana; assembly: GCA_963585895.1. Classification (NCBI taxonomy): domain Eukaryota; kingdom Metazoa; phylum Mollusca; class Cephalopoda; order Myopsida; family Loliginidae; genus Sepioteuthis; species Sepioteuthis lessoniana. Next base: position 53,460,332 of record OY757907.1, read on the forward strand.
CCCGGAGACTTGAGGAGACTTGCTGTCACACAAACTCCAATGAAAGACCATCAGCTGACGCTGATGTGAAAAACTCCAATGGAGATAATAATGATAATGATAATTATAATAGTAACTATTGGCATCCTTTTTATTCACTATTTGCCTTTTCTTATTTTAATATAGAAGAGGAAATCTTTCTTTGGAGCCGTTGGGAAAATCATGTTCAACAAACTCATTGCAAACTAAAAGGGCAGTTCAATGGATGTTCGGATTGACATTGCAAATTTGTCAAAAATATGGATAACTATAAAATGAGCCCATGATTATCGGTTAAAATTTCATCAAAAATCCATTTACGTTATTCTAAACAGCTCGATGTTAGAAAGAATTTAATATCTTTTAGATTTTTGTCACACTCGTTAAAATGCACAAAAATCAAAAGATTTCATTCAAGGTCCATTGGCAATATTTATCCCACTTCACTCCTTTTCTATAAGGAATATGTAATATAGTCTAAAATCCAAAGATTGAGGGCTCTTTTATACAACTACCTTTAATAATTTGTTCTGTTCATGGTTTTATAAATGCCTTGGAATATTTCATCTAAAAAAAATTTCGAAGATTTTGATTATGGATGTTTTCCGAATTGCCTAGACAGAACTAAATTAAATTACCTTCAAGCAATAGCATATTGGCTTCTTTTAGAATATATATATATATATATATATAAAGTAATATTCTTCCTAGATGATTTATATTTGTAGATATACAGAAAACATTTCGTTGTTTTCAAAATAAGCAACTTTAAAAGATGTTACTCTTGAATCTAGAAATAAAAAATAAATTTATACTAAAACAAATGTGAAAATATAAATCATTAAACGTTTCAGTCCAAAAGATCAGATATTTTCTGGAAATGAATGGGGTATTTTGTCTTTAATTAGCATATACCTCAGCGAGAAAGCCATTTTAATGATCATGCCTAAATTTGGGTGATAACTTTACACGCACAATTTTTTCTATTAGTTTTCCGATGGAAAAGTTAACTTTAAAACATTGTAACTTATCAAGAAAAAAGGATAAAAAAAAGTTTTCAAAACATTCAAGATTTTAAAAAATGCTCATGTTCTGTTAGGATACAATCTTGAAAAAAAAGATAACATCTGGTCTTAGCTCAATGTGAATCTGTTTTAGTCTACGTTTTATTGTAAGCTTACGCAACTTATTTCTGAAAGTGTAAGGCATTTAGTATGGTCACCATAATTCCATTCAGATACGATACCATTATCTTTTTCATACGATGATCTCATTTTTCTTGACATCATCCTTTTCTTCTAGTTTTGAGCGAATGTTTTTTATTACATTGAAATATATCTAATATTTTTGTACGAATGTATTTCAAGATCTTATCTTTTTTTTTTTCTAGCTCTTAACATTGTTCTGCTTTTTGATTTCAGCACTTGTCCCCAGAAGGTCGTTTCTTATCGGCCATAGCTTACCGGAAAACATGTTAGATATATAGATTAAAAAAAAGGTTGCTCTACAGGATTTTGGGAAGAAAACGTAAATAAGACACCCTTATAAGTATAAATCTTCTCTGTCAGGTAAGCCAGATGTTTGGGATGAAAAACTACAAAAATATATTATGACTTTTATTTTCTTCCGAGAAACTAAAGTTATAGATTTTTTCAATGTTTATTCTTTCTTCTGCAATCATGCCTTTTTTCTCGTCGCCAGAAATATATTCACATTATCTGAAACTAAACATACCTGACAAATTTGAGCTACAAGGACAGCTAAATGCTAATGTATGAACAGATAACTTTGTCAAACTATCGATTACTAATAAAAAAAAGTTTTCGTCTGATACGTTATCCAAAGATTTACCATGAGTTAAGAAAAATAAAATAAGGAAATTTGAAATAAATTCAACGAGAAATATCCTCCACAAAAATGGTATAAACGGGAACAATTTTACTTATTTCTAAATTTGGAGCAGGAGCCTAGATTTGGAATTTGGGGACAAAACAAGAAAAGAAAACAGAAAAGAAAAATAAACGAGCTAGATCTAACGCCAAAAGTGATAAACTGATATCACTGACGTTGGTTAGTAAATGTATTGATGCAGTTACATCAACTTCAAATAGATGATATTACAACCAGCCTTTCAACGGGGCATAGAATAAGCTGATTGTATCCCAACAGAACGGTAAATACCCAGCAAAACTTTTCAAGCGAAAAAATCTTCTGATTTTACACATTTACCAAAAATCGAATAATTACTTGATTCCCTTTTCATTGCTTAGTTTAGTTCTTTCAATTTCTCCACTACTTTAGAAAATATATAACCCGTCTTGTCAAATGGGCTTAGAAAACGCTCACTGTATCCCATGAAGAGAGACGAGACTCACCCAAAAAGAGGTTTCCTGGCTATGACATTAAACTTCATCTGACTGTGAACCTCAAGTTCGGTAGATATAGAGAATGAGGAGTACCGCTACATTAGGAGTGCCTTGTGGTGTAATGGTAAAAGCAATGAACTACGGAATCGTGGAAAGCGAGTTCGAACTCAAGTCACGCTATTACGTTCACTTTCGGACAAGCACTGTTGGGAAAAGCATAAACCCCGTTATCCTCCTAGCTATAAGTTAGATAGTACCTCAACTGTTCTTTTAGAAGAATGGATTTGGCATTAAAAAACCTATAAAGGTTGATATGCCATAAAGGAAAATACCTTGCTGTTATACCCAGGAATTGTTTCAATTCACAGTTCTCTTGTAGCTATTTTCCCAATCAACTAGGTATGTACGATTGCTTCTTGAGGACTGCAAGAACAGTTTTTTTTAATCACTATATTTTTTATTTGTTATAGCATCAGCTTCCAGGACATGCAATTTTTTTTGTAAGTTTCTTCTCTCTGAAATGAATCATTATCATATTAATGGGTCACATCTATTTTAAGATAGTTTTAAATGACTTTGTCACCAAATTAGCAGTGATGCAAAATATTTTTCCTCTCTTGTCCAAATCATTTTGATCAAAGATTAATAGTTGGTTTTGTATCCTATTTTCAAATCTGAAACAAAAAAAAACATAATATTATTATTTGTATAGTTATTAGACGTCACATGGGTTCCATGTATGTTAAGACATCCTGTATATTAAATACAGGATTTGAAAATACATTTTGTGGATGCACAAAGTTAAATGATCAAACACTACTATTTCTAACAATTCAATTTAGCATGAACCAACAAAGTTAAATGGATCCAAATATTGACATGTATCATTAACAATCCAATTAAACATCAGTCATTTGTTTACACACAGTTAAATACTCTATCAGTTCTATTTCAGAAAATTCAATTAAGCATAAGTCATTTGTTTGCACTCAGATTTAACGTAAAACAGTTCCATTTGGCCCATAGAACTCTGTCAGGTGCTACCACTCAAAGTCAGAATGGACCTGGAATCGGTGGCAGTGAAGGGGTATTCTGTATTCCCTAATGCTTTAGCATTACCGAAGCCTCGCTATCAGCTTGTTCAGTGTCATATCCAGGATACTAGTTGGTGGGGTCTTAAACTACTGCAGAGATACAGTCGGTGTATTCTATAGTTCCCGCCGACACTTTAGGGATAAAACTATAACATCCTTCCAAAAATGTTACCCAACATTGCGTTATTATACAGGTATGGCTCCATCAGCCTTATAAGTAGAGTGTTCGCCAATGGTTCAGGAGGTCAGGGTTCAATCATTCATACCAAAGACTCAAAAAATGGTACTTGATGCCGCCTTGCTTAGGACTCAGCACTATAAGGTAGAATGGAGTAGCGCCTTCCCATACACCTCAATGTAGTAACTATTGAAAAGGGAGCCTTTGGGTTACCGTCGACTAAGGTCGCCAACTTTACTTACTCTTATGAATATATAAATATATGTCTGTGTGTGTGTGTGTGTGTGTGTGTGTGTGTGTGTGTGTGTGTGTGTGTGTGTGTGTGTGTGTGTGTTGTTGGGGTTGTGGGTTGTCGGTGCGTGTTTAGGGGTGCTGTTCGGGAGATTATGCGGCATGCTGGTGCATCTTTCTTCAGTTATCAACTTTTTTAAAAAGTTGTTCCACACAAGCTTTCACCACTATGAACAAACCATCTGAGTAGGTAGTCGAAGAGTTCTCATTTTTATCAGAACTGTCGGATCCTCGTGCGTCTAGAACTTATTGAATGCACCTTATATATATATATATATATATATATATATATATATATATATACATTATTTCAAGAAAAAACAATATCCGGTTACATTTGGAAAATAAGTTTATTTCCATCCTTTTAAGAGATTTGATGATTTCCTGTTAAAAATTGCTATGAATCAAAGACTCCAAAATGATTTTTAACAGGACTTTCTCAGATCTGAGGAAGTCCTATTGAAAATTATTGAGTATTTGATTCATATCAATGATCTTAACAGGATGGAAATAAATTTGCCATCCTTATGTGACTGAATATTGTTTTTTTCTTGAAATAATATTATTTGCTCTGTGAATTTATTTACATTGAGCCCTTTACCAGGAATATCTAAATATTCGAAATTTGAATAATTTATTTTTCCTGACAGAATTGTTCCCTACTCAGGATTGTTTATGATATATATATATATATATATATCATAAACGATCATGTTCTAATCATGTACAGACGAGAATGAGCTGAAAAGTTCAAGGGCTGAAAAGTTCATTTGATGGCATCATATCTACTGTTGACTACTTTTTGACTAGTGGAACCCAAGTTCTGCAACACCAACAACAATGTGCAGGTCACGAAGGAAACTATGATTAAAAATAAATCTCATTTGGTCTTGTTGTTGATTCAAGTCTACTTCCCACATATAGATCAACCACGTATATTTTTTATAAAAAAAAATTTTATAAAAAAATATTAAGTTTAATAATATCGATACAGTTATGTACCGTATATCGATAAAAAGTGAAATAAAAATGAAGCAAAAATTGAATAGAGATTGAAGCACCGTATTTTTGTTTCAACACATTCGCACTGAGAATATTTTTACAGAAAAATATCACTTTTTTTAAAACTCTATATCATCATAAAAGCAAAATTTATCGTGTGATTCTTTCTGCTTGAAGGATGATTTCAATGTCTGAAATTTACGATAGGATAAAACTTTCTCGGGAAAAATAGCACAATTATTAAGAAAATAATTCAAGATTTTAGTGCTTTACAATTACAGGTTACGCGCAATTAAACTATAACTTCCTTTCCCTAAGTAAAAAGATGTATGAAAAAAAAGGAGAGTATGATATGAGATAAGAGTCATGCGTTTGTGCAATAGGAGAGTATAAGGCGAAAGAAGAGGCAGTTTCCGATGGAAGAGAGAAGTATGGAGTAAAAGAGAGCAGACACAAGAAGGACGCAAAGTAGAAGGTGATAGTGTAAAGGAAGAGCGTAAGACAAAAGAGGAAGAGGGTGCCAACTGGAGGAAAGAGTGTAAAGAGAAAGAGGTGGCCAATCTTGGCGGAAGAGCGTGAGGCGAAAGAGGAGGCGAATGTCATCTGATGGGAAGAGAAAGCGTGGAGAAAGAAGAGAGAGTTGCTGATGGAAAGAGGCAGTTTAAAGCAAAAGAGGAGGTGGGTGCCGGTAGTAAGAAACAGTGTGAGGGGAGAGAAGTGGCAGTTGCTGGTATGAATGGAGAGTGTGAGGCAAAAGAATCGGTGGGTGCTCATTGGAGGAAAGACCCTGAGGGAAAAAAGAGACAGTTCCTTCCAGGAGAATGTAGCGTGAGACGAAAGAAGAGGTTGTTGCCGGTGGGAAGGAAAACTGCGAGGGGTAAGAAGATGGAGTCGCCGGCGTGAGAAAAGAGCTAGAATGGAGAGCTTGAGGCGAAAGAGAAGGCGAGCGGCTGGGAAAAAAGAAAGCTTTGAGGCGAAAAAATAGGTGGGTGCCGGCGAAAGCGAAAAGGGAAAGAGGAGGCAGACAGCGGAGGGAGGAACAGCGTGAGGCGAAAAGTAGGTGAGTACCAAGACAAGGTGGAAGTGAGTGCCTATAAGAGAGGAGAAGGGAAAGGAAAGATACAGTTGCCGGTGGGAGGGGAAAGTATGAGGCGAAAGAAGAAGACGGACGACGATATGAGGGGAGACCGTGAGGCGAAACGGAGCTGGGAGGGGAGGGAGCATGAGTTGAAAGAGGAGGAGGGTGACGTTAGAAAAGGTGGTTTTGAAAGGAAGAGAAAATCTGAGCACTGAAAATAAAAGACAACATGGGGTGATAGGGGAAAACACCAGAGGGATGTGAAAAACGTGGTTGCTAACAGCAGGAAAGGAAATGGGCGCCAGAGGGTAGTGAAAGAGGAGGCAGATGATGCCAGTGGTCGAGGAAAGCATTAGGCGAAAGAAGAAGTTGGGTGCCGGCGGTAAAGGAGAACAGGAGGCGACAGGGAACCAAAAGGAAAAAAACTGGTTGCAGATGGGTAAATGGGGACAGGAAGGGAGAGACGTCTTGAGAGGGTTCAGAAAGGGAGAGATTGTGGCTTGAGAGGAAGTGGAAGAGGAGATCGTGAGGCGAAAGATGAGGTGGGTGCCGTCGAGGGCAGCGTGAGGAGAAGTAGTAATAAGGAAGAAGAGGGTGCAGGTGTTTGAAATAAAGATAAGTCAAAGCTGTATAAAGATTATAAAAATTCTTGAAGATGTTGAGACTGCTACAAAAAACATTGGCTATCGAAACAAAGTGTGAAAAAATAGAATTTGTAAAGGAAGAAAGATTATTGGAAAATAATTTTTTTAAAAATAGAGTTTTCATAGAAGGACTGGACGCAAATGAAGAGAAAGAAGGAAAGCCAAAAAGGGATTTTTTTTTTAATTGAAAAATGGATAGTTGAAATACTTTTCTTTTTTTTTTTTTGTTTTTTTGTTTTTGGCTTTTTTAAGAAAATAACATAAAGCTGAGTTTCCTTAGCGCGAACAGGAACATGAGATCATCAAAGTAAAGAAATGGATGACGTAAGTGAACGTAGAAGCCAAATGAATGATAAGTATAGAAAGAGAGGTAGAAAATACTGAATAATTTAAAATAAAACAGGTTTTTAAAAAATAGAAAATGCAAAAGAGACGTATTGAATAAAGTGGATCCAACGACCAGAAGAATAAATGAAATATGGCGAAGAGAGTGGAAAGAGAGATAGATAGAGAAAACAAAGCATGATAAAAGAGCAATAAAATAAAATATGCAACCCCCAACAAAAAAAAATAATAATCTTAATATTACGAATGACAAACAGTAAGATTAAGAAAAAAATAAAGGCAAGTAGGAATGATATCTAAAAGGCGTAAAAGCCGAGTGTGAAGAAGAGAGGGATAAGAAAGGGCAATGCCAACACGACAACTGCCAATAGTAATAATAATAATAATAATTGTTTGAACTTAGGAAAAAGAAGAGTGAAGATAGCAGAAATAACCACACTTATATTTGTTAAAAACTTGTAAAGAACTGTATTGATGACGAATGAAAAAAAAAAAAAAAAAAAAACAGATAAAAACGGAGAACAGACATGAGAATAACGGGATGAGTGGGGAGAACAAGCAGAAGAGACTTTAAAAAAATTGAAAAAGCAGAAAGAGGTTGGGTTGAGAATGAAGCTCAATATCAGCGATAAAAAAAAGGAAAAGTCAAGAAAATATGCTCGAAAGATTGATGTCCCGTCAAACGAATTATGAAAATCAATAGAATTCAAGATTCCTTTAAATTATATATATATATATATATATATATATATATGTGTGTGTGTGTGTGTGTGTGTGTGTGTGTGTGTAAGCTTTAAATGTATAAAAGAAATTTTAAATTTTCACGCACACAAATATCTATCTATCCATCTACCTATCTATCTATAAGTGGTATGATCAAAAACTCCCCCGTCTTATCGGTGGTGCATAGAATATGCTGCGTGTATCCCACTGCAGACAAGTTATCATGCCGTTAAAATCAATCAGTCAGTCAAACTATATCGAAGCTGGTGTTGTATATACCAGAATGTATGAAGTGAGCTGAATTACAGGATGAATATATATTGAATAACGTATCATGGCTCTTGGCCATTTACTTTTTGATCGATTGGTCGGAGAAATTCAATTTTCAGCTCTCCTTTCTCTCTCTCTCTCTCTCTATATATATATATATATATAAGTAGTAAGTAAAGTTGACGACTGTAGTAGAGGGCAACCCGAAGGCTCCCTTTTCAGAAGCTACTACACCGAGGTGTAGGGAATGGTGCTAATCCTTTCCCTGGATTGCTCCACTTTACCCCTGATACGTACCTTACATTGCTGAGAGTTAAGCAAGGAAGTATCAAGTACCATTTTTTAAGTCTTTCGTATGATGCGACCTGGGATTGAACCCCGGTCTCCCGGACCATTGGCGAACACTCTACCAACTAGGCCAATATATATATAGTGTGTGGTTTAGGTTTCTTTGTTTAATGGTATATCAACCTTCGTGGGTTATTTCTAGAAGAAGGAAAAGGGGGTTCATACATTTCCCTAGGGTATTTGTCCGAAAGTGAACGTATTAGAACGACTGGAGTTCGAATTCGCTAATTAGGATTCCACAGTCTATCGCTTTAACCATTACACCACGAGGACACCCCCATGTACGTCTATGTGTATGTATGTGTGAGATGTAAGAAATAACATTACATATATAACGGAAAAAATGGTATTACATTATTAGCAATGGGTTAAATGGTACCACTTCTACAAAGATGACTTTAGTATTAAAAAAACTCACTAAGGTTAATAAACAATGAAACCAAACCAAACCAAACCAAACCCAAGAATACGTATAATAGTTTAGTAATTACTGTGTTCTATATGTTTCTTAGGAATTATTTATTTATTTATTCATTCATTTATTTATTTAACTTTTAAATTATTGTTTATTTTAGCTTAGAAAGCAATCTTAGAAAAAATTATGTTGAGTTGCCTTTTTTTGCTAAATGAATAAAATGTTAGCGAGAAAATATTCAAGTATTTTGCGGTTATTCATTTATTTTTTATCAATATATAAATAATTTTCGCATGACTGTTCCTTGATGTGAAATCACGTTGTGTATTGGCTTAAGTGTAAAACTAAGGTTTTAAAGGAAGTAAATTCGAGTTTCACTTATGCCATTACGTTCACATTCAGACCTTGGGTAAAGGTATAAACTCCCCTATCCCCCCGCTATGGGTTAATTGGTATCACCGCTGTACTTTTTTTTACAAGCGTTGGCATTAAATAGCACACAAGGGTTGATATGCCATTAAACGTTATTACGTTCAAATTCAGACAAATAGCCTTGGAAAGGATGTGAACTCCCTTGTCACCCCCGCTATGGGTTAAATAGTGTCACCGCTGGGCATTTTTTTACAAGCTTTGGCATTAAATAGCACACAAGGGTTGATATGCCCTTAAACGTTATTACGTTCAAATTCAGACAAATAGCCTTGGGAAGGTTATGAACTCCCTTGTCACCCCTGCTATAGGTTGAATGGTGTCACCACTGGGCTTTTCTTTTACAAGCTTTGGCATTAAATAACACACAAAGGTTGATATGCCCTTAAACGTTATTACGTTCAAATTCATACAAATAGCCTTGGGAAGGATATGAACTCCCCTGTAACCCCCGCTATGGGTTAAATAGTGTTACCGCTAGTTTATTTATTTATTTATTTATTTTTTGGCATTGAATAGCCCACGAAGGTTGATATGACATTAAATCAAACCAAACCTGCTGAAAATAAATTGTATGATGAAGGAACGTAACTCTGCATGTACAAATGTAACTCACTTTGTTTTTTACCTCCCAGAAGGCTCAATCTACCGGTTGGATTAGAAGGTAAAGTAGGCCAAACGATTTTAAAGCAAAAAACGTTGTAAGAATGTATCCAATCTAATTACGCGAGACAACATTAATTAACAATTGATGCAACTATTAAAGTACAAAAATTTATAAATAAGAAGCACACATACTATTATTAAGAAAATTAGGCGATTATTAGGAAGCCTAAGTTATTACGAAAATCATGTTACTATTCGGAAAATTATGCAATTATTAAAAAATTATGTGATTATTGGGAAAATTATGCTATTATTAAGAAAATTATGCACTTATTATCATTATTAAGAAAACTATATGTTTATCAGGAAAAAAAACCTGTTGTAAAGGAAATTATGCGATTATTGAGAAAACTATTCAATTATAAAGAAAATTATGTGATTATCAAGAAACTTATACAATTATTAAGAACACTGCATGATTATTAAGAAAAGTATGCCATTTGGCGGGAAATTATGCAATTATTAAGAAAACTATTCAATTATGAAGAAAATTATGTGATTATAAAGAAACTTATACAATTATTAAGAACACTGCATGATTATTAAGAAAAGTATGCCATTTGGCGGGAAATTATGCAATTATTAAGAAAACTATTCAATTAGGAAGAAAATTATGTGATTATAAAGAAACTTATACAATTATTAAGAACACTGCATGATTATTAAGAAAAGTATGCCATTTGGCGGGAAATTATGCAATTATTAAGAAAACTATTCAATTATGAAGAAAATTATGTGATTATAAAGAAACTTATACAATTATTAAGAACACTGCATGATTATTAAGAAAAGTATGCCATTTGGCGGGAAATTATGCAATTATTAAGAAAACTATTCAATTATGAAGAAAATTATGTGATTATAAAGAAACTTATACAATTATTAAGAACACTGCATGATTATTAAGAAAAGTATGCCATTTGGCGGGAAATTATGCAATTATTAAGAAAACTATGAGATTATTAAGAGAATTCAGCGATAATTAGGAAAATTATTATATTATTAAGAAAGTTATGTTATTATTGTGAAACGCTAACCCTATTACTCTATATACCTCAGTCTCATCCGAGGTTATCCTGGACAATTAATTTTTGCAACTGTAAATTAAAGGTGCAACAGTTCGCCTAGGCCAAGTTTTCACCGACTATTAACTCACACAAAGTTTTTATCACCCATATGGTGCAAATCCTTCATATGAGATCGGAATTTAGCTAACAGAAAGTCGCATAATGTACGAATAAATTGGTATTAAGAAACTTTCGCGTTTATTAGGAAAATACAAAAGATAAAATAAAATGATTAAGCGAAAATTGAATATGTGAAAATAATTTTACAATGTATTCAAATCATTAGCATTTAAAGAAAAATAAAACTATTAATCTAATGCATCATCATTTTTTCCACAAAAGATAAAATGTAAAAAACAGTCTTATTATCATCGTTATTTATCTGTTTACTTTTTTCAAATTAATATTCATTTATAAGTACCCCCACTTGTAAAAAAAAATAAGAAAATATTGATTAATACTTTTTTCTTCTCTATCTCTTGTGCTGTCATCCTTTTAGCAATGACACATTGATCTGTTACTTACTCGTATCGACCTTGATTTGATTTTAAAAGACTGAAAGACAAATGCGATAATTCTAGTAATGTGTTTAGGATCTGAAAATTCATCGAGTGGGAATACCCCAAAAGTACCCATCAGTCGGCTCTCAAAAGGAACATCACTATGATCGAAAGGCGATTTTACAAATATATCAATCATGGAAAGTTTAGACTGAAATATTCGGCTTTTCTAATAATTCAATTACAAAATGACGTTGCGATTTAAGTTCACGATAAATAACTTGTTAGCAGTAAATCTTTCTTTGTTTGATGCTATATCAAACTTCATAGGTTATTTAATGCCAAAGACATCATCGAAGAAGATGAGTAGTGGTATTATTTAAGCTATAGCTGGAGTGAGAAAAGTATAAGTGATTTCTGACCTTTCCCGAGGGTAATAGTCCGAAAGTGAACGTAATAGCGTGACTAGAGTTCAAACTGGCTTGCTACGATATCACAGTCCAGCACTTTAACCACTACGCCACGGGGACTCCTGCATCAACTCTAGATAGTTCGTTGCCTCTTGTTTTACTTATGGTTTGGTTTGGTTTCTTTGTTTAATGGCATATCAATAAAGGGGTTCTTACCTTTCCCAACGGTATTAGAGCGAAAGTGAAGGTAATAGCGAGACTGGAGCTCGAACTTGCTTACTCCGATTTATCAGTGCAATATGTTAGCCACTATATCACGAATACTTCCCATATTAATATACAGGAGATTCACGAATATAATCTGAATTATTAATATCTGTAAGCTAACTTTTCTTGGTTGAATTGAAAAATATTAAATTTCGTATTCATATAGCTTCTAGAAAGGAGTGCTAAAAATTTTCTTCATATTCATGTATTAACACTAAAATCCCCTCAATTTTTTTTTGCCAAGTTTCATTAAGACCACATGACCAATTCTTGAGATATCTAAATTTTCACAATCCCCTCAAATGAAAATATCTTATATCTTATATAAATGAGTATATTTTCAGATGCGTACAATTTGAAAGAGATCAAGGTGTCACTGACTTTTAAAATTAGCAGAGAAAGGTGAACGTTTTTGAAAAAAGGAATTTTTTTTTTTCAGAACTATTTCCATAAATGTAAATTTTGCATTGGTCGAAATTGGTTCATTTTAAAGATTATTTTAATCTTGCAAAAAATATTTGTTTTGGGGTTATTCAAAATGGGGACAAGTCACACAAAGAACTCTAGGCTTGAACAGAGGTCTGTCATCAAATTTCTGGTGGTTGAGAAGTGCAAACTATGTGAAAATTAAAGAAGAATGTGTGATGTGCACGGAAAAGATTGTCTTAGTCAAAAAGGTCTTTAAATGGGCTGAAGATAGAGTTGTCTCTTCGGGTCTTAGTCAAAAATATAGTCAAATAAAATCATTTTTGTACGTATACAGTAAACATATGATTTCAAGATAACATTTAAACGAACCCAAACTCATTTTTTGCCCACTATTAAATGGTTTCACACATTTCTATTTAATACGAATAATTCTATTTACCATTAATCATTTGTTTGGAGGTGTCCTCGTGGTGTAATGGTTAAACCGCTGGACTGCAGAATCGTTGAAAGCGAGTTCGAACTCCAATCATGCTATTAGGTTCACATGAAGACAAATACCCTTGGGAAAAGTAATAACCCCCTTCTCCTCTCAGCTATGGGTTAAATAGTACCCCTACTGTTCTTCTGGAAGGATGGCTTTAGCATTAAGTAACCTACCGAGGTTCATATACCATTAAACAAAGGAACCAAACCAAACATTGGTTTGCGCGCAGTTTAATGTTTTCAAGTATAGCTATTTAACACAAACAGTTCAATTAAACATCAATCATTTGTTTATCAATGTTAAATTATCAAACACTTCTATTTCTATTTCTAGCCTTTCAACAAAGGTAAACGGTTCCAATTATTGCTATGTATCACAAACGATTCATCTAAACAGCAGTCATTGGTTTACACAATTAAATGATTAAACAATAGTTTATATTTTTAACTTCTAATTAATTTCCTATTTTTTAAGACTTAAAAATAGAAACTATTTTTATCACAAATTTTTCCGATGCAACACTGAATAAATAAAGCGATAAAAACTAGATTATATTCTATTGTGTTAAAATTATATATATATATATATATATATATATATATATATATATATATATATATATAATTCCTTTAATGTCATAATTTAAACAAACTACCTTTCCTCAGAATGGTTGTAACCCTCCAATTCAATTGTTCGCCATCTGAGGAAGCAATTTATTAAAACAGATTGTTCAAATGAATTTATAATGGATTACATCTGATTAGTTTGATTTAATATCAATGAAGAAATTGTGTTTTTATATTTTCACATTTACATACCGTTGGATTTAATTCCATTTTCCCAGATATTGTCTTTTTGAAAAAAAAAACAATATGAATGACTTCAGAATGATTCGCAAATATAGAAATCTACTGATTTTTGCACATTCTTTAAAAAAAAGAAGAATCTTTTTAAACCATCAAGCTGGGGATTTATTGACCCACTTATCGAATCTCTTATTTCTTCCAGAGAACCCCAAAAACCCAGGGGCTTTGTAACATGTTTACTTTACTTCAGATAAACCCCAAAATTTCCAGAAAGCAGGAGAGAAACATTATGAAAGCGAACGTACCAAAAAGCAATTTTTATTGAAACAGCAGCTGTAATAGTCCATGCAGAGAGAAAAAGCAAACAAGCAAGCGAGAAAAACAAAGAGTGAAAGACTGAGAGAGAGAGAGAGAGAGAGAGAGAGAGAGAGAGAGAGATGTTAATATGACTCATAGCCATAATGAAAATATTTGTGGTTGGAAAAGATTGTGTTAGTATCAATAACTGACAAGTAATGGTGACTAGTTTTTGTCATAGGAAATAGACACGGCTATCTAAGTTCAAAATCCTGAACGAGTCTGTCTGCATTTCTCATAGTGCTAATATCCTTAGGAAAGTTATGAATCCAAATATTTTCCGTCCAGCTATGGGCAAAATGATTGGGCAGACTGGGTTCTTCAATCATCGTATGGCAACTGGTCTTGGGAAAGGAAAACTCTGAATTAAAACCTGTAAAAACCCTCTCAATAATTTACCTCATATTTAATGGCACATCAACTTCTTTTGTGATATTAAATACCGAAATCCGACTCAGTTGTAAGTGTTTAATTGTAGTCATAATCGAACCTACTTTTGGTGCAATTTTATATATATATATATATATATATATATATATATATATATATATATCATTGTTGTCTCGGGTAGCCCCCGTGGCGTCTTGAGTGTATTGCTGCTGCCTTGAAGTATTAAGTTCACTTTCGGGCTAATGTCCTGAGGAAAGGTAATAACCCTCTTATCTCCCCAGCTATGGGTTAAATAGTTTCACATCTTCATCAAGAATAACTTTGGTATTAAATAACCCACGAATGCTGATATGTCATCAAACAAAGTAACCAGATCATTATTTTTACTGACATTTTTTTTGGCTCATAGTTACATTATAAAAAGTGTTTCTATCTCATTCTAATAATTTAACCACAGTTATATGGTATCTAGTAACTATTACTGTTTAATAATATTCATTTACCTTTACCCTGTTATATGGTTTCAAGTATTCCTATCTAACACGTCCATCATTTCAAGTAATTAATAATAATAGTACATAATCATTGCTTTAAGTACCTAGTCTTAATACAAATAATTTCCTCATAGATCTATTTGAACCATAAATTGGACCCTGACAGATATGATCACTTTAATGCAGATTAAACCTAGGAGTAAAAGGCGCTCGACAATCTCTACGGCCAGAGTCCTGACGCCTCCGGACAAGATGAAGTTTACTGTCGTACTCAGGACGCCCGATTTTAGTGGAGAGGTCTTTTCCTTTTGCTGAGGATGCAGTCGGAGTATTCTAAACCACTCTGACAGGTATATATATATATATATATATATATATATATATATATATATATCATCATGAGGTGCCGCTAGCAAGGGTTTCCTTGAGCCTCTCTCGCCACACGTCTCTATCATCCATCACTCCCGGCATGTCTTCCAGATTACATTTTTTATCAGTATAGAGCTGTAATAGATTGGTTCTTGCTGGTTGCCCAAACTTTGCTTGTCCGTGTGAAGGTTTCCACAGGAGTACATCGCTTATGAGTTCGTCCTTACTTATCAAGCAGTGTCCCACATGTCTAGTTCGTCTAATTGGGATGGTTTTCGGGATGGGTGGTAGGTGGCCGTACAGCTGCTGTTTTGTGGAATGTTGCCTCAAGAACTTATTCAATATAGCTTGTAGCATTATTGTGCAATTGCCGTCAAGCTTTTTCTCCATAGCCTTTGTCAGTATTTACGTGATGCATCCATATACTAGTAATGACACGACCGCTGCCTGGAATAGCGTCGACACAGATTCAACAGCGCTTGGTTTACGATCATCAGACCGAATTTTTTCCACGCAATGGCCTTCCTTTATAATAGTAATAATAATAATATAGACGTTTTCAGCAACTAACAAGCGACATCACACACAAGAAAACATGGGCGTGGCTAAGAAAGCGAAACCTTGCGAGAGAAACTGAATCTTTTCTAATAGCAGAACAAAACAACATCATAGATATCTAGCCCTTTTAAACCAAGAATAGATAAGACGCAATAAAACAGCAAATGCAAGTTATGCGGTGATATAGACGAAATGATCAATCACATAATAAGCGAATGCAGCAAACAAGCACAGAAAGAGTATATGACTAGACACGACTGGATGGGGAAGGGGATCCACTGGGAACTGTACAAGAAATTGAAATTTGACCATCCGAACAAATGGTATTTCTACAACTCAGAACCTGTCCTGGAGAATGAGACGCACAAACACATCTGGGATTTGTAGATACAAACGGATCACCTAATCTCGGCCAGATTACCAGACTTTATAATAATATAAAAAAAAAGAATTTGCAGAATTGCGGACTTTGCTGTCCCGGCTGACCAAAGAGTAAAATTGAAAGAAAGAGAAGAATAGGATAAGTACCAGGACCTTACAAGGGAATTGGTTGCTGGTTAGTTGTTTGGGTTTTATAGCGTATCAACTTTTGTAGGTTATTTAATGCCAAATCCATTTTTATACAAACAATCCGTTCTATTTAAAACAATTCATTTAAGCTCATGTACAAAGTTTAAATATCAAAACAGTTCTATTTCAAGTAATTCAGTTTAGCAAAAGTACGCTGTTTTGTTCTATTTAACCCATAGATAGGGCGCTATCAGGTGCTACCACTCCGCGCCAGAGTGGACCTGGGAGCGATGGCAATGAATGGGTGTCCCGCATTCCCCAAAGCTCCTGCATTACAGGAACCCAACTATCAGATTGTTTAGTATCATATCCAGGACATACACGGTGTACTCTACAGCGCCAGCCGACTGGGCAAACAAGGGAATTGAAAAAAACTGTGGAACATTAAAGTAAAGGTTATACCAACTGTCATTGGTGCTCTTACTACAGTCACCAAAGATTTGGTAAAAAGACTAGAGAACTTAGAAATAAGACAACGATTAGAGACAATCAAAACTACCAGAAAACTGAGGAGAGTCCTGGAGACTTGAGCAGACTTGTTGTCACTCAAACTCCAGGAAAAACCATCAGCGTTAGCTGATGTTAAAAACTCATGGAGTAAAATAATAATAATTTACATTGATCAGCACATTCTCAACGAAAGCAAGACCAGACGGAAATCTCTAGCTTTAGCGTGGATTGACAACAAAATGGCATATGATATCGTCCCGCAAAGATGAATAATAAACTGTCTCAAAATGTTCAAGATATCAGATGAATTTACAGATTTTATTAAGAAAACCATGAAAACCTGGAGAGAGGAATTGAAAAAGATTGGGTGAAGCTAAGATCCAAAGAAGTATTCTCTAAGAAGATGCCCTATCAACATTACTGTTTGTAATAGCGATAATGCCACTCAACCACATACTCAGGAAATGTACAGCCTGATGCAAACTTAGTAAATCGTAGGAAAAAATCAGTCAGACTACAGAGGAAAATTGAGAAAAAGCGATAAGAAAGATTAGTATCTGGACCTTAAAAGGGAATTGAATAAAAAAAATATGATGAAACATGAAAGTGACGGTTATACTAATTGTAATTGGTCATCTTGGTACAGTCACCAAAGGATTAATACGAGGATCATTACATAAGTTTCCAGACTTTTTTCGTATGCGAACTTTTATTAATAGTACACACATGAAACTCTAGTCCCCTTCGAAGTAGTCTCCTCCGGCTGCAATGCACTTGTTGTACCGTTCCATAACTTCTGGAAGGCTCCATGGAAGTCCATGTGTAAGCGTGTCAGTGACATTCATCACAGACTCTTTCATCTCCTCAATTGTTTCATAACGACAGCCTCTGAGCTTAGGGAATAACCAAAAGTCACAGGGCTATTGGAAGGGTGAGGAACTGTCTTGATGCCCATCTTGGTCAAATTGTCTGTGACAAGGATGGAGTTGTCGACTGGTGTATTGTCCTGGTGGAAATGCCACTGACCTGATTTGAAGAGTGCTAGCCTCTTCCGACGGAATCTTCCTGAAATATATGTATAGCAATAACATACTGAATTTTCAAGAGTCTACGACAATTTAAATGCCTGTACAAAAAAGTCTGGAAACTTATTGAATTCACCACGTATATATATATATATATATATATATATATATATATGAAAGATCCTTTTGTGTGTTGGTAGACAATAACGTTAAAACAAGGAACATTTACGCAGTTTTTGGCATGAAGACTCGCCAGACGTCTGTTAAAACAGACAAGATATATGAAGTGATCATTCGAAGTCACAAGAAGAAGAAGAAGAAGAAGAAGAAGAAGAAGAAGAAGAAGAAGAAGAAAATTCCTTTCCTCTCCTTTCTGGAAACTTATTGAAGGTACCACGTACAAGGACTGGAGGAAATGACAGAACGAATGGTGACCATCCATTCAGCAATACTGGGAACGGCTAGAATACTGAGAAGAGTCCTGGAGACTTGAGGAGACTTGCTGTCAATGAAACTCTAGTGAAGGATCATCAGCTAAAACTGATGCGACAAACTCTCAAGGAGTAACTCAAATTAGAATGATAAATATACAAGTGATTTTCAACAAAAAAAGAGAATCTGCTGAATAGTGAATATTACAGTCACGGTAGACCACAGAGTGAAATTAAAAGAAAGCGAAAACACAGATTAATATCTAGACTTTGCTAAAGGACTAAAAAAAAATATGGAAAATGAAAGTGACAGGGATACCGATTGCTATTGGTGCACTTGGTACAGTCAGTAAAGGATTAATAAAAGGACTGAAGGACTTGGATATAATAGGATGAGTGAAGATCATTTAAACTACAGCATTGTTGAGATCAGCCAGAACACTCAGAAGAGTTCTGAAGACTTGAGGAGATTTGCTATCCCTCGAACTCTAGTGAGAAACCCTCAGCTAACGCTGGTGTGAAAAACTGTCAAAAAATGTAAAGTAATAACACGACAAACAACAACAGAAACTAGAAAACAGAAATGGGAAAAGAAACAACTGTATGGATATTTGAAGAAACAAACTAGCAAAATCTCACACGAGAAAACATGGATACGTCTAGAAAAAGGAAACTAAGTCTCTTCTAATAAGTAAAAGTAAAGTTGGCGACCATAGTCGAGGGTGACCCGACGACTCCCTTTTCGATAGCTACTACACCAAGGTGCAGGGGAGGACGCTACTCATTTCCCTGGATTGCTCTACTTTACCCTTGAAACATACCTTATAATGCTGAGTGTTAAGCAAGGAGGCATCAATACCATTTTTTGAGTCTTTGGTATGACTCGACCTGAGATTGAACCCAGGTCTACCGGGCCATTGGCGAACACTTTAACCGCTAGACCAATGTCCGGTTAAAAACAACCACATGAAGTCCAATTATGTTACAATGAGAATAGATAATACGTAACAAAATAGCAATTGTTGGTTATATGATGACAAAGACAAAATGGTTTATCATATAATATGAGAATATAGCAAAGTAGTGTAAAAGAAGTATAAAACTAAAAAAAGGCTGGCTGAGAAGGACAGCAGCACGATTGGTGAGAAAGAACAGCGGCACTGGAAATTGTGCAAGAAATTAAATTTTTTCCATATTAACAAATGATATATACTTAAACCACAATCTGTCCTGGAGAATGAGACGTATAAGATTCTCTTGGATTTTGAGCTACAAACAGATAACCTAAACTCGGCCAAAAGACCAGACCGAGTGATAAAAAAAAACAGAACTTACCGTTTAGAGGATTTAGCTGTCCCAGAGGACCACAGAATGAAAATTAAAGAAAGCGAAAAAAGCGACAAGTACTAAGACTTTGTCACAGAATTAAGAAGGCTGTTGAAATTGAGTGTGGTGGTGATACCAATTGAAATAGCACGCTTATAAGGGTTCCAAAAGCTTGGAGAGGTGGGGCTGCAAGAGTTAAAAAATAAGACGATGAATTGAGCCCATCCAGAATACAACATTATATATCTGAAGAGACTTGTTGTCATTCAGATTCCAGCTAAAGACAATCTAGTAACGTTAGTATAAAAAAAAAAAAACTTGCATGGAATTTCATAATGATAAAGCAGAAAAGAAACAAAAACTAGAAAACAGAAATGAGAAGGGAAACAACTGTATTGATATTTCAAGCGACGAACTAGAGTAATTGCTTATGAAAACACTTGGACATGGCTAAGAAAGGAAAATCTAAAGAGAGAAACCGACTCCTGTCTGATAATAGCTCTAAACAATACCGGAAGTAGTAGAATAAGTGTAGGTTATGTTGAGAAAAAGTGAAACTATTATTCATATTATAAATGAATGCAATAAACTAGAACAAAAGAAGTACAAGACAAGGACCGACTGGGTTTGAAAATAAATCCTCTGGGCAATGTCCGAGTGGTTGAATTTTCTCCATACTACCAAAAGGTATATGCACAAACCATAATCCATCCTAGACAACAAGCCCTATAAAATTCTCTGCGATTTTGATATATAAATATATCACCTAAATACGGAGAGAGGACCAAACCTATAGATAATTAACAAAAAACAAAATTGGTCATGAAGTGGATTTTGCCGGTCTTATGAACCACAATCAAAATAAAAGAAAGCGAAAAGATAGCCAAATAATTGGAACTTACCAACGAATTAAAAAAAATTACAGAATATCAACCTGAAGGTGATACTCATTCAAGTGGTGCGCTTGAAACAGTTCCCAAAGGCTGGGCAAAAAAGACTGGAGGAACTAGAAGTCAAAGGAAGAATCGAGAACATACAGACTACAACATTGTTGAGATCAACTAGAATACTGAGAAGAGTCCTAGAGATCTGGGGAAACTTGCTGTCGCTCAGACTCCTGTGAAAGACCACCATCGAATATTCAGGTAAAAAACTCGGAAAAAGTGATATAATAATAATAATAATAATAATAATAATAATAATAATAATAATAATGGCAAATGTAGCTTATGTGTGGTAGAGACTTAACGATCAGTCATGTAATAAGCGACTGCAGTAAATTAGAGCAAAAAGAGTATAAGACTAGACATGACTGTGTGATGAAGGTGATCCACTTGGAATTGTGCAAGAAATTGAAATTTGACAAAAAAAAACAAATGGTATATTTACAACCCGAAATCCCTACTGAAGAATCAGACACACAAAGGGAATGTCCCCAGGGAGTAATGATTAAAGCGCTGGCCTGCAGAATCGTAGTACGCGAGTTCGAACTCCAGTCGAGCTATTACGTTCACTTTCGGACAAACACCCTTGGGAAAGGCATGACCCCCCTTATCTTACCAATTATGGGTTAAATAGTACGACTGCTATTCTTCTAAAAGGGTGGATTTGGCATTAGATTACTCAAGAATAATAACACACGAACTAACAAACTGATACAGAAGGTCTCTGGGATTTTGAAATAAAAGCGGATCACCTAATCTTGGCCCGACGACCAGACCAAGAGATAGTCAACAAAAAAAAAAAAAAAGACAACCTGCCAAACAGTTGAAGTCAGTAGACTAACAAATTACAATAGCTACGTAAATAACCAGGCAGTATATAGTAAAGACATTTTCCAGAATGGCCCATAATCTAGATCACCCTTCCAATCATGCCCCACCAAAAGAAATAGACATTGCGTGGGAAAGACCTGGTATAAAGAAGCTGAAAGTCACCAAACGCCGTTGAATCTGTGTCTATGCAAGCCTAACTTATATATATATATATATATATATATATATATATATATATATATATTTTGAGATTCCGCAAACTTGATCGACTTTGTCAAGTAAAGACTAATTTAGGCGATTAAATTTATTCTTTTAGGTTGATTTTAGTGAAATTTTTAGTGCCCTAAATATTTCATATGTGAAGTAATCCTTTTAATTTTTTTTAAATGTAAGAAAAAAGCCAGCCATGACATACACACACATACACACACACACTCACACACACAATATATATATATATATATATATATATATATATATAAACTAAGTTGTTTGTGTTTCACATTGTGCTAATATCCTTGGGAAATATATGAATCTAACTATTCTCCTTCCTGCTCTGGGTAAATATATATATATATATATATATATATATATATATATATATATATATATATATGTTTGATGTAGGTCCAAAGAAAGAATAAAAATATATTTTTAAATATGTAGGTCCACGATGAGATTTCAAAAAATACAAATCTCTTCGTGGACCTACGTATTTCAAAATATAAATTCATATATGCCACCAAGAAAAATACCAAATTATGAACACCAGAAGTTCATTGCTTTATGTTTCATGAGTTGTGCACAATCATCAGTTTTCATGAGTCATGGGGTATGTATACAAGACACTCACATGCGAAATAAAAACATAAAAAAATAAACGTGTGTGGGCTTAAAGTTCATCGTCTGAAAATGTCGTCTCATGTCATATTTTCTGTTGATTATTTTTTTAAACCAGGGGATCCAAGCCCTGCAACACCGATGGAAGAAGTGGGTGGACAGCACAAGATACTATGTTAAAGAATAAAATTCATTTGGTCACCTTCTATGAAAGTATCTTGGACAGCTAATGAACTATTCAGTTGAGTTGAGTCATAATCAATTTTCGTTATTGTAAAATATAATTTATGAGAAGCACAAGTAACGATTGAGTTTTTTTCCAAGAAGATTTTCATAGACATATGACAGTTTTTGAGGCTATAAGTCTTCATTGAATTTCTGCTTGTGTTTTAAAACGTCAAAATTAATAATACCACGGTGATTCTCGCCTCCACACAGCATAGCTTTTCTTCTATGACATTCTGCCTGTGGGGTGCGCTGTAGAGGTTCATTCTTGTCAATCCACTGCCATTTGCACTGAACATTGTTTTAAAAGATTCATTTTCGTCACCTTTAATGATATTCTTGAGAAACAGGTCATTTCCCAGACTTGAAATTCTTCTCAATAAGAGTACGAAGTACCCAAGCGCCTAGCTTACTCATCTTTTTTATCTTTTTCAAATGGCAGCAGATTGTGAACTAGGATGTGTTGAAGTTAGGCGCGAATTCTCGAATATTTTTGCGTCAATTTCATTCACACAATTATCTTAAAGCATCTTGATCCTGGTCAAATGATCATTCTGGTCTGGGTTCATCTCTCAATGATATTCACCAGAATGAAACTTTGAAAACTAGTTTCGGACTCTGCAGTCAGTAATAGATTTTGGTCATAAACACTAGAAATTTACTCAGCTGTTACAGTAGAGTTTTTGTTATTCTTAAACTCCCACAACATATGTACTGTTAGTTCTTCCATTTTAGGAGCGTGAGATCATAGATCAAATTATCATGCGCACTCTTTCACTACTAAAATAAAAATGACTGATGAAGGGACTCTTTTATCAGGTAATTTCTGGTTACACGTAAAACATTGGAAGCATGGAATTCGTTGTCATTTCAACTTGATTTTGAAAAAAAAATTATTGATGACTCAACCGAATGCAGATGTATTGTTTATAAAAGATTCTTTTCCTTTTTTTAAATTTGATTATATTTTTTCGCTTGCTTACTTTCAATTAAAGAGTAGTTGCCCGAGGTTCTGCTACCAATATTTTTCGATCCTATCAGCAGATCGTCTTCTGAAAGAATTTTTTTTTTTTAAGTTTTGGCTTATTTTTGTATTGTTTGTGTGCGATATTTTTTTTATTGATTTATTATCTTTGGCCGGGTGTTTTGGTTAGCATGTGAGCTGTTAAAGATGTTAAATAGGAGCATAAAAAAGAAAAGTTCCGTGGTCTTTAACCAAACAGTAACTTGCAACCAAAATATATATTGTATATATGTGTATATATATAAGAGGTTTATGGTTCTTACTAGCTCACGAGGTGACTTTATGGAGGACCAAATGTTGCAGTATAAATAATAAGTGCTTAATATCAATGATAGAGCATTTGCATATGGAAATATATGCTATATATTATATTACATTGTACAGTCTGTGACCCTGGGTTTCTTGTTATCAGCAATCGTCGGACAGAGTACAGTAATACATGCATATATATATATATATATATATATATACGTTAATGTACTTGTAAATGTATACATATATATTTTTCAGCTAACCCTTATATATATGTATATGTATATATATATATATATGATAGAGTAAATGTAATTTTTTAACAATGCAATGTTCATCATTTCCGTAAATATGTTTCGTGTACTTTCATCCTTCATTGACAATTGTCTAAAAAAATGGAGAGTTTCAGTTTACCTTCTGAAAGTGGATTATAGAAATTTTGATTTGTTTTGGTTTGGTTTTTTCTGATTTCTTTGTTTAATGGCATTTCAACTTCCGGAAATTATTTAATAACAAATATGTCCTTGTAGAAGTACAGAAGTGGTATCATTTAGCCCATAGATGTGGAAATAAATTAGTAGCAGTTATGGAATTATCAATGTATAGGACTTTATATATAGGATTTTATATTCTTTTATGATTATGGTCGATGAAAGCCAAAAATGATCGAAAAATATTCATATATTTACGGATTTTATGAACTTTTGACAAAACAATTGTTATTTCATAGATTAATTTACAATATATACACGCACGAGGATCATTAAATAAGTTTCCAGACTTTTTTCGTATGGGCACTTTTATTGATAGTACACACATTAAACTCTAGTCCCCTTCAAAGTAATCTCCTCCGATTCCAATGCACTTGTTGTACCGTTCCAACAACTTCTGGAAGGCCCTATGGAAGTCCTCTTGTGTGAGCGTGTCAATGACCTTCGTCACAGCCTCTTTCATCTCCTCAATTGTCTCATAACAACAGCCTTTTAGCTTAGATAATAACCAAAAGTCATTGGGAGCAAGGTATGGACTATAGGGAGGGTGAGGAACTGTCTTGATGCCCATCTTGGTCAAAAAGTCTGTGACAACGATGGAGTTGCCGACTGGTGTATTGTTCTGATGGAAATGCCACTGACCCGATTTGAAGAGTGCTGGCCTCTTCCGACGGAATCTCTTCCCTTAAAACCCTTAAAATCTTCCTTAAAACCTCAACATAGTAACCCTAACCCTCTGGCCAATCAACTCTGGTGTATTGACTTCCTTACTCCTCCCACACCTCTCATTATCCCTCACAGACTCCCTGCCATCCTTGAATCTCTTATGCCACTCCAAAACTGATGCTCGATTTATACAAGATAGTCCAAAAGCAGTCTGAAGCATTCCACACGATTCTGTGGCATATTTTCCAAGTTTAAAACAATTTTATTGCATATTGTTCATCTAAAGTGTTCTCACGTCCAGATTGCATTTTTGAAATTCACCAGCTGTGACAATTAGGCTTTAGTAGGGTGTATCCCAATTCCTGCTGTAGCTGAAATCATAAAAATTGGTCTGTCATCTCATGTTTACAGAGAGAGAGAGGGAGGGGGGATGGTAAAAAAAAAAAACAAATCAACTTAAAATGTTCTTTATAAATCGAAAAGCGTTTAATACCAGCCAGTAGAGCAGGATAGAACCTACAATAAATGCTTACCACCTCTCAATTGTAGTCTCATCAGTTTCATCTACTAAAAACATAGATGAAACAAAATTATGAAATAAATGCATGATTAATTTATTATATACTTTGTATCAGCGGAAGTTGAGAAAAAGAACGATGATTTTAAGACTTCTGGTCGAAAGCTAGCGCCCAACACACTTATAATAGGGTTTCGAATATGTTGAAAGAAGATATGTTTAACAACACAAAATACTAGTTTTTCTTTCTTTTTTTTTTTTTCCTTTTTTTTTAGCTCTCTTCCACCTTCTACTTCCGTCCCTCCGTAACGCAGTCATTTTTTGCTTTGTGCAAGGAACATTGGGTAATCATTCGTCTTATTTGTCCTTTCAATTCGCAAGTCTCACCTGATTGTATTTTATTTTTCTAAGCACGTGAAACCTACAGTAATGAGACTGTCACAGATGGGTGAGTAACCATTCATTCATTTTCATGTATACGTATGTGTATGTATAAAACGGAGTTATGATTTTTTCTTCTTGTTTTACAACTCGGAAAATTGGGGTCGGCAAACCAAATTTCTACATGAATTAGTCAGAGTTCATTTTCTGCTTATAACTGTTGAGAAAAGCAGGAAGTTACGTTTCCTTTTATGCATTGAGGTTCAGCTGAATACACTGGTTCCTGTTAGATCACTGGAGTTAAGCAGCGATCAGTTATGAAATAGGTAACCACTAATTAATATCAGAAAACAACCGAAACCTGTGTTACGAAACTTAATAAATGACTTGAGTTTACCTCTCCCCATAGTTGCGCAGTCAGCTGGGGCTGTAGAATACTCCGACTGCTTCTCTACCGTGGGGTAAGACCCCCACCAACCTGAAAAGATCCTTTCTTTGGGGGAAATAGAATTAAACAGGGTACTTATGATGCAAAATTGAATTGTTTGAAACAGAACTAATTTTGGCATTTTAACTGGGTAGTTATGCTAAACTGAATTATTTGAAATAGAACTGTTTTTCTAAGCTAAACTGAAATGTTTGAAATAAAACTGTTTTTTGACATTGACACTGTATACTTATGCTAAACTGAATTATTTTAAATAGAATTGTTTATATGTATAAAAATGAATTTGGCATTAATAACCTACAATGCCATTAT
Organism: Sepioteuthis lessoniana; assembly: GCA_963585895.1. NCBI lineage: Eukaryota > Metazoa > Mollusca > Cephalopoda > Myopsida > Loliginidae > Sepioteuthis > Sepioteuthis lessoniana. The sequence continues at coordinate 53,487,063 of OY757907.1, forward strand.
ATGCCAGAGAACTAAACCAAACCAAACCAAACCAATCTCCCACAGATTATGTAAGAGATTTCTTTCAGCTACTGTTACCATGTAACTCAATGCAAACTATAAATGTCATAAGCACCGCTAAAATATCACCTATTGCTACAAAATTGTAGAAAGGGACCGGCCATGAGATAATTTGATTATTTCTGTTTCAAAACGCGTCTCAAACTATAAGACTAAAAAGCGCCATGACAAGCTGGTGGAAATGCTCAATAGGTGGAAAGTCATCATCATCATCATCATGTCGTGCTGGTAGCACGGATATCCCTGACCCTCTCTCGCCACTCCTCCCTATCGTTCATCGCCCTAAGCAGGTATTCAGGACAACATCCCGTATCCTCACATAGCTGCTGAATGTATGTTCGTGCTGGTCGTCCTGTTTTTGCACAGCCATGTGTGGGGGTCCATAACGATAATATAGCTGATGGGTTGATATTTTTCTCTTCTTCATAAAAATCAATAAGCATATGATAGGGAAATATATAAATTGATACAAAATGTAAGGTACTAATTTTCCTCTTCAGATTTTCTTAAATTCCGTTTTTACTTTCGGTCAATAGATGAATTCCGTTTTTTTTCCTTCAATTTAATTGTATTTCATAGATAACTTGCAATAAATTGTAAACTAAATATTATTGAAAACGAGAATACAAAATAAAAAATTCATTTTTTTTTCATATATAAAGCAATAGCAGATAATTTCTGTTCCGGTCTTTAAAGTATATGTGGTCATTTATATTAGGTAAATTTTCGCTACTCCAATATGAGTCGACAAACCTTCTTCATACCTTGTTGTGAGTCTTAATTTTCTATAATCTAAGTAACTCCTCAACCGCAATAAATTTTTGAAACAAGCCGAAGTAGATTTCAGTAAAAATCTGATAAGGATTTTTTGAAAATGTATATAAAATTAGATTATTTCTTCTTTTAAACTCCCGGTCTTAAAGTGAAAATGATTTTAATATTTAAGTAAATCCTAACTTTCCTTGAAGAGAAATATAGTAATGAGTAAGGAACAAATTACAAAGATTTTGGAAAATATCAGTCACAAAAATTATTTTTCCACCTGCCATAGAAAAGTAGTTTGTAGGCTGTGTGTTCATGACCCCTGATGTACACTCTTTTTTTTTTTTAACAAAATTAAACAGTTTTTCCTTAAAAATTTTTTGCATCTTTTTTTCCGAAATTGCTTTTAAAAAATTCCGCTAATTGTTTAAGTTATTTTTAATGCGATTTTCACACACATCATTTGCACATTTTTATTTTTTATTTTTTTATCTTACGACACATTTCCACATGTGATAGTTATAATGCCACTAGCAAGGGCATTCGATGAGAGGTCGATATGTTATTTCAGCCTGCGTTGATCAGGCTTTCTTAACAAGGAAACCTTATTTCGATCAAGGTTCATGACCTCACTATACACTGTACAACACTTTCTTCAAAGGTTGATTGTATATCGTACAATTGAGTTGCCAGTAATATAGATTTCAACTTAATTATGACACCTCTTCGAAATGTAACCAAGTCTTACGACGGAGAAATAATTTTCATCCAATGCACTCAGTAATTTCGGACGTGTGTCAAATCTAAACAATGCTTTGTTATTGAGTAATTCAAGATGTATAAGGGTCAGCAAGCCAGACTATCGTTTTGGTTTGGTTTAATTTCTTTGTTTAATGGCACATCAACTTTCGTTGTTTATTCAATGCCAAAGCCCTTCTTGTATCTGGGCAGTATTTAACCTATAACCGGCTTAACAAGTGAGCTCATATCCTTCCCTAACGTTTTAGTTAGAAAGTGAACGCAATAACGCGACTGGATATCGAGCTCACTTAATAAGACTTATCAGTCCCACATGTTAGCCACTGCGCAACGATTACTTCACCCAAATTATTGTTACGAAGTTCGATTCTCACTGGATACCCGAATACTTCTAGCTTTGAACGAAAAAGTATACAGTAAATGTCTCCAATATTTCTAGCCTTGTGCCAAATCTAAACAATGATTTGTTCTTTATCTTTTGATATAGGTGGGGAGGTAGTGCTCCTGATTTTGTGCTGCTGGTTAACAAGTTCTAATTGCTGACGTTCTATTCTCACTGCGTGTCCCCATACTTTTGCCTTTGTAATAAGTCTGCGCTAATCTAAGTATTTTATTTTTTTATCTAAACCCTTCCCCATTAATAAGATCCGATACCAAGTCAGTTTTTAAACGGAGTTTGAATTCAGTTTTCCTTCTTCAAGACCGTTTGCTGTAGCAAGGTTAAAAAACTCAGCCTGCCCTACTATTTACCCATATAGCTAGGTTTAGCTTGTAACTATTCAAAATGAATACTTTTCATGCACACCCACTCCCGTAAAAGTGTCAACGAACGCCCACAGCCACAAGGTCATTGCGTAAACACATACATAGAGGATTGTGTAGTGGTGTACTATCAGTATGGAAAGTGGAATCTGTGATCAGCGTTCGAATTCCGGCTGAGCTTTCGACAGTTCATTTGGTCCTAATGACCTGGAAAAGGCATGAAAGCACGTCTCCTTTTACTGTCGGCTATCATGATCAAAGTATTTTCACAAGCGTACGACAATGGTCGAGAGAAAGAAGAGAGAGTGTTTCTGTAAACACCCACCCTAACGAACTAACCTTCACGGGTAGTAGCAGCAAAATGCATTGACAATCAGAGGGGAACGGTCGTGTATATATTAGGACTTTCAGATTGACTGAATTTGGTATTCAGCCAATTAGTTTTATGGGTATCTATACTTAGAAATTATTTCCATTCATATATATATATATATATATATAATATAATATAATATATGAATGTATACGTGGCGTCTTCAATAAGTTTCCAAACGTTTTTGTACAGGCATTTACAATTCTCGTAGACACTTGAAAATTCAGTATGTTATTGCTATACATCTTATAAGATGACTGACCAATTTTTATGATTTCAGGTTTAAATGAACAACTACAGCAGCAATTAGAATACACCCAACTAAAGCCTGATTATCACAGCTTATGAATTTCAAAAATGCAATCTGACACTTTAGAAGAACGATATGCAATAAAATTCTGTTTTAAACTTGGAAAAATGTCATAGAAACGTAAGGAATGCTTCAGACTGCTTTTCGACCATCTTGCATGAATCGAGCATCAGTTTTTAGTGGCATAAAAGATTCAAGGAAGGCAGGGAGTCTGTGAAGGATGATGAGAGGTGGGGGAGGAGTAAGGAAGTCAATAGACCAGAGTTAATTGGCCAAAGGGTTAGGGTTAGGGTTATTATATTGAGGTTTTAAGGGAGTTCAGGAAGAGATTGCGTCGGAAGGGCCAGCACTTTTCATATAGCGTCAGTGGCATTTCCACCTTGACATTACACCAGTCGACAACTCCATCCTTGTCACAGATTATTTGACCAAGATGGGAATCAAGACAGTTCCTCACCCTCCCAATAGCTCAGACCTTGCTCTCTGTGACTTTTGGCTATTCCCTAAGTTCAAAGAATGTCGTTAGGAGACAATTGAGGAGATGAAAGAGGCTGTGACGAAGCTCATTAACACGCTCACTCAAGAAAACTTCCATGGGGCCTTCCAGAAGTTGTTGGAACGGTACAACAAGTGCATTGCAGCCGGAGGATATTCCTTCGAAGGGGACTAAAGCTTCATGTTTGTACTATCAATAAAAGTGCCTCAACTAAAAATGTCTGGAAACTTATTGAAGGATCTTCGTATATATATATATATATATATATATATATATATATATTGCTTAATTTCTAACCCAATATTTCTATAAATGTATAATCAGTTAATATATTAATATTATCCTTGCACACACACACACACACACACACATATATATATATATATATATACACCAGCATGCTTTCAGCTAAGATTTATTAATTGATTTTATCGGCAAGTCTGCGTATTTTAGGATATTTGATGCCTTGAGGTTAGAAAATAAGGCTTATTACACGTTCATATTCATATTTTTGTGTACCTGTTTTTTAAGAGATTTTTTCTTCTTTATTTTGTACATTCCCCTCTCTAATATGAATATTTTTTTTCTTTTTATTGAGGGTCAGAGTGAACATGGGACAAATAGCAATCAAGGAATATTACACTCACCCCTCTTTATATCCAGAACCGAATTCTCACCTTCATACGCATTTCAGTGTCATAACTAGAAAACTATGTTTTTAGTCTCGTCATACAAATGCCACACGCTCAATCAGATACATACACATGCGTACTCATGGACATACAAAACAGACAAAACATACACACACACACACACACACACATATATATATATATATATTGTCATCCACAGACAGACTGTTTCCTTGTACCACAACTCTTCAGTGGCTAGACACGTAGGACGCTTGAAGCTGGGATCGAATCCTCCCCACTTTACGTTAGTCTTAGTATTAGACCGCTCGGCCAACAAGCGTACCACGTTGGCTAAAGAACTATCAGGTATTATGTAGTAACAGCGGCAGCAGCGTTCGTTTGTTTACATTTTATACCTTACCGGATACCAGAGTGCTCAATTCGTTCGAAGAGCTTTGCATTATGCGAGCGGCAGCCGAAAATTCCTTCGCCAGAATGAGAAATGATATGTTTTTAGAAAATCCGACAAGATGATAAAAAAAAGTGGAAAAGTGAATCAACCAAACACTTACAACGGGATTTGTAGTAATATTTCGTTCTTTATTCACGGATAAACTTCTTCAGACTAAACATTTTTGGAGTTTTTCTACATTTTAGCAATTGACGAAAGAGATAAGATAGATGAAATGATGGAGAATGTAGAAAGGTATAAAGCGAGGGAAAGGGTCTAAAGACAAGAGACAGATGAGGGAAGAAACAGGGAAGTGAGTAGATATTGATTTGAGTGACGGTGCTAGGGGGTTATTGGTTTTGACCGTGACCATCTTGGTAGATGGTCAAAGCTAGGTGCCATGACCAGACTGAGGTGGATTAATTTCAATGAGAAAGAGGGAAATATGAGAAGAGGAGAGGTTTTTGAGAAGAAAAAAAAAATAAATGAAGGGCTTGGGTTCAGGTTTATCCTGCTTCATCAAAGACGTTGACTATGATGGAGTATCTAAATGGAACGGGAAAATACAGAAAAAGAAAAGGGGAAAAAAAGAAAAAGGAAAAAAGAAAAAAAGAGAAGAAAAATCGTCCATAATATGGTAGAATTCAGTGAAAAAAATTTTTTAGCTAAATTTTTTTTATCCATTCTATTTTTTGATAGTGTTTTCATTTAGACCCTTTCCCTCCCGTTATACGTGTAACATTCTCCATTATCTTATTTATTTTATCTCTTTCCACAATTGTTAAATATAGAAAAAACTCAAAAAATGTTTCGTCAGATGGAGTTCTTCCGTAAACAAAGAACGATATATATATATATATATATATATATATATATATATATATACGTACCTGCGCATGAACACACATATATCTAACAATATAAGCACTTATGGACAAATATAATGCAAAACAGCTATACACGCGCGCAAACTTACATACACATATGTAAACTTACACACACGCTCACTCACATCCAGATATACACAAACACATAGGCACCCACTCACATACACACGTATACGCACGTACACATATCACACATGCATATAAACATATATAAACACAAACATACATATGCATCCGCACACACATGTATACACACTCAGACACATGTATATATATATATATATATATGTATGTATATATATACATTTTGTATGTACATATATATATATATATATATGTGTGTGTGTGTATGTGTGCGTGTGTGTGTGTTCAAACTCTGCTTGATAAGGATTTGACACTATTAATTTTAAGTGGTGTTTAGATAGTTTGAATTGGTAGTTTTTCCTTCTCCTGGACTGGCTGTCATACTAAGGTTAAAGGGCATCGGCTGTCCAACTATTTACCCATAGCTAGATGGTTGGTTGGTTGGGTTTTATGCCATATCAACTATTGTTGGTTGTTTAATGCCAAATCCTACTTATACCTATAGATTGATTATATGACTGGTAAACATTTTCCTAAAAACATTTTTAAACGAGTCAGAAAATTTTTCGGCCACACTTGAATGGTATTAAGTATTTACTATATAAAAGAAACAATTTGACATCAGTCATTTCTTTGCATATATAGTTTGTTGGTAACTTCATCTTTAAATGTGTCAGACGTCATTTGTTTGCACACTAGTATTGCTACTGGATTCTTTACTTAAATGGTTTTAACTCTTGCTATCTTACACAAATGATTCACTTCGATATTAATCATTTGTTTTCACACAGTGAAGAGGTAACAAGTATTGCAATTTAACAGTAATTATTCTATTCAACACTAGTCATTCACCAGTACGCAGTCAAATGGTTCCCAGCAATAGCGATAATTCAATTAAATCACACAGTTAAAGAGTTTCAAGTACTGATATTTAACACTAATAATTCAACTCCAGATAACTCATTTGTTTGCACACAGGTAAATGGTTCAAAGTATTGCTATGTATCACAAACAATTCAATTAAACATCTGTTATTTGTTTACACACAGTTAAATAATCTAAAAGTTCTTTTTCAAGCAATTCAATGTAGCATAAATCATTTGTTTTCACTCAGTTTAAATGTCAAACAGTTCTATTTGACCCATAGATAGGACCCTATCAAGTCATACCACACCGGGACAGAGTGAACCTAGGAGTGATGGCAATGACTGCATTCCCCAAAGCTCCAGCATTACTGGAGCCGCACCATCAGATTGTTTACTAACTTATCCATTTACAATGGACACATGCTCAATTGAATTCTTAGAAACAGAACTGCTTGATAATCTAAGTATGTGTATCAACAAAATAAGTTTATAAATCATGCATATTTAATATATATTAAAAAACAGGATTAATTAACCAACCACAGTTGATATGCCATTAAACCAAACCAAACAAAACAGGTATAAGGGTAGACATGTATACGCATAAAAACACTCAAAAAGTACATTTGAAATGCATGCACATAGGTAAATATGTGTATACCCAGCCATATACATACGTATAAATTGTCTTATATACATGAAAATTAAGATGCACACTAATACATATATTCATACACACACACACACACACACATATATATATATATATATATATATACATCGTCGCTCTTATTTACAAATGAATATATATTCTTTTTACCCATATAAATTAAAGTATCCACAAATATAAAGAACCATACACACAAATAATAATAACAATCATTATTATAATAATTATTATTATTATTATTATTATTGTAAAGCGCAGGAGGAAGACTGGATAGTGCAACCAGAAACAATACAGACAAAATTATCAATAGAACAAAAATAAGCAGAAAACAAAAATGGGAAGAAAAACAACTGTATGGACATTTCAAGCGACAAACAAGCGAAATCTCACACAAAACTTTAAGAGAGAAACTGTATCTCTACAACGCCATAAGGACTAACAATGTCAAAGCAAGAATTGATAAAACGCGAGAAAATTGCTGAGGTAGATTATGCGGTGATAGAGACGAACCAATCATTTACATAATAAGTGAATACGCAAAAAAGAGTATAAGACGAGACAGCATAGGGTTATCCACTGGGAATTGTGAAAGAAGTTTAAATCCAACTATACGAGCAAATGGTATATGCTAAACCCAGAATCCGATTTGGAGAATGAGATGCACCAACCTTTCTGGGATTCTGAGAAAGAAACGGGTCACCTTGTCTCGACCAGACGATCAGACCTCGTGATAATCATAAAATAAAGAGAACTTGCCGAATAGTGCTCTTTGCCGTTCCGGCTCGCCACAGAGTAAAACTGAAAGAAAGGGAAAAGAGAGTTTATTAGTACACTGACCTTGCCAGAGAACTGAACAAACTATAGATTATGAAAGTGAAAGTGATACCAGTTGCAATTGGTGCGCTCGGTATAGTTACAAAAGGATTAGTACAAGGACTGGAAGACTTGAAAATAGGTGGATGTGGAGAGACCTTCCAAACTACAGCTTTATTTAGATCGGCCAGAATACTGAGAAGTGTCCTGGAGACCTGAGGAGACTTGCTGTCACTTAAACTCTAGTGAGAAGCTATCAGCTAATGCTGGCGAGAAAATCTCTAAAAAAATAAGAAAATAAAATAATTTATGTATATATATATATATATATACCTGCGTACACACACACACACACACACACACAGACATATATATATATATATATATATATATATATATGTGTGTAGGTGGAGCGCTTCGTGTGACGGTTATTGGCCAATAGAGTTTAAATCCTGGACGAACATGTTTGCATTTCATTTCCGGCTGATGCCCAAAGGATAGGCATGAATCCATATGCTCTCCTTACAGTTATCGGTAAATAGTAGCACAGACGATGTTCATCAGGGTCGATAAAGCTGCAGTAAATCGCTTAAAAATTGACTCGGCTTCTTATTCAACTCGTGGCGGAGTTGAGTAAGTGCATATATATATATATATATATATACATTCACGCACTAGCATATAAATTCACAAATATACCAATGTATAATCGCATATTTACCTATATGCACGTATATAAATAGTATTATTTGTATATAAATTCAGACGTGTACGTATATAAAACAAATATTTACTCGATCGTTTTTTGCATAAGCTTCTCTCTAATTTAGATATGTATTGATATTAGGGGAGATAAATTTTAGATATTGTTTGTATATCTTCGTATTTTCACCCATATTCAAATAAGGCTGAAACTGAGAGTAATTATTTTTGAATGTAACTAACATGACTCTCACAAAGTATACGGTAATATTTTACGAGTTGACTACTTGAGTAGATTGGAATAGCAAATACATCTTTATACACACACACACACACACACACACACACACACACACACATATACCCAACAGAAAACACACACACACGCACACACACACATATATATATATATATACATATATATATATATGTATAAAGATGTGTTTGTATATGTCGCTCATACTCTCTCTCTCTCTCTCCCCCCCTCTCTCTCTCTTAATATATATGCTGTCATTTCGCATATAAGACGCATGTAAATAGGAATCTCTGCACACAAAAACTTCCATTGGTGTCGATGTCAAACTTCAGTCAATAAACTTGTAGTTTGCATCTTATAAACCGAATTTTATATATATATACATATATATATATATATATATGTGTGTGTGTGTGTGTGTGTGTGTGTGTGTGTGGACAGACAGACAGACAGAGACAAAAACTGAAACAGTGAAAGGGGTGTCCATTTTCTGCAAAGAAAACCATTACACCGAGTTTACCGCCCGTTACGCTCCGAGCGACTTTTGTTACGCCACGTTCGCTTCCATATATATAGACAATAAATGTGTGTGTGTGTGTGTGTGTAAATACACTTTCAAACTTCCTCTCTTATTATTTTTATATATATGTGTGTACGTATGTGTATCTATGTATGTATATACGCATTGTGTGTGTGTGTGTGTATGTGTCCATATATGTATAAATACATGAAGATACGCACTCAAATTATATATGTATATACATGTGTGCATGTTTATCTATATATATACATACACATTTGAACTCTCTCTCTCCCTTATTATATATATATATATATAAATTCGTAAGTCGGGACTATCCTTCTACAGTTTCGCCTAAAACGGCTCCTCAGGGTACCTAATTCCGACTGAGGTACCCAGAGGAGCCGTTTTAGGCGAAACTGTAGTAGGATAGTCCCGATTCACGAATTAATTTTTGTAATTTTGCTCTACCTAGTATTGAGCACTCCTTGTAATTGTAGCATCGCAGCATTTTGCGGTGGGTTTTTGTTCTTTTAACCAATTGCGCATCTCTTGATTTTTTTCAATTGGTGAACAAGGTTGGCCTTTTCTTTTTTTCCTCCCGAAAACCTTTTTCTTTTTTTCCTGGGTAGTGATTCGAGATATATTGTTATCTCTGAATCCTGACAGAGTTTTTTTTTTCTTTGTCACCGTAAATGCTG
>OY757907.1:53497366-53804866 GCA_963585895.1 Sepioteuthis lessoniana
GGATTTTACCCATGAGATAAAAGTGTTCAGTTTAGGAAACAAATAGATAAAATAAATCGAATGAAATGTCACACGGAACAAGGTTTATTAGGTATGCAGAGGGCTGCACTTGCACAATTCTGTGATTCACCTAAAGAATACTATTGTTCAAAAAATGTCGAAAGTGGCTTCATAATTTTTCTTTCAAATTGACACTGATTCATGAAGATGTCTACACTGCTGCCTTGACGTATAGGCATCATCATTTTATCAAATGTCTCTCCCCCACAGTCTGTCTGTCTGTCTCTCTCTCTGTCTCTCTCTCTATCTCTCTCTCTCTCTATATATATATATATATATATATATATATATATCAGTACGTTTATATCTATCTATCTATCTATCTCAGTATGTCCAAATCTATTTACCTGTCGGTGTGTCTTCGTCTGCTCCCATCTATCTATCTATCTATCTATCTATCTTTATTCATTTATTTATCGATTTATTTATTTCTGCTTGTGTCTATTAATGAAAATATATATCCATCTGTTTCTTTTCATCATTTAAGATTTAAAATTTAAAGTAAAAAATTATATAAATATATATATATATATATATTAGAGATGAGCCAAAAATATGTGAATTTTTTTCATACGAACATACACTCACACACATGCATATATATGTGTGTGTGTGTGTGTGTGTGTGTGTGTGTGTGTGATCGAGAGAGAGAGAGTTTGTGTGTTTGTGTGTGTGTGTGTGTGTGTGTGTGTGCGCGCGTGCATGCGTTCTATTGAAATTAACTCAATGCGTGGATTACAATGAAGTGATTTAACACCCAACTGATAAATAGGTATCACACATTAAAATATATTTGATGGCCTCCAGCATCCCATTTAGTTCTTGTTTCTCCTCCCTCCTTCCCGCGAACTAAAACACGTCACCCCAAGTTTATATGGTTCATGGTTGAGAACCGTTATTTTAAACGCATGAATTATTACGAGACATAGTTAATTCTATAAGCGAGTTCGAACTCCAGTCGCTCTATTACGTTCACTTTCGGAAAAAAATATTCTTTAGAAAGGCATGAAACCCCTTATCCTCTACTGTTCTTCTAAAAGGATGACTTTAGCATTAAGTAACCCAAGAAGGTTGACATGCAATTAATAAACACCAAAAACAACATCAAAATGCTTTTACAAAGTATATATACTTGTCAAAAAGTTTATTGCCGGTATTAGAGAAATGTTCAGCAGAGTATGCTAATCTAGCGGTATTTACTGAGTTACAGTAACATGTACGTGCTATATGATCAGAATTATAAAACATTGAGCGCTTTTTAATCTTTGCCTTGTGTCAAACTAAGCGAAATTTAGTAAATGATATATTTGATCATATTGAGTGATGTTTACTGTTACTCGTGTACCGATTTAGTTATTTGCTTGGCTTAGCTTACTTTGGCACAAGGCCAGAAGTATGTAGTACCCAGTAAGAAACGAACACACGAATAATTGTCTGCATGTCAATGAAACTATTACCACACGTGAGGTACTTAATAGTTATTTACTGAATTGAGACTAGTATTGATACAAAGCAAAAAATATGAAGCATCCAATAAGAATCGAACTCATGAACAATGGTGTTCTAAACCAAGCTCGCTAACCACTACGACCGAGGAAATGACGAAACCTTGTACCAATATATGCTTTGTTTCTTGTTTTGTTTTGTTTTCTGTTTTTTTTTTTTTCTGTTTTTATTTTATTTTTTTAATAAAATGTTAGCCCTCTCCATGTTTAGATTAAAAATAGCAAGATAATTATTTAGCATTAGTGACCAAGAGATATTTTCTATAAAAATAGAATGAAAACTCATTCAGTATTATTATTATAATTTTTTTAGTCAGAAAACTATACGAATTGGCAAGTGAACAAAACATGCGTATTTCTCGTTTCACTGCTTATAAGCATTCAATGGCATTCAAGGATCGATTTTTATTTTATTTTAATTTATTTTATTCTATTATTCTTTGAACATTTAAGAAAGAATTTCAAAACCAATGCTTGGTGATGAGTTTGTTTTTGGACATAAATCAGTTCCTTGAAAGTACATATTTATGTGTGTCTTACATACGAAATTTCTCTCTCTCTCTCTCTCTCTCTCTCTCTCTCTCTCTCTCTCTCTCTCTCTTTTCTATACACACACATACAGACACACACACACGCACACGCACACACACACACACACACACACACACACACACATATATATATATATATGTATACCATATCAATTAAGTCAGTAAATGAACTTAAACAAAATAATCCAAAGATAGTGTTCAATGCACGGCTGATTAATATATGTCGGTATATATAAAGAAAACAATGTAGCGCAAAATATCATTGAGAACAAGAAATAAATTTATTTCACCCGGTCTCCAGTTATATATATATATATATATATATATATATATATATATATATATATATATATATATATATATCATTGAACGTTACATGAGATTAAATGTATTCCCCAGGGATAACGGTAAAAAAAAAACAAATTTCTGTTCAAATTAATCCGAAGAATCTGTCAATAGACGGGTAAAATTAATTTATAGTGGAAAATACTAATAGATTTTCTTATTCTTAATGATATATATATATATATATATATATATATATATATATATATATATATATTCTCGTTAATTTGAAAAAAACATTTGATGACTTGTCAACCGGGCTTATGATATGCTGACTGTATTTCCTGATAAGCTGTTTGTTCATCACACCACTTACGAGACTGCGTCAGTTTTTGAGGCTCTCGTTCTGGACACATGGAGAGTGTGAAGTACCATTTCATTGCCATTACTCCCACGTCCACTCCGACTCGTAGTGGTATTACTTGTTAGGGTCCTATCAATGGATCTGTTTAAAAATTGATTCTATGTAATAGGACAGTGAGTAAAAAGATAAAGATTCTTAAGAAACAAGAATAAAAGCATATAAACGGTTAACTTAATTCCCTAAACAATAGGCATAAATCGTCCTTCACGGGTTGACATATCGTTAAAATCAATCAATCAGAGATATCTTTATTGTTATTTCAATTGGATGGGTTTTTTTTAAGAAATAGAAATAATCCACGTAAAATATATATTATTTACATTTATTTTCATCAAACTGAAGTATTTGGCGTAATAACTTAAGTGCTGGACTGCGGCTTCGAAATAAGAGATTAGTTTGGTTTGGATTAGTTTTGTGGCATATCAACCATTGCTGGTTATTTAATAAAAAAATCCTGTTTTTACATATATATTAAATATATGATTTGTAAACACATTTATTTGATACACGCAGTCAAATGATCAAACAGTTCTATTTCAAACAATTCAATTTAGCCTTAGTCATTTGTTTGCACCCAGTTTAAATGTCAAACACTTCTATTTGACCCATATATAGGACCCTAAACACCCCGAGTCAGAGTGGACCTGGTAGGGACTGCAATAAAGGGGTACTTCACATTCTTCAAAGCTCCAGCATTACTGAAGCCTCACCATCAGATTTTTCCGTGTCATATCTAGGACACTTGTTGAAGAGGGATTTCTTACCCGCCCTGAGACATACAGTCTGTGTATTATATAGGTTCAGCCGACTGGGCTATTGAAATAGGTGAGTTCGATCACTAGTCATGCTGTTTACGTTCATTTTCAGACTAATATCCTCGGGAAAGTCATGAACCCAGTTTTTCCCTCAGCTGTTCTTCTACAAGGATGGATTTAGGATAAAATGGTTTACTAAGGTGGATGTGCCATTAAACAAAATAAACCTCCTCTTTTTATAACTCTATTTTCTCCGTTATTTTTTTCTTTTCCTTGTTTGCTTAAATGTAGAAAAACTAAAAAACATCTTTAGTCGGAAGAAATTTTGGGAATAAAAGAATGAAATATCATTACGACGTAACTTTTGTAAATGCCTGATTTATCCATCTTTCCACTTATATTCATAAGTATTTATCTCAAATACAAATAATATCGCAATTCATCTATTTGACCCTAAGAAATACAATTGATATTATAGCAATACGCTTAAAAATCTCTATTGTAAAAAACAAATAAACTGATTTCTTGGTTTGGTTTCTTTGTTTAATGGCATATCAAACATTGTAGGTTATTCAATGCCAAAGCTATTCTCCTAGAAGAAGAGTAGTGGTACTATTTAATCTATAGCTTGAAGGATAAGAGGGTTCATACCTTTCCCAAGGGTATGAATTCAGTTATCCTCCCTACAGCTAAGGGTAAATAGTAGGACAGACAGAGTTCCTTAGCTTTAGTTTGGCAACTAGTCTAGGAGAAATGAAAAATTTTAATTTAAACCTGTTAAACTCTGCTTAAAAATTAACCTTGTGTTACATCCTGAGGGTTAGGTAAATAAATTCAATGACACGCTAAGCGTAATGGTTATCGTCGTATATCATGAAATCAGAAACCCGAGATTAAATTTTTGACGAAGCTGATTGCGTTTCATTTTAAGCTAATGTTCTAGGAAAAGGCATGACTCTATTGGTTGTAAAATCCCGGCAATGAATAAATAAAAAAAAGTGGATCAAACTGGGTTCTTTCGCTGGGCTTTAGCAACTAGTCTAGGAAAAGGAAAATTCTGAATTCAAATCGGCTTTAATCTGCCAAAATTTGACCTTGGGTCACATCCTGACAATGGTATAAGGGTTGAGTAAATACATACATATATTGATAAAAGAAAGAAAGAAAAAAGAAAGAAAGAAAGAAAGAAAAAGAGTTTGTGTGTGTGTGTGTGTGTGTGTGTGTGTGTGTGTGTGTGTGTGTGTGTGTGTGTGTCTACACGTACACATGCGTGGCTGAGTGAGTACCTCCATGTGTTACGCATTGTCGATCAAAGTAGCGGAAAAATAATCTCGTTTCACTTCAGAATAAATTTGCATTTTAATCAAGTGAGCATCCTAAAAATCTCAAGATGTTTAAATCTGCCTCTCCCACTTCATATCTTCATAGCTCTTGTCTCTCACGCCTTCCTCTTCTCGCTTCTTCCTGTAGCATACGTTACTCCTGCAATCGTTTTGTTCTTCGTCAATGACGTCTGATGCGTTTCTTCATTTCATTTTCATCCCAATAATCTTTCCCGCTATTTTTTCCCATCTCTTATTATCATCCTCTTCAGTCCTCTGACTCCATCTTTTTTTCCTTTGTTCGTTATCTTCTCGCACCCATCACGGATATCTTTGTACTATTTTTTCTTTTGTCAGATTTATTTGTTTCTCTTTCTTTCACTCGTTTATTTAAGTTTTCATAATCAGTCGGTGAGGTTTAGAATAAGTTGACATCATTCCTTGCAAAAGGGAAATATCCTCTTCTCCACAAAAAAGGGATTCCTGGATGTGACACTAAATTTCATCCGGTGGTGAGGTTCAAGTTCTGGAGACCTAGTTTGGTTTCGTTTTATTGCATATCAACCATTGTAGATTATTTAATGCCAAATCAATTTTACACGTATATCAAATATATGATTTCTAAACTCATTTTGTCGATAAATCAATCATTTGTTTACATACAGTTAAATGTCAAAACAATTCAGTCTAATATAAGTACAGTTTTTTGTTTACATAATGTTAAATGCAAAAACCGTTCTATTTCAGACAATTCAGTTTAGCATAAGTACACAGTTTAAATGGCAAAAGGTTCCAGTTAACCCATAAATTGGACCCTATCAGGAGCAACAACATTGACTAGCATTTCTGAAGTCTCAACATCAGATTGTTTAGGTTCATATCTTGGACACTCGTTAGGGGAGTCTTACCGCTCTGCAGAGATGCAGGTTGAGTATTGGGCTGCCCCAGCCAACTGGGCCGTATTGATTGGGTTTGGTTTTATGGCATATCAAACAGTGTAGGTTATTTAATGTCAAATCCTGTTTTTAGATATATATTAAATTTATGATTTGTAAACACATTTTGTTGATAACATTTTTAAACGAACCTGAGTACATTTTTTCTACACAGTTTATTGGTTTCATGTATTCCTATCTAATTCGAATAATTCTATTTACTATTAACCATTTGTTTACATAAGTGGTTACAAATATTGCTATTTAACACTAATTATTATATTCAACATTACTCATTTGTTTGCCATCAGTTACATGGTCCCTAGGATTGCTATGTATCATTAACAATACATTTAAACATCAGTGACTTATTTACAAAAAGTTAAATGATCATTCAGTTTTATTTCAAATAATTCAATTTAGCATAGGCCAGTAGAGATTTAGTCGGTGTATTCTACAACCCCAGTCGACAGAGCTAAGGGTAATATGGAGTACACATTCATTGCCATTACTCCTTAATCCACTCATAGAACTATCTATGGTAAGAATCCCTGAGTGGATTTCTCTTTTATTGCCATTACTCCCAGGTCTACTTTGACAATGAAGGTTCTATCCGTGGGTCAAATAGATGTTTAGAAATTGTATTTTATTGGACTGAGTCCAAAAACGTTTCTTCAGAAATAATTCCTCGAAAACATAAATGAATGTGATTTTCGAACGTCTAGGTATGAAATAATCCTACACTGGTTGACATGTGGTTAAAATCAGTCAATCAATCTAATTTTTAATTCGGCTGTGTTTTTTTTTTTTCTTAAGTTTCTTTCATTGACTCCATTTTTTCTTTCTGTTTCTTTTTCAAAATATCTCATAATTTTCTGTCTCCATCTCCAACAAATTTTATCATTTTTTCCCCTGAGTCTTTAATATTCAATGGCTTCAGTGTTGACCAGTACTAACCTGAATGTTGTGTGATTACTTATCGACTCAATTTATGTTAAAACTTGTAGGCCCTGTTAACAGTTCTTAGAATACATTGACTATATTTCCCTGCAAAAGGACGACACACCACTAAATAAAGAGGTTGTCCTGGATATGATAGTAAACAGCGTCTGATGATAAGGCAACCCTTCTGGAGTTATGGAGAGTGTAGACTTATGATCTCATTGCCATTACTCCTTAGTCCACTTTGACCCAAAGTGGTAGTACCTGTTAAGGTTTTATCTATGATCTGTTTTGAAATTGTTCGTAAAAAGAAAAAAAAAACAAAAAATTCTCTTGGAAGCAAATTCCCCCAAAAAATGTTTGTCAAATCCGCTGGGGCTGTAGAATACACTGACTACATCCCTGCAAAGGGGTAAGACCCCCCCACAACGAATGTGATAGATATGGCACTAAATAATCTAGTGATGTGGCTCCAGTAATGCTGAAACTTTGGAGAATGCGGAGTACCCCTTAATTGCCATCGTTCACAGGTCCACTCTGGTCAGGGGTGGTAGCACCTGATAGGGTCGTTTGTATGGGTCAAATAGAACTGTTTGACATGTAAACTGAATGCAAAAAAATAACTTACGATAAGTTGAATTGTTTCAAAAAGAACTGTTTCATCATTTGACTGTGTGTAAACAAATGACTGATGTTTAATTGAATTGTTAGTTATACATAGCAATACTTGGAAAAATTAAATTTTGTTGACTTATGCAGAATTGAATTGTTAGAAATAGAACTGTTTGCTCATTTATCAATGTGTATCTAAAAAATGTGATTACAAATCATATATTTGATATATATACGTAAAAACAAGATTTGGAATTATATAACCAACAATGGTTGATATGCCATAAAAAAAACAAACCAATCAAAAATGTAAATATAAACGAGCAATGAACGAACCTTTTTAACATCTTAGTATAAAATAAACCTAGACGAGTTGACATGCTGTTAAAATCAAATTTCTTGTCATCAATGACGTTTATATTTACTTATGGATTAGCTTTAGAAATTTCTTTTGTTCTCTTTTTCGTTTTCTTTTTTTTTTCTTATCATCGATTTCTATACTTCAATTTTTTTTTTTTTTCTGTATAACCTTACGTCCTTTTTTTCTTTTTTCAATTTCTCTTTCCATACAACTCGTTCAATTTCTGTTTTTGTTCTTTCTATGTTTTCCATTCAGTACATTTTCTTTCTTTCTTTCTTTCTTTCTTTCTTTCTTTCTTTCTATCTTCTGTTTAATCGAGGAATACCTCGTGTTAACAACAACGGAATCTATAATATCAATAAATTAAGTAATGAACGCAGATGTTCAAATATTACCACCAGTCATCACGCCTGATAAATAATTGACCATATAATATTTTATAAATAATCGACAAAATAATTAATTTATTAATAATTGGCCAAATAATAATTCAAAAGTAATTGAGCATGTGATAATTTGTAAATTGTTGACCATATAATAATTTATAAATAACTCACCATATAATTATTTATAAATGATTGCACATTTGATAATTCATGAATAATCAACCATATAATAATCTATAAATAACTGACCATATAATAATTCATAAATAATTGAGCATATGATAATTCATAAATAATCAACCATATAATAATCTATAAATAACTGACCATATAATAATTTAGAAATAATCGACCATATAATAATTGTTCAAAAGCTCCATTTAACCCACAGAGTAACCATAAGTGGTTCAACTTCACTGGGTTAGTGCGGACCTGGGAGTAATGAAGAAGTACTCAATCACAAGAGCTCCCGAACTAGATACTCACGGTCAGATAAAGTTTAGTGTCATACCCTCGACACCCTTTTTGTGAGTGGTATTACCCTTCCACAGTAAGCGTATTCTTGGCTTCACCATTTAATTTCATGTTTTGTTACCGGGTTTTTCTTTTGTATTTAAGGACATGAAAAAATCAATAAACCCTTTAAAATACAAGTGCTAAAAATAATTCTTTGCTGTAATTCATTTCATTGTTAATCACTGTTTATTTATCAACCCTCGTTAATCACTTCCTTACAATTCAATAAACAACAGCCCAGTCAGCTGGGGCTATAGAATAGGCTGACTGCATATCATCAGAGGAGTAAGACCCCGAACCAAAGAGTGTCCTAGTTATGACACAAAACTATCCGATGGTTAAGATCCACTCCTGGAGGTTTGGAGAGTGTAAAATACCCCTTCATTGTCATTACCCACAGATCCACTCTCACCCGGAGTGGTAGTACGTTGTTAGGGTTCCATCTATCGATCAAATTGAACCATCAAATCATTCCCTTTACTTGAAAACATTTAAAGAATGAATAATGTTGACAATAGATATCAGTGTGGAATAGCAACACTTGAAACCATTTAATTGTGTGCAAACAAATTGCAATACTTGAAACGATTTGATAATGTTCCAAATAATTCTCAATATTAAATTGCAATACTTGAAATAATTTAACTATTGACAAACAATAATAATACTTGAAACAGTTCAATAATGTTCCAACCAAATTATTAATATTGAATAGAATTATTAATGTTAAATTGCCATACTTGAAGCCATTTAACTGTGTGCAAACAAATAAGCTCTGGTTCGTTTAAAATGTTATCTAAAAACTATTCCCTCGCAGATCATGTATATATAAAGGATCTGGCATTAAATAACCCACAAGAGACTATATGCCCTAAAATATCGTCGCATCAAAACAAATTGAATAAATGAATGAAATAAAGATAATTAGATCTAATTGGATTCAATGGTCCAGATATTTTCATCGGTAAATGAATAAGAACCAAATCACTATTCAACATTCAATGTAATGTTTAGATTTGGCAAATATTTTATCATTTATACAGAAAAATCACATAATTTCTTATTTGAAAAAAAAAGTCTTCGAAAATAAGGTTACAAAATGAGCGTTCATCATTTCTTTTTTTTTTTTTACTATCTATCTATCTATCTCTTTTTCTTTTTTTTCTATCTCTATCACACTTTGTTTTTTTTGTTTTGTTTTTTTTGCTTCTTTCTTTTTCCATTTCTTCCAAAAACCTAAGCAAACTATAAGCATCTGATGTATAGCATAATCACACTCTCTTCCCTTCCTGTACTAATCTTGCTCTCTTAATTCTTCCGTAATACTCTATATTTCTCAATTCGTATATAAATACCCCGAGACAAAAACATAAGACCACCCTCAAAAATGAAGAAAAAGATATTGTTTACAATTTCTAAATTATGAAAATCAGATATATAAAAGATAAGACATAAAGACAATTAAATTTAAAATAAGAAGAAATTTATATGAATTTTTGTAAGAATATTAGCATTTAAAATTCCTTTTTGACATAAATATTAGACTACCCCACAAAAAAAAAAGAAAGAAAAGAGGGTTTACATTAATCAAAAAATTTATCATATATACTCAACGTAATATAAAAGCTATTAAAACTGTAATACTTAAAATACTAAGAACATAAATGGCTGTAGGAACTAAATTATCTGAATTTGAGAAAGGCGAGATTACAGCTCTAAAAAGAGTCGGAAAAACTCTAAGAGAAACTTAGGACTCAATAAAACTGTTATCTGCAATTACTTGAAAAGTCCAAATAAGTATGGTATAAGAAAACCTACTAGCAGACCAGAAAAATTATCACCACAATTTAAGAGAAGAATTGTTCGCGAACTAACAAAGAAAACTTCTTCAATATGAAAAACATTGAAATCTCCAGTAGATGCTTCTTGCAGTACTAGAACAATTAGAAGCCATTTAAACAACGGAAACTTTTAGCATAAGTAAAGAATTCATTTTCCAAGGTTAACTATGAAGTACAAAGAGAAACGACTGCAATATGCTCGTCAATATGAGTGCTAAAGAATGGTGAAAAGTTATTTTTCGGATGAAAAGAAATTCACTTTAGACGGTTCAGATAGCTTTCCGAAGTACTGGCGCGTAAAAAATTTCCAGAAGAGAATTACTCAACAAGGCATAGTGGAGGAGGATCTTATGATCTGGGGGTGCACTTCTCATCTTCAGGGAAACTTAAACTATAATTTGTCAGTGGTCGACAAAAAGCAACAGATTATGTGATGATGCTAAATGATTTATCTCTCGTACAAGAAGGGCGTCTTCTATGTGGAGAAAAATGAATTTTTCAGCAAGATAATGCTGCTATCCACAATGCATCAATAACAAAGAAATACTTGCTTGAATAAAAAAAAACCGGCTTCTTGACCACTCAGCGTGCTCTTCAGACATCAATACTATAGAAAATTTGTGGGCATTGATTGTTACAAAAGTTTATGAAGGAGGTCGACAGAACTCAGCAATTTCTGATCTCAAAAAAGCAATCTTAGACGCATGGGGAAAATATCTTCAGTTCAACTTCAGAAACTAGTTGATAGTATGCCTAGCCGAATTTTTGAGGTTATCAAAGCTAACGGTGGATCTACAAAACATTAACCGAAAAATTTGCCTTTATATTCTATTTCTATTCATTGGTTTTATATTTACGCCAAAACTAAATTTTAAAATTAAGTATAAATGCTAATATACATATAAAAATGAATTGAAATTTCTTCATATTTCAAATTTAATTTTTTTTTTGTCTTATCTTACATATATCTGATTTTCATAATTTAAGAATTGTAAACAATATCTTTTTCTTAATTTTTGAGGGTGATCATATATTTTTGTCGAGGGGCGTATATATGCACCTATATATATATATATATATATATAAAGACTCTTCGTTGTAAACTACTCCTACTGATCAGTTACGACTAACCATTGTGATCGATTCTAATTGGGTACCTCGTACGGACCTAGTGTCAAATCAAATTTATCAAAGTTCTTGGCGAGTTATATTTTTTAGTGAAGTAAGCTAGCACACCTTTGCTAGTTCGATTTTTACTGGGTACTCCATTTCGTTAGACTTACGCCTCACTAAACAACAACTTATATAAGACAAAATATATATTATGTGACTTGATATTTATTAGTCCCCCAACTGTGTATCATTTTAGAATAACAAAAAATAGCAGTAACCTTGATAATTCGATTTTTATAAACAAATACTTTCTGTAAACGACTAAACTTAAGAAAATAATGTATATAAAGATAAAAGAAAGAAGTTTGCTCCCTTCATAGATTATTTATGATCTGGTTTTCACAAGTACAAATAAAGCGTTCTTCATTTCATTCTTTTAAATTTAAATTAAATCTCTCTCTCTCTCTCTCTCTCTCTCTCTCTCTCTCTCTCTCTCTCTCTCTCTCTAGCTAGCTAGCTAGCTAGCTGTCACTTCCAATTTTTCTTCTCTATTTTCCCTTCCTTTCTTTTCTTTTTTCCTACTTCTTTCTTTCTTTCTTTCTTTCTTTCCGCTTAAATTGTTGATCAGCGTCTGAAATATGATTTATCGCTTACTCTCTCTCTCCTTTCTCCCTCTTACCTTTCTTTCTTTCTTTCTTTCTTTCTTTCTTTCTTTCTTTTGCCCGTTGTATTCTCTTTGTCTTCCCTTTCTGTCCTCACGACTAAAACGTTATAGTCAATAAGTTATCTGAAGTGGCGGCCCATTAGTTATCTGAGCTGGTGACAGGGCATAACATTCCAACACGCACCGACAAAAACGATGTTTCCCCTCCAGGAAACAATACTGAATGTCTTCAACTGATACTGCATTCGCCACAACCTGTTGCATGTTCTTAACATTTCCCAAAATGCGTCAATGTGACTGAATTTTGATTTCTTACAAAAGAAAACAGTTACGTAAGTTTCGATCATAGGACTGAGTGGGCTACTATAGTACCACAGTAATATTCCTTTCGCAAGAACCTCGTTCAGAGTACATGTCTAAAGAATACTTAAATTGATTTCCTATGTCTACAAAAGTAACAAAGAAATATCAATTTCCCCATTAAAAACAAAGGTAGCATAATATCTTTTATATATATATATATATATATATATATATATATATATATTAATTCACTTTTGATATGGCACCCGCGGAGCTTTTGAATTGAGTAAGAGATGAGTTTAAAAGTTCTGGTTTTGGCTCAATGTAGCAGTATGTGGTACGTTTAACCAGGTTTCCTCGAGGCAATCTCTCTGAATCTCAACACAAGCTTGTCTTTTATTATTCCTTATAAGTTCCATTCGTCGTTGATTGACGTCTCCGATGAATTTTGATAAAATGAAGCAACTGAAATAACTCGAAAAAAATATTTGTCGGAAGAAATGATATTCACGCTTTTTTTTTAAACTGTTCTTCTGGTAGCGTAACGGTTATCGTCACAGGAAGTGGACGGCTACTCGAGTTCATATTTTGGAGAAAGCTGTTTGCATTTCACATCACGCTAATACAATTGATGAAGGTTCGAATCCAAATATTATTCATCCAGCTATTGATTTACCGTCGGTTAGACTGGCCTCTTTAACCTTGGAATGATAACCAGTCTAGGAGAAGGAAAAAATTTAATTAAAACCTGTTATAGACCTACAGTGGGATTGTTTACGCTATGCCATCCGTACCCGAAACAGACAGCATTAACCCAGAATACCGGATATGTCTATCTGTTATTCTGGTCAATCCATTCCATTGATTTCTTCTGCGTATAATCTGGATTGCCTTGTTCACTGGCAAACTTAAGTACAGAGTGGATCGTCTCGTGGTAAGAAAGAAACAATTTTATATGCATTTTTATTTTTGGAGGCCAAGTGTGAGGTATGCGCTGCCAGTTGTCTGGACGGGAGGAAATATCTGTTCATCGCTAATTCTAGCTCCGAGTAGAATATGATTTCATTGTGTAGCTCCTCTACAGGCGTTTTTCAATGATGCTCTACACTCGGCGATATCGAGTTTATTTCTTGAAATTTACATCGTGCCTCTGTTTTCGCTTTTGTCGCATTTTCATTGAGAGTTGAGTGGGCTGCAAATAAATAATCATAGAGTTCGAACAATTGGATGAAAGTGATATTCAGGGATGAATAAAAAATTCGCATTAACCGAGGTTGATAATGGGACTTTTGTCTGTCTCTTTAAGAGAAATCTTTGGATATGAACTGATTTGCTATATTAATGAATTGATTTGCTTTATTAAGCCAAAAGTCAACAGACTTTCGAGGAGTGATACCAATAAAACTCAGACATTTAACATAGAATTGTATTAAATGTCTATTTAATCTCGAAACAAAATCAAATTTATCTTACTTTAGATTATCTATTTCTTAGTTTTTATTTAAAGAAAAGTAAAGTTTTGTAGAATAACGAAATACAAAGTTTGCTTACTAAAATTTAAAAAAAAGAATCAAATTTTAATAACATTTAATAATTGATCTCCTCAAAATCCAACTCAAAAAAGATTCTTGTATGGTGGCTCCCAAGTTGCACAGGAATAAACGGGAGCAAAAAATACAACTGACTCAGATGCCAAGTCCACTTTAAATATGCCCCCCATCAACAACAACAAGTCAAAATTCTATAACCTGACTTGAAACCCAATATTATCAAATTCTTTAGTAGTAAATAGCAGCAACTTTGAAACAACATACGCAAAAAAAAACCCACTCTTGGAGAATGGAAACCAGGTAACAGAAAATCAAGAAAAGAGAACGTTACGCTACCTGTTCGTATATTTGTCAAACAAGATTTATACACCGCTTTAGACTCAAACAAGAGGAACAAACATTGTCTAAAAACCTACCATGTTTTGGCTCGGTCGGATGGGGTCGCGGAATACACCAACAGCATCTCTGCAGAGGAGTAAGACAAGTGTCCTGGACATGACACTAAACAATCTGATGGTGAGGCTCCAGTCATGCAAGAGCTTTGGGAATGCCACTGCTCCCAGATTCACTCTGACGCGGTCAAATAGAAATGTTCGACATTTCAACTGTACTTATACTAAACTGAGTTGTTTGAAATACAACTGTTTATGTGTATAAAAATTGATTTGGCAATAAATAACCTACTCTGGTTGATATACCATAAAATCAAACCAATCTAAAAAAACTTACACTGTTGAACATTTTCTTATAGATTGCAAACACTTAGCTCATATTACACAAGGTTTTGGAGTGGGGGTTAGCACAAATAATATGAAGGATCTATTTGGAAAAGTCGTCATCGTCGATATTTTGTCTTCTTGAGAGAAATAAAATTATACCAAAAATAATTAAAGTAAACATAATTATTCATATTATACAAATCATATCATACATTTTATACAAAAAGTATACATAATAAATATCATAAATAGACATATTATATATATAACACTATATATAATAGACATAATAAATAAACTTATACTCCATGTATATCATACATTTATATGATAAATATACATATTCTACATATACCATACAAAGTAATTATTTTAAAAAATATACCAGAGGATTCTGACGTATCGTTAAGTTTAAATCTTTAGAATAAATGAACTCTGAAACAACAACGCAAAATATGAATAAAAATTTCATCATCATCATCATCATCATCTCGTGCTGGTAACACGGATATCCCTGACCCTCTCTCGCCACTTTTCCTTATCGTTCATCGCCTCTGGCAGGTCTTCTGGACAACATCCCGTATCCCCACATAGTTGCTGAATGTATTTTCGTGCACGGCCATGTGTGGGGGTCCATAAGAGTACATCACTTATGAGCTCGTCCCTGCTTCTTCAGCAGTGTCCTGCATGTCTGGTTCGTCTAACTTGAATAGTTTTCGTGATAGGAGGCAGGTGGCCGTACAGTTGGTGTCTTGTGGGGTGTTGCCGCCAGGACTTGTTCAAGATTGCTCGCAGCATTCTTGTGTAATTGCCGTCTAGCTTCTTCTCCAGCCGTTTTGTTAGAGCCCATGTAGTGCATCTATATAGCAGTATCGATGCGACCGCTGCCTGGAAGAAACTGCCTTTTATTTTATCGGTTAGGTCTGATTTCCATATAATCGATAGCCTATTGATAGCTGTCCATGCTTTCGTTAACCTCGTGTCGATGTCCTTTTCGGTTGATGCGACGCTGCTTAACATTTTTCTGTTAAACAAACATAGTCTACTCCAGAATTAATGCTTCCTATTAATTTCAATGAAAGCTTCATGCGTCAAAACCACAACAAAAACACTTTTTGATAGAGCAAGTTCTCATCTATAAGCATTATTTTTCTTTTTGTCTCTACTGTTGTGTATGAATTCATGCCAGCGTTCAACAACATTAAGCATGGCAGTCTCGCAACTGTTTGCAACAACGGAAGGGACTCAATTTTATCCTGCTATGTTGACAGTATTCTTGTCCGCAAAACGTTATCTATGCAGTCCATCTTTCATCGCCTTAATTCATGTCGTGCTTAACTCTTCCTTTCGTCATGTTGATAATTATGTTGAACATAGCTCCTTACTCACATTGCTGTGGCCGCTACTGTAACGTAGTACCATCGCTTAACTGTGTTCGCCTTTGCTGTTTGTTTTCCTAAACTATTCAGTGAGCATCAATCAATATATATGGGAGGAGATCAGTGTCAAACTACTGCTTTCATGTCATATGCCATTTATCCAGACTGCCACTCAGATGCTATATGCAATAAGAGAAATTAACACGGAGAGATTTAACGTCTCCAGCCGTATTCCAAACTTTCATCACTTGAAGGATAAAAATAAAATAGGAGACACTACTTTTAGTGAAACCTCCTACAAATGCTTGCCCATTCATCTGGGGCTGTAGAATACACCGACTGTATCTATGCATAAGAGTAAGACGCCCCAAACAAGTGTCCTGCATATGGCACTAAAAAATCTGATGATAAGGCTCCACTAATGCTTGAGCTTTGGGGAATGCGGAGTACCCTTTCATTGTTTTCGCTCCCAGGTTCACTCTGGTCCGGAGTGGTAGAACCGGACAGGGTCCTATCTATGGGTCAAATAAAAGTAAACTGTGAACTTTTGCTAAGCTGAATTGTTTGAAATAGAATTGTTTGGAAATTCAAATTGCGTATGTATGCTAAACTGGACTGTTTGAAATAGAACTGTTTTTAAATAGAGCTAAACTGTGTACTCATGCTAAACTGAATTGTTTGAAATAAAAATATTTTTGACATTGAAACTTTGTGCTTATGCTAAACTGAATTGTTTTAAACAGAACCGTTTTGACATTTTACTGTTTTTAAACAAAAACTATATTTGTACTGAATTGTTTAAAATTTAATTCGGCGTTAAATGACCCGAAAAGGGTTGATATGCCGTAAAAAAAACAACCAACCAACCTACACATGAATCTTAGGGTTTGGTTCATCGTTTGAGGAAATCCATTGCTGCTAACAGTGACTATATAAAAAAAACTGTTCTATCAACCAGTATTATTGTTTCCAGTGTTTCTTCTACTTTTCATGAAAATATACAGCAGGCAAAAACGACTCTCATACTAGTTAAAACTAGTAAACGTAATTATGGTAAAGTAGTTTGAGACACATGTTTACATACAGTAATTATTCGTGTATAATACGTATGGGTGTGTAATATTCACCCCCAAGTTTTGGGCCACAAAATTCTGAAAATAAACTATATAATACTTATCGATTTCTTAAAATTTCTTGCTTCTAAATTAAACATTTGTTCAACCTTTTTATCCGGCTCTTATCGAGTAAAATAAAAAACTTATTCAGTTTACTTATGTTTAGAAACAAGAGTTACGCAGTATTCACAACAAACACAGGGGTATGTTCACCCTAAAATCCAACAAGCCTTAAGTAAAAAAAAAATTGAATAAATAGATAAAATAAGCTCACACGAGGAGAAACAAAATCGTTAACAAACACATATTCCAGTTGGAATTTCTCTGTTGCGGTATAAATCAGAAGTGTTTGTTAAACATTCGGCTTTGGGTTTGGTTAGGTTTTATGGCATATAAACCATTGTTGGTTATTTAATGCCAAATCCTTTTTATACATGTATATTAGATACATGATATCTATAAATTTTGTAGCTAACATTTTAAACGAGCATGGGCTTGTTTTTTTTTTCTCAGTTAAATGGTTTCAAATTTTGTAATTGTTAAGTTTTAACTTAGTTAAAGTCCATTAGTTCATTAAAGTAATTTTTTAGCATCCTTATAGGCATTCTATTTTACTTTGTATAGGTTCTAAAGTTCTAATTGTGTTGGCTTCTTTAACCAAGTTCAAATATTAATTTGGGTTTACGGTAAAATTGCCTTTACATTTTAGACATAGCTTGCTTTGTCATCTACTGCCTCCTGTCATTTTATGGACTTAGAAAGAATTTGTTAGAGCAACTACATGGAATGGGGGAAATGAAGGGGGTCATTTATGTATTCGTTTCTACCGTATCGTTTTGTTGTTGATTTTTGTTTTGTTTTTTTTACGAAAAAAAAAATGGAATCCATGAGAAGCAACCTGGAGGACGTAAAGGCAAGCAGATAAACCCTCTGACGGCTCAACGTAATGGCTAACATGACCCTGGGTGTATGAACCCTACGGTTCATCGAACAGGATCGATTAGTTCGATCGGGGAACTACTGCTGCTCATCTATAAGGGTGGCTTCTATAGATGTGAACATAACAGCCCCTGAAAGGTAACCATGACCCACACTCAAACCACATGCCCAAACCGCATCTGTCTTCGCGCGGGTAAAAAAGGGGCACGTCCTGTTTAGGTTGGATCGAAAAATCAGCTACAGAGCTCAAACAACAAAAATTACTAAAACGCAAACACACAATACAAATAGCAACATTTAACGTTAGAAACTTAAATAGAATAGGACAACTACTGGAACTTACTGCATCTGCCATAGTTCATAAAATAGACATGATATGCATTCAAGAACACAGATACACACATAGCGAGGATATTAAATATCACGATACTGGCAATGGATGGACGCTAGCCACTGCATCAGCATGGAAAATCTCTGTCAATGCAATGATAGGAGGAGTAGGTATGCTTATTGGACCACAAGCCCTAAAATCACTAAATAGTATAGAGAAAATACACCCAAGGATGATGGTAGCTACTTTTAATGGCAATCCCAGAGTAACGATCATCTCCTGCAACAGCCCAACCAATGAAGAAACTGAACTCATCGCCTTCTACGATGTGCTATCCTCTCTTGTGCGCAGCATCTCGAAACACATCGTTCTCGTCATTAGCGGAGACATGAATGCCCAAATCGGAAAAAACAGAAACCACGAATACAGCCAACACAACTCTTCAAACAGGAATGGACAACATCTAACAGATTTTACGATAGAAAATCGATTAACATGCCCAAATACAAACTTTCAAAAAAGGGAGGGAAAATTATGGACCTACACATATGCAATACTAAAGCACAGATAGACTTTGTCTTTATAAACTAGAAATGGAAAAATAACGCAGTGAACTGCGAGGCTTACTCCTTTTTCGTCGGTGTGTCCTCCGATCACCGAATTGTCACGGCAAAAATACGATTGAGCCTACACAAGAATACCACCCGAACAACGACCACCATACACTATGAATGGGCCCTTCTTAATTACAAGGATATTAGAGATAAATATGTAATAGCATTAAGAAACAAATTCGATGCACAACAGGAGAAGACAGAAACATGTACTCCGAACGACGAATATGAGAATTTCGTCTACGCCCACCTAAAAGCAGCAGCGAAATACATACCAACAAAACATAGAACAAAATCTAGAGTCCCAGGGGAGACATTATTAGTTAGAGAAAAACGTGCAGACGTGAAAAATGCCTCCGAATGCAATAGGAAGAACCCGACTAACGCAAATGCCCTGAAACTAAAACACGCACAAAATGAATTAACAAGCATATATCTAAAAGAACAGATAGAATACATACAAAATCAAATAGATAAGATTAGAAACTCAGAGGAAGATAAGCAATCTCAAGGAGACACACTTTCCCCATACCTCAATATCATCTGTCTAGACTACGTGCTTAGAACATCGATCGATAAAATCAAAGAAAACGGTTTCAAGCTGACAAAGAAAAGAAGCAGAAGGTGCCCTGCAAAAACAATTACCGACGCCGACTATGCCGATGACATAGCGAATCTGGCAAATGCACCCGCCCAAGCCGAAACCCTACTGTATAGTGTGGAACGAGCTGCCACAAGCATTGGCCTCCATGTCAATACACACAAAACGGAATATATATATACTAAACGGTAGCTCTCTGAAACTAGTTGACAAGTTCCCCTCCTTAGGAAGCAGTGTCTCATCGACCAAGTGCTTCCATATGGAAGTCAGACCTCACCGATAAAATGAAACGCAGTTTCTTCCAAGCAGCGATCATGTCGATATTGCTATATAGATGCACCACATGGACACTAAGAAAACAGCTGGAGAAAAAGTTTGACGGTAACTACACAAGAATGTTGCAAGCAATACTGAACAGGTCCTGGAGGCAGCTCCCCACAAAGCAGCAACTGTACGGCCACCTACCACCCATCACGAAAACTATCCAAATTAGATGAACCAGACATGCAGGACACTGCTGGAGAAGTAGGGAGGAGCTCATTAGTGATGTACTCCTATGGACCCCCACATATGACCGAGCAAAAGCTGGACGATCAGCTCCAACATACATACAGCAGCTATGTGAGGATACGGGATGTAGCCCTGAAGACCTGTCAGAGGCGATGAACGATAGGGAGAGGTGGCGAGAGAGGGTCAGGGATATCCATGCTGATGGCACAAGATGATGAGATGAAATGGTTTCTCTTATTTCTATTTCATACGGAACATTCTATTCAGTATTAATTATTTATTTGCTCACAGATTAATGTTTGTTTGTTTTACGGCATGTCAAACTTGGTGGGTCATTTAATGCTGACAAAGTTTAAAGGTAGATATTTACTATTGGTATGAATCTAATACTAACAATACCAGTTGTTTGCACACAACTTAGTTTTTTCAAGCATTGCTGTGTATCATGAACAAGTCAATCAAGCATCAGTCATTTGTTTGCACACAGCTAAATGTAAAAACTGTTTTATTTCTAACAATTCAGTTTAGCATAAGTACACAGTTTAAATATCCGACAATTCTATTTGACCCATAGATACGACCCTATCAGGTGCTACCACTCCGAACCAAAATGGTCTTGGGAGCGATGGGAATGAAAGGTTAGTCCGTATTTCCCAAAGCACCGGCATTACAAGAGCCTCATCATCAGATTGTGCAGTTTCATATCCAGGAAACGCGTTAGGGGAGTCTTACCCCTCTGCAGAGATGCAAAATCTATTTCAAACTATTCAGTTTAGTTAAATGGTTCCAAGTATTACAATGTGTCACAGTTAATTTTAAAAACATTTCAGTTTAACCTAAGTACGCAGTTTAAATTTTCAAACAATTTTATTTCAAACAATTCAGTTTAGCAAAAGCACTCAGTTTACTTCTATTTGACCCATAGATAGGACCCTGTCAGGTGCTATCACTCCAGGCCAGAGTAAACTTGATAACGATAGCAATGAAGAGGTACTATTTACCAACCCCTCCGCTCGGGGAGGATATGACACAAGGTCAATTTTTTAAGCGGAGTTTAACAGGTTTGAATTCAGAGGATTTCTTCTCCTAGACTAGTTGCCTAACCAAGGCTGAAGAACCTAGTCTGTCCGACTATTTACCCATAGCTGGAGGGAGAATAATTGGATTCATACCTTCCCCAAGGGTATTAGTGCTATGTGAAATGCAATCAGTCTCGTCCAGGATTTGAACTTGTGTCGCCGTGTCCATTTCCTACGGCGATAACGACTACACCACGGGCACCTCCATAGCAATGAAGAGGTACTCTGCATTCCCTAAAGCTCCAGCATTACTTAAACCTCGCTCTGCAGAGAAGTAATCGGTTTATTCCAGAGCCCGAACTGACTGGGCAGTGCAGGATGTGTCACAAGGTCAATTTTTAAACGGTGTAAATTTGGTTTGAAATCAGAGTATTTTTCTTAGACTTGTAGCGTAATCCAGGATTAAAAAACAGTCTGACTCACTATTTTCCTATAGCTGGTCGAGGAGGAGAACAGATAGATTCATGCCTTTTCCAAGAGTAATAACGCGAAGTGAAATGCAAACAGCCTCGTCAAAGGTTTTGTACTAGGATCGGCGATTCCATTTCAAACAATAAATGTAACGATAACCTGAATGGTTGTACCTGTTAGCGTTCTATCCATGGACCAAACAGATTTCGTGGAAAATTACTAAGATTAGATACGAATACTTGAAACCATATAGCTTTGTGCAAATTTAATTTTAGAACAGAATAGTTAAATCTATAAAATTGATCTAAAAATGATGGTCATGATTATTGATTAATGTGAATGGCTAGATGAGACCATATAATAGGTTGATTAAAACAATATAACTGTGTTCAAATTATTTGTATTAAGATAGTTACTTGAAGCTATAATTGTTTACAAAAGATTATTAAATACGTATTTCAAACCTTTCTTTTGATCTCAACTATCCAAATGATTCTGAAATCGCTTGTTGCGATTCATTGCTAACACGAAACCATCTGGTACCTTTAATAGATTGGATTGTTATTGGTGAGGAGAAGTGGATGCTTTATAGTAACGTCATCCCCAGGGGATCATTCAAGGAAACAGACCTGCTCAGCAAACAAGAAGAGGACTTCATCAAAAGATCCTGTTACGTGTAGGGTGGAATTGTCCATTACAAATACTTGAACAACAAACAACAACCTCAAATCACCACTGTAATCAACTTCGTCATTTAAAAACAACTTTGGACAAAAGACGTCCCTCCTTACTCAACAGAGATGGAGTCATCCTCCTCCAGAACAATGGCCGTCCTCACACAGAAAGATCACTTAGAGAAACTCGGTTAGGAAGAATTACTTCATCCTCCATCATCTCCAGGCCTTGGTTCTTCTGATTATCTCTTGTTTAGAGGATTAATAAATTATTTGGATGGTATTAGGTTGACATCAATAGAATATATTGGGCACGTCTTATTTTACTTGAAAAACTAAAGAATTCTACATGCTTGTAAAATGACGAAATATGGCTCTAGGAAACGACAGAAGTTATGTTAATGATTAAATATTTCTTTTTTTTTTTTTCATTTAAAATATATACTCAAAAATTGAACATTACATTCGTGACAACTTGATTATTACTTTGTTAAGATCATTTAGTTACTTGCAAAAAAATCAAGAAAAAACCACATCAACGTTAAATAACCCAACAAGATTTGACATTCTGTAAAACCAAACTAGAATAAACTAAAGCAATTGTTATCCAGATTTTTTTCTTCTTCTGTGAACGATTATTCTGGCTAATTGACTCTTCTTTAAGAGATTCTGAAGCCATCAAATACAGTACAGCTCATCTACAAGAGGTTCGGCTTTTTTTCTCAAGAGTTGAATTCTATCGTTCTTTTGTTAAAAAATTGTTGCAGATGTATTTTAAGCATTTGAAATTATTATAAGAGTTTAAAATGATAATTTCACAATAAAATTCTGGGTTATCATTTCCATATTTTGAAAAAACAAAATTTGAAAAGAGTATCCATTTTTTAAATTTTTACTGTCTAATCATTGAGTGTTCTGGCTTAATGACTGTCCGGGAAGCTGATAGCTTATGCCTTCATGGTTGCCTTGCTGCTTTCGATTCGTGAAAGCAATCATGTTTGCATATGGCGGACAATTATAGCATTCACCTTTCCGAAGCATTTGAAACACGCATGCGCAAAACGAATTTGATTGATTGGCTTGTCAGCACAAGACAATAAAAATGACCTTTGACCTAACGAACTGAATCGTGTGGAGGTGGTTTACCGGGGAATTTGGTTCCTGTTTAAGAATTTGTTAAAACTGGTTAGCACCCTGTCCATATGTGGACATGAAGGAAATCATTTATATTCCTGTTTGAAACTGTTCGTTATATCTTTTTCGCACCACTACCACCACCATCTTTATGCTATTTTTTTTTCTGTAGAATATTCTTTTTGTTTTTTCATTCTATTTCGGTTTATTCTCGTCTATTATTTCTCTTGTGTTATTTTTATACACTTTGTCGCCTTCCTTTTTCTAAGATTTTGCTTGTAAACACTTTTTTTATTATCACGTTCAATCCATTAAACACTGCACATTTCCTCATCTGTGTCGTTTATTCCGGCATTTTGTAAGTTAACTTGTCAATCAAGTTTTCTACCACTATTACGCACCATATACAATCGTGTATTAGTCGACACTTGTTTTATAGTCACGAAATCACTAAATCAATTGATTTAAATTGTTACTCTTTGTTCGTCGCATTATGCTTCAGTTTTAACCTTACCAAATTATCATTCCTGCAATCCCTCTGCCACTGTTAGGATACGGCACAAGGTCAATTTTAAAGCGCAGTTTGAATTTAGTCAAAATTCGTTACCTAACCAGTACTAAAGTACCTAGACTTGCCCAATATTTATCTATTGCTCGAGAAAAAACAAATGGATTCATACCTTTCTGAAGGGCATTAGTGAAACGCTAACAGTATCAATTAGTGTTTGAACCGATTTTCAACGACAATAGCCGTTACAATTAGCACGCCCTATGCATAATATCACATGGTGTACGGTTGATTATAAAGGTGTGATTTTCTGATGAGAGAAACGAATCAACACTAATAAAAACTTCTGAAACACTTTGCCCTAGTTTATGTCCAGAGTAGTTTTGGGATAGGGGGAATTTCGAAATTTGAGATTTGAATTTTTTTCTCAGAATTTTGTCATCTCCTTCTAACTCTCCGGGCATCTTCGTCTCTGCGCCTGACCCCCAGCCTTTAGGATTGTCCTGGGCATATCTCTCGCCAGTTTATCTCTGCTTTGGCTAAATTTAAAATCATCAAACGGCCCTTTCAAATCAGGCTATTAATGTGTTTACATGCATATTTATATTTAAGGTATGGAAATATTTCGATTTCCAGTTTCAAAATATCTTCTTAATTTAAAAATGATTTAAAGAGAAGCACCTGTCAATAGGTGACCTTTGCATGCTTCCCTGCCCTTCATTTAACGTACGTTGGCATCAACGACAGCTTAACTCAATATATTATAACAATAGTGTGACGGGAAATATTTGCTTCAAAATTCGACGTATGCACGAGTATACGAGGTGTTTTCATTTGCTAAGACTGAAAGGAACAATGAATGAAACCTTTCATTTTTTTTCAAAATACTCTTTTTTACATTCCCTGCACAGACTCCAGGTTGATTGACAGACTGATTTATTTTAAAGGCATGTCAAATCATTAAGGTTTATCTTATGCCAAGAATTTAAGGAATTGTGATGCAACCAAAAATGTATTATTCTTAAACTGATCTATTTGAGTCGTATATTGGAGCCAAATAGGCACTAACATTCCAGTTCAGAGAGGACTTGAGAGTGATATAGATAAAGAGCTACTCTACTCTTCCCAGATCTCCAAAACCTCCCCATCATAGGCCGTTTTGAGTCACACACAGGACAACCTTTTTGTAGGGTCTACTCACTCTGCAGAGAATACAGTTAACTTATTCACAGTCTTACCGATACGGCTCGCCTCTTAGCTACTCTCGTTTTGGAGTGTTTCATAAACCTATTCATAAATTCCTACGATGTTGTATATCACCTGTTATTTTACTTTTGAAAACTTTGAAATCGTTGAGCCCATTCTCTATTTACCCCTTTACTTTTTGTCAATCATTTAATACACCAGCTTCTCTATCTAACCTTGTGTCCTGGATATGACACGAAGCTGCATCTGATGGTGAGGCTCCAGTCCGGAAGCTCTGGGGTATGTGAAGTAGCCCTTCGTTGCCATTACTCTCAAGTCCACTCAAACCAGGCGTGGTAGTAATTGTTAGGTTCCCAACAATAGTCAAATAGAACCAGTGTCCTGGATTAGACGCTAAACTGCATCTGATGGTGAGGCTCCAGGTCTACAGCTCAGGGGGATGTGGAGTACGCCTTCATCGTCATTACTCCCAGGTCCACTCAGACCCAGCGTGGTAGCAACTGTTAGGGTCACATCTATGAATCAAATCGGTGCAAACAAATGACTGATATTAAATTAAAAAGTTAGTATTCTATAACAATACTTGAAACTATTTAACTGTGTGCAAATAAAACTGTTGGTATTAGCAATTCTTGAAGTCATTTTTATGCAATTGATTGATACTAAAAAGAATTGTTAGATAGGAATACTTGGAACCATTTAACTGTGTGCAAATAAAACCGTTGGTATTAGCAATTCTTGAAACCATTTTTATGCAAACGATTGATAGTATTTAGAATTGTTAGATAGAAATACTTGGAACCATTTAATAATGTGCAAATAAATGAAGTTTTGAATAGAATTATTAGCATTATATAATAATACCTGAAGCCGTTTAACTGCATGAAAATAATAGAAATACTTAATTGTGAGAAAAAATTAACCTAAACTCATTTGATAATAAGATTTCCTACTAACTTACAGATCCTATATATATATATATATATATATAGCCATCTAACTGTGTAAACATTATGCTAAATTAAATTGTTATTGTTACATAGCAATACTTGAAACTATTTAACTGTATCCAAACAAGTAAGCTTTGTCTCGTTTAAAAATGTTTTCTACAATTATGCGTTTACGGATTATATTTAATATACGAGTATAAATAGGATTAGGATTTAAATAACCTACAACGGTTGATGTGCCATCAAACCCAACCAGCTAAATATCTTATCAATAGATGCTTCATTACTTCTACCTTTTGTATTTTCTGTTTTACATTTTCTTTGTCCATACATTTAATCAAATACTTCCACAACCCTTTTTATTCGTTATTCAGATTTCCATCTTCTGTTACTTTTTGTCTATATTTATTCACAACAATAATTCTATTTTTGTTCAAAATCCACACTCACTAAATTTCTTATTCCAATTCTCCACGCCGTTTTTTTTTTTCTTTATTCTATCTCACTATCTCGGGGCTCTACACCCATTATCATTATCTCCCAGCTTTCTGAAGACTTTCTCCGACAACATTTCATTTGTTTTCATGGATGTGCACTTATCGGGAGGATTATCATCGTAGAAAATGGACTGGGTGACTCGAATCCAAATCCTGTTTGCTTTGCCATTTGCGTTGATGTTCTAGAGGAAAGGAATGAATCCATCTGTTTCCTCACAGCTATGGGTAAATAGTACGAAAAACTTGGGTTGGGGGCTTAGTCTCGGTTGGGCAGCAAGTCTAGATAGAATATTCTGAATTCAAACCTTTAGCACACTTAAAAATTAACCTTGTATTTCATCCGGTCATATTGTATCTCATCTATATCAAACAATCCAGTTAAGCACAAGTACGCATTTTAAATGTAAAAAACAGTTCTATTTCAAGCAATTCAATTCAACATAAGTACTCAGTTTAGTTTTATTTGACCCAAAGATCGGACCCTATCAGGTGCTTTGACTCTGGAACCAGAGAGGACCTGGGAGCTATGGCAAAAGGAGTACTCTGCATTCACCAAAGCTCTAGAATTACTGGAGCCTTACCATCAGATTGTTTATGGTCATATCCAGGACACTCATTGGTGGAGTGTTACCTCTTAGGAAAAGCACAGAGTTTAGTTCTATTTGACCCAGGTGCCACCACTCCGAGCTAGAGTGGACGTGGGACCGATAACAATGAAGGGGTATTCTACATTCCTCAAAACCCCGGTATTAATGGAACCTCACCATCAGATTGTCAAAAGTCATACCAGGACACTCATTGGTCGGGGGGCGTAGACCTTCGCAGAGATGCAATCGGTGTACTTTACGATTCCAGCTGACTGGGAAAAAATATTTTAGTCACTTTCACTTCAAGATTAGAAGCTGAAAAGTAGAAATAAACAATTCTATATTCATAAAAAAAACCTTTTTAATAAGAATATTAGAGAAATCTACATCGGCTTGTTTCAAAGATCTGTTATGGAACAGAGTGATTTGGATTATACAAAATTAACTCCGACAAGAAAACATGAGGAAATTTGTTTTGTTTAATAACGAAAGAAAAATTGATTATTCAACTCATATTGGCATGAGGAATGAGTACTTGAGATGACAGACAACGTTCACAAATAGAAAATCATAGAAAATGTATGAGACTGGATTGTTAAATAATCAAAAATTATATTTATTTAAATGTAATAAAACATTCAATTTTTTGAATTTTGTTTTTGTTTTAATAATATCTATAATACAATTCACTGTAATTTACCCATGAAATAAAATAAGATTGAAAAAAATGGATTTCATCAAAAGTGCAGATGGAAAAAAAGGAATTTACCAAAGGTAAGAATGCAAAGAAGGATAATTTGAATTTAAAAATTTGTTTCCGTGAATGGTATGGTTTCTTTATTTAAAATGGCATATTAAGCTTCGTGTGTTATGTACTTCTAAAGCCATCCTTGTAAAAGAACAACAACGATACTATCTAACACATAGTAGGGGAGACAAGGGAATTCATATCTTTTCAAAGTCCGAAAATGTATACAAAAGAATCACTGAAATTCCACTAATTTATATATTTCACTTATCATTATATGCATATTCATTTTGATGGGGAAAAAGGAAGCAGCTTCTCAGCTGTATTGAAACTCAGCGTT
This sequence comes from Sepioteuthis lessoniana, assembly GCA_963585895.1. Taxonomy (NCBI): domain Eukaryota; kingdom Metazoa; phylum Mollusca; class Cephalopoda; order Myopsida; family Loliginidae; genus Sepioteuthis; species Sepioteuthis lessoniana. Next base: position 53,525,834 of record OY757907.1, read on the forward strand.
ATAACTTGTGGAAATCACTACCCCTACTTCATCTCAATTTTGGCCCGCTGTGCCTCTCCTCTTGGACGTAATAGGTGGTTTCGGTTGTATGGCATATCAAACATTATTTAATACCACACACACACACACACACACATGTAATCACATATGTTTGGTTCACAAAGTTTTTGTGCTGTAGAGCTTCGTAATAAATAATGGCTAGTAGTATCCATTTTCATTGTACAATATTTCGCTAGAAATAATGAAATTTTGGTATCCTTTGCATAGAAGAAAATCGACTTCGTACAAACTGGTGGGCATTTGTTTATTTTAGGGTGATACTGTACATAAATAGCTTTATTCTGTTTAGCTTGGTTTATTTGTTTAACGGCATATTAACTTCTAATAAGTTATTGAATGTCGATATTTGATTCATTTCTAAATTATTAATCGTAATCATAACTATATTTTCTATATCCCACTGCAAATCTTTTTGAATTACGCTATATTTATCAATAACACTGGTCAACAAAAAATTTGTTGTCTGGGTTTTTTTAGCAGATTTAGGACGAATCTTATGCGCTGAATCCAAAAATCACAATGGTTTTGCTCAATCAGGTCAAGTTTTGAGCTATGGCCACATGTCATTTTTTACGGTTTTGTTCACATATACGCATATGTGGAGCATTTTAGAAGAAGTTGGTGGGGGTAAAATGCCATGTCGAATAATTGTTTTGATTGGAAATGATTATCTTAATGACAAGAAATATTCAGGTCCGATAGTTCTGGGTGATTATGTCGAAAAGTCATAAAACCTTTGTCACGTGGTATCCCACTGAGACGATAGCAATAAAATTACTATTATCCTCGTGTTCGAATTAACAGTAGCAAGCCATCAAAGAATGACCGTTAAGAACAGATGTTTGTACTCGGTGACCTCCCCTCGGGTCGCCTGACACGGGAAGGAAGAAGGTAGAAGCCAAATGATTGGCTGGGACCCTAAAAACAGAAGTGGCACCTTCTTCCCGTCAGCGAAAAAAGGAAAAGACAAAGTTAGTTGTTGGACAGGGTTCATGGCGGACGGAACCAAAAGCCAAGTACTCCGGGTAAAAGAAGACGAAAAGAATATCTCGGACACGAAGAAGCCATTTCTTCAAGCCAATATTAAAAGTAGCATAAAGTCTATTAGCACGTAAAAGAGGAAATATTCTCCACAGGAACCCCGTCGAAAAAAAAGGTAAGTAAACTTTGAGACCGTTTCTCTTATACCCAATTTTATATACCCCCCCCTCTCTCTCTCTCTCTCTCTCTCTCTCTCTCTCAATTTGAAGAAAAACGAAAGAAAAGAAAAGAAGAAAGACAGTTATGTTCATGGACTGTTCATTTATGATATATTTGACACGTTGAAGGTGTATTTCTATGGGTAGTAAAAGATTGATATATCTTAATGTTCCCACATGGTCGAAGTTGTTATTTGTGGCGTCTTCTACGAATTTGTTACTTCATGTTTCTTTTCCAGCTTCATGTCACCTTATGTTATGCTTGGTTAAAATTGTCCTATTAATTCCTTTAAATTCTTATACGGGAAACCGGAATTACCGACTACTTTAACTAATATTAAACTAAACCTAGAGGGCCATATCTTCCATTGTTCTAGGGGAGGAAAACTAGTGGCCTTGGTGGGTGTGTGTATAGTGTGGAATTTGAACCCCTTGCCAGCGGCGGTCAGTCTGGTCATAAATTAATCCCCCACATAATATGCCAGTTCTTATATGCCTGAGAAAAAAACTCTGAACGAGGACTTATTCTACAATGGATCAAGTGCCAACATGCCCCGTCTTCACACGTGCGAAAATGAAGTCTCGTTTTGGGATTTTAAAGAATTTGCCGTCACACCTTGAAATCTTCCAAAAATTGTTGCAGCAAAGCATAAAGTTGGTGGATCAAAAATAAAGTTAATGCGGCAGCCGCCCCAGGATGTATATAGGAAACTCCAACCGTGCATGTACGGGTGTTTCGCTTCATGCGTGTCGCGGAATATTTGTGTTGTCGTGCTGGTGGCGCTATATACGGAACGCGATGGGCTGCGGTAGCACCAATTTATGACTAATTTGTATCTATTTTTGTTTTGCAGGTGAATGAGATGGCTTCGTGCAAAAATTAAACCCGACGTGTTCTGCTACATATGTGGAGAATACACCATTACTCCTTATAGGAAGCCAGTCAAAAGTTTCATAACGCGTGCTTACCATACTTATTTTGGTATTAAACTTGCTGACTAGGATAAACCTTGGGCGCCACACATAGTGTGCAAGGCATGCATCGAGACTCTGTGTGGGTGAACCAATGGCAAGAGGAGTCTGAACTTTGGAATTCCCATGATTTGGAGAGAGCCGAATAACCATGTCACTGACTGCTACTTTTGCACTGTTGATGTGACTGGGATCAACAGAAAGAACCGGGGCAACCTCAAGTATCCTGATTTTTAATCAGCACGTCGTCCTGTCGCTCATTGTCATGAAATTCCAGTGCCTATCTTCGGAGAACTTCCTAACATTAATGACGAAGATGCCTCCATTGTTTAAAGACATGAAGACGAAGAAGAAGTGGTTCTTGAAGATGATACTCCACATCCATTTTCCCAAAGGGTGTTGATTGATCTAATTCACGACTTCAGCTTGTCAACGGACTCTGCTGAAATGTTGGCATCCAGATTGAAGGAAAAAAAAACTCCTCTCTGACAGTGCTCGCATCAGCTTCTTCCTCAACAGGCATCAAGAGTACCTCCGTTTTTTCTCTACAGTGAAGGACTTGGTGTACTGTTCAGATATTGCGCAGCTTCTGCTCAAGCTTGGAGTGCCACTGTACGAACCCAAAGATTGAAGACTGTTCATTGACAGCAGTTGTTCTGCTACACAACGGCAACCAGTTTGCCTCTGTACCCATCGCTCACTCGACTATACTGAAGGAGAAGTATGAACCAGTGAAGAGAAAATGTGCTGGAGAAAATTGGTTATGATCAGCGTAAGTGATTTATTTGTGTTGACCTGAAGATGGTGGACTTTTTGTTGGGACAACAGTCTGGCTTCACAAAGTCCCCATGTTTTCTGTACATGTGGAATAGTAGAGACCGTGCTCGGCATTACACGAAGAAGGACTGTTCTTTGCAGGAGGAACTGGGGCCTTACAAAGAAAGGAACGTCATGAACGACCTACTGGTGGACAGAGACAGAATACTCTTCCCACCATAACACATCAAGCTCGGCTTAATCAAGCAGTTCCCCAAGGTTCTTGACAAGGATAGTGATGCTTCACTTACTTGTGCCAGGCTTTTCCAGGATTGACCATGGAGAAGTTGAAAGCTGGCATCTTTGACGGTCCTCAGATCCGGCAACTTATCAGAGATCCAGAGTTCGAAAACTCAATGAACGAAGTGGAACTGGAAGCGTGGAAAGCATTTGTTCTGGTAGTGAAGAACTTTCTTGGCAACAATGTGGCTAAAAACTACACAGAACTTGTCAACATGCTGACAGCTATCAGAAACCTCAGCATGAGCGTCAAGAGCACTACCTATTTTCACATATGGACCGGTTTCCTGAGAATCTGGGTTCAATGAGTGACGAGCAGGGGAAGAGATTCCACCAGGACCTGAAAGAGATGAAGACCAGGAATCAGGGTCGCTGAGACGCAGTCATGATGGCTGACTACTGTTGGAATCTGAAGAGAGACCTCTCTGCCGCTGAGCATTCCAGGAGTTCGAAGAAACGGAAGTTCAAGCCCTGAAGTTTTAACAATGGTGAAGCAACATGCAATTTACGTGCACATACCTATATCAATGCCCACCATTCAGTTTACAGTAATAGATGTTTCTATCAGGTAATCAATATTTTTTTGTTGGCAAAACATTTTTTCTCTTAAGAACATATTTAGGATGATATGTGTTGACAAAAATCAGCTGATAATGCCACAAAAATGTAATCGATTTTGTCAAAAGATCTGATTTTTTTTCAAATCAACCTCGCAAAACAGAATGACCTGATGGAGAGAAACGATGCCATTTCCTGATTCAGCAGTGCAAAAATACCCGTTGTAGAAATCTAGACAACAATCAAAAAGTAACAAATTGTTGCCCAGTGCATTTGTTTTCACACAGCTCTATCGTTTCAAGTATTTCATTATTAGATGTTTTTTGCATTAAATTACTTACAAAGGTCCATATATCATTAAATAAAGAAACCGAACATTTGTTATTTCCAAATATTTTTTGCACAGAGGCCCATCAAATAGGAAAAAATATACAGATGTATTTGAGCCTTAGATGGGACTCTAACAGATATTACAAATCTGAGTCTGAGTGGAAATGAGAGTAATGACAATAAAGGGGTATTTCACACTCTACAGATATTCAGAAATAAAGCCTTACCATCATAAGCAGTTTGGTGTCATACCAAAGACACCTTCTTTACAGTGGTGGGGCTTACACCTCCGGAAGGGAAACAGTCAGCGTTTTCTAAGCACAAGTGATAGAGGGAATATTGCCACCAGAGTGAGATAAATTCCTGCTACTTAGGTTGTTTCTGATAAACCAAATTTGCGACGAATATCTATTTGCATTTGTTGATTAGTATATATAGATATAGAAATATTTTGAGACATAATCATGCGTGTTTAGAATATCCACACACACACACGCATATATATATATATATATATATATATATATATATATATAAACACTGCCTTACGTATTCGTGTGTTTGGAGGGGATGTGTATGCATGAAGGATATGTGGTAAGCGGTGCGTACTAGCAACGTCATTGTCAATTCTGACATTGTCATCAATCAATTAATCCTTCGCCTCGTTTTCACTTTTCGAAAAGAAGAGTCAATGGCCGCAGCTGCCGTATTTCTGCAACTACTCTGGATTTTGTTTGTTTATTTGTTTGTTTGTTTCTTTCTTTGTTTCTTTCTTTGTTTCTTTCTTTTTGTTCTTTTTTTCTTGATTTATTTTTTCTTCTATTTTATCTGGCCTGAGAATGAGAGGTAAAGGGAGAGATGGGACGGTTTGAATCGATGTTTCTGGAGACAGGAGAAGGATAAATGCGTGATCTATCCATAATTTAAATAGTTTACAAAGAAAGAAATTTACTTTTATGTAAACAGATAGAGCCAAGTCGGCCACACCTGCCACGAGTTAATCTTACCCTGCACACAGCACGCAGCAATTATCAGAGGGTTGTTGGTGCCATTTTATTTTCTTGTCTGGAAGTATATTGTTCTGATGACTTATACCATTGTTATGTAGAAACATTTTTCAAATTCCCCTGTGAAAGTATATATTTACCCAGTTCAAACCCTCTGTAACAAGGTCAATTTCTATCGGAGTACATTGATTTGAATTCACAGTTTTCAGGGCTTAGAATACACCGACTGCATCCACTGCAGATGAGTAAGACGCCCACCAAAATGGTGGGGTGCTGGGTATGACAGTAAACTGTATCTATAGGTGAGGCTCCACTTATTGACATCAGGGAATTTTTGAGTATCCCCTTATTGCCATTACTCTCATTAAGGCTCCCGTCTTCGGCTTGGTCACATTCGGGTGGTCAAGCTTCTTCATTGACACCTTTGTCCCCCTTGTATTGCATTGGACCTTGCTGTCCAGTTTAAGCTATAATCAGGCATACATACCTGGACACAGATTTGGGTCCATGACCAGTTCGGCACATCAGGCCCACATGGCATAAAGTGGGCCGATCACCAGCACAGACCAGCAGGACTCGAGTCTCGGCTCGTGCCCGACCTTCCCTTCCCATAATCCTCACTATAATCAAACTTCGGTTCATTGGCCTTGTGTCAAGTCCTGTCTGGTTGGAGGCAGAGACAAATAAAGCCGCTTATTGCCATTACTCCCAGATCCACTCTGACACAGAGTGATAGGAGGGGTTAGGTTCCCATTTATGGGTCAAATAGATCTGCTTAAAAGTTATTCATATTCGATAGGTTTGTGAGATTTAAAAAAATTCTTAAAAAACAAATATGTAAAAATATCGTAATCACATACTCAAAGAGTTCACAGGATCGCCTCGTCAGTGAATATCTTGGGGTCCTTACAAGTTATATATATATATATATATATATATATATATATAAACGTACTATAAACTCGATTTCCTAACCTTTAGTCATGAAAGAAAAATAGATGGATTGAAATACTGTTAAAACCACTCATTCAGCGTTCAGTTGCCATACATAAGTTAACGAACCAAGTCTGCCCGATTATTTACTCAAAGCTGAAGGTAGAATTGATGGATTCATACCCTTCCAAGGGTATTAACGTGATGTTTAATGCATCAGCCTCGTCCAGGTTTTGAACTCTGGTCACCGACTCAGTCTCTAAGAATGATAACCAGTATGCCACGAGCGCCTCCGATGGATCTCTTTATATGATGCAGAGAGTTTCCTCCTCGCTAAGAAAGACAGTTCGGAAATTAACAGAGATGGCCGAACTGAATTATCAGTAATATCAATAAATCTGGAAACAAAACTATAATGGCGTCCGTGTCTCTTTTATTTTTGTCACTAGAATAAATTGACAACCTCTCTATCCCCACAAGCTTTTTGAGAGGCACGTAATATAAGAGTGTAGTTTAGTTTTTGATGATTATTGTTCCTAGACACAAACTATACAGCCACCTGCCTTCCATCACGAAAACTATCCAAGTTAGATGAACCAGACATGCAGGACACTGCTAGAGAAGCAGGGACGAGCTCATAAGTGATGTACTCCTATAGACCTCCACATATGGCTGGGCAAAAGCAGGACGACCTTCACGAACATACATTCAGCAGCTATGTGAGGATACGGGATGTAGCCCTGAAGATGATGAACGATAGGGAAAAGTGGCGAGAAAGAGTCAGGGATATCCGAGCTAGTGGCATGACATGATGATGATGATGATGATTGTTCCTAGACAGAGCTAAATTTTTATTAATGAAGTTGTATTTCATTAACAAACATTTGAAAGTATATCTACATGATACATAAATGATAATGGTTTAAGTGTTGTACACTAATAGTACACAGAAAGTGTGGTGTAATGTTTACTTAGTTAAACGGTCCATTGTTAGTGAGTTCTCTTCTCATTGAGTGTTCCGTACTCCTGGCCTAATAAGCTAAACATAATATTTGAAAAGGTAATTTCTTAAATTTTGTATTGTAAATAAACGGTACCAAGATACTAATAGAAAAGTTATTTTAAGAAGCCAACGTGAGTTAACAGAGTTAAACATCTCTTCCAGTGGCACTAGGTATACCAAGTTATGCTTAGCCTAACACCTTGAACCGGTCTGGTAAGGACGGTGACAGACTGGACGATGTTACCCTCCCGAAACAGAAGTGAAGATGAAGTGTTCTTGGAATCCCAATATATATATTTATGTAAAATCAATTGATCCACATACGTAAAAAAAATGTTGGTTCAAGAAGCTGTCATTTTTGCATCTATATTTCGCGTTATATTAACCAATCATCGCCCTCGTTAGAGACGTCGCCTTTTTCTTTTATTTCTTTGAGATGACAGGTGATAATCTTTGAATTGCCTTAAAAAATTTGAAGGATCAAAACATAATTTAAAAAATCTTTTCTATTCAAGACTGGTAAAAATATTTTTTTAACCAATTAGAATCATAGATATATAATCCACTTTTTTAAAATCTAATTTGGAGCCTATGTAAAGCTTATAAATGAAGCGATAAGGTAGACTATATAATGTTACAGTCGTATTCATTTTTTTTTTAATTTTCTATTGCGTAAAAATCAAAAATTCTTTACCTTATTGATCTGATTTTGTAAGTATTCTGTTTGTTCTTTTAGGTATATGTTAGCTAATTAATTTGATGTTTCAGGGTATTGATATTGGTCGGGTTCCTCCTATTGCATTTGGAAGCGGTTTTCACATCTTCACGCTTTTTTCTAATTACGAATGTGTCCCATGGACTCTAGGATTAGGTCTTTGTTTAGTTGGTATCCATTCTATTGCCGCTTTTAAGTGGGCATTGACAAAATTCTCATATTTGTCATCCGGAGTAGGTGTTTCTCATAACTTCTGAAGTGCATCAATTTTTTTTTTTAGTGGTAAGCTGTAAAAACCTAGTCAAAATATTAAACATCTAGATATACTAATGAATAATAAAAAAAAACACGGATAGCAATCATCACCATCATCAACATCAAGACATGCTAATAGGAAGGTATTCCCAGATTCTCTCTCTCTCTCTCTCTCACTCACTCACACACACACACACACACACACACACACACACACACACACAGCATTCGTCCCCCATCGTCCATTGTTTCTGGCTGGTCATCTTCATTGCATCCAGTCTCCACACAGAGCTGTTTAACCAACTCTAGTGAGTCCATGTGTAGTAGTCCATAAAAGAACGTCATGTACGTGTTCGTCCTTAGATCTCCAGCGGAGCCCAGTATGTCTTGTTCGCCTTGCTCAATGAAATGGGGATAAGAGAAATTTCAGCTGCTGTTTTATGGAGTGCTACGCCCAGGATTTGTTTAAAACAGCATGCAGCATTCCTGTGTAGTTCTCTTGCTTTTTCTCCAAGCGTTTCTTTTGTATCAATGTGATACATCTATACAGTAGTACTGACACAGCTTGAGCAAGGAAGAAATCATATTTTATTTCAACTGAGTGATAGATTTTTTTGGTATGGTAATAAATTGTAAACATATTGATATACAAATAGATATTAAATATCTAGATAATGAACATTAAAAATTTTGATATAGTAATAAATAGTAAAAATATAGATATAGCACTGGATAGTAATAATCAAGATACCGTAATAGACAGTAATGATATATATATATATATATATAGTAAAATATATTGTTATAAATTATAAAAATTTAGATTTAGTTATAAGCAGTTCTAATCTATATATTAATGAATATTAAAAAACTAGATCTATTAATAAATACCTCTGAAACTTTAATCATCATCACATCGTGCAATCAGCACGGATATCCCAGACCATCTCTTGCCACCCCACTATTGTCCATTACTTCTGATAGGTCTTCAGGGTTACATCTCGTATCAGCACAGAGCTACTGTACGTATGTTTGGGCGTATGAACCCTACGGTTCAACGACCAGGCTCGAATAGTTCGATCGTGGAACTATTGCTGCTGTTCTATAAGGGTGGTTTCTGTAGATGAGAATAAAAACAGCCAACGAAAGATTACCATGACCCACACATGAAACTTTAAACTTAAACAAAAATTTATATTCAATAAATCATACCGAAACAGGGATGTTTTTATTTAAGCAGAATTTTGAAACTCAAAATAAGAAAGTCACCTGACAGTGGCTTCAAAGAGATTTAGAATTAAACACATGGATTATGTAATAATTTGTTACTAGTTCAATGAAACTTTTATCTCTAACTTAATTTTATTATTTTCTTCGAAATCTTATTTGATTTTTGTTGCAAAAAATATTGCTGGTACTTTAATGTGTGATTATTACTCTCTTTTACCTGGAAAATTTGATCAGAATCATTTCGATATCTTCAAAAACTTCCTTCTAATCTCTTATATGTCAGTTTTGAGTTACAACACCGGATTAAATTACCAATGAAAAGAAAGAAAAAATTTTCCTTCCCAAACATTCTCAAATGTTTCCAATGACGTTGAGATCCATGCTGTTGTCGGTCAGACCAAAACATTTCTTCGGACTTGAAAGAAAACCATTTTGTCACTCCGCCAACTTAAACTGGTGAATTTTTATCTTCAGGCATGCACAGTTGGTTACCGATCAGAACACCTACAGCAACTAAATTCGAATTTCCCGGCACATCTTGCCACCTTTTTTTTTATCTGACAACTTACTATATATAGTTCAAATGTCAAAATCATGAACCCACAACATCCACTAGCACTCTTGGAAAAGATTGCTTTTATTAATTGAGGGTAATGTTAGTTATAACTATCAAGGCTATCCTCGTTGAATTTCTGCCAGTCCCTGAAGACGATTTTGATACATAAAACAAAGGTTATTTGTGAAGATTGTTAGTCTAAAAGAACATATGTAGCATACCCATGATACGGATATGTGAAACGTACATAGAATGTTCATAACATATATACATAGAACATAGGAATCCCGAAACACGAAAAACACTTACGACTTCTTAGTTCAGGTACGAAACTTTTTATTACCTATGAGTTTAAAGGTTTTTCGACATAAGGAGAGAGATACCATCTTTCTATACTGACTTTTCCAAACCACGTGTGACACCTGTCACAAGGCCTCGGCGAGTGAGCGAAAGTCAACCTTCTTCCTCCGAGGCAGAACTCAACTAACTGACTTTTCTCAAATCTCAGCCCACGCTTCCGGTGCGTGACGTCACTCACATCCCTGGTCACATCCTCTATCTGAGATTTTTACTGTGACATCTCTGAATGACACGTTCACTCCGCTCCGCGCGTGTGTGAACACCTGCACTCATGTTTGCACCTAACTAACCCATGCACAGAGCCGAAAGGTTCTCAGCCTAAATAAACCCAAAGGCAAGATATATCAAACGAAATCCCTCGGCCATTATATTACACATACGTATTTTCTTAATCTTGAATATTTTGGCAAACACGTTTTGTTTCTATCATTTTTTTTAAGTTACGGTGTCTTCAAGTTTAAAGTTTTATCAAAAAATTAATAATAACAAGTGTTCGTACAAATTTATGATCGAAATAGTGGTGGAATCTTTAAAAGGGTTGATGTACATGCTGATTTAAGACAAATACCCCTATGGTTTCCATAAATGTTCTACTTTTGTGGGACTGAAAGGTTAAGTAATATACACGTCTATGATTATTTCATTAAAATTTTACTTTTTATGTACACAGATTTTGAGGCACCAAATTCAAAAATGCCTTTCGTATATATGGCAATAATTTGAAAACGCTGAGATAGATCCATCTACTCGTGAATATACTCTTACACAAGGACTTACATACTGTCTCTTTAGATTAAGTTCAATTTGTTCTATCACGTCTATTGGGAAAACACCCATATTATGAAATTTAGTTAGATCGTTAACTTTTGTCGCCAAATCGATTTCCACTGTATACATGAGGCAAATGACATGTTTAATTGCATGGTTAGAAGAAAAAATATATGTTAATATGGGAGTATTTACTTAATTAAGTTTGATAATGCCATGCGTTAGCTACACTCCTCCAAAGTCTGGTTTTAGGTGTTATTCGTTGTTATACGCTTTTACGTCTAAGTCCAAAGGTTAATAGATATTAAACCCTTTCTAAATTAGGGCAATTAAGCGGTCATACAAGGAGTTACTGTAAAATTTATTGCTATACTCTTTTACGGCTGAGTCCAAAGGCTAATAAATATTAAATCCTGTCCAAATTCGCGCTATTAAGAGGTCATATATGGATTTATAGTGAAATTCTGTCCCATAAACTTGTGCCTAAATGTTTTTAATTTTTAGATTTAGATTTATAAATATAAGCATTTTTCCTTTTAGTCAAGATTACAGTTCCTAACAACGCAAGTAATACCATAGATGTGTTATGCAATTATTTCAAACCTTAAATTTAAGGAACTTTCTGTAACGATAATTAGTAACGTTTAATTAAATGTGAATAATTATTTTAGTTAAATAACTTATTCATCAATAATAACGTAGATTTTATGTAATTGTCTTTAATTGGAATCATTTTGAGATGAGGCTTCTTAATCTGAGAATTAATTTTTATTTACTGCGGACTTTTGTCCTCATCTTGGTAGATTTTTTGTGTGTGTGTGTGTTGTTTCTTCTTTCACTACGTTTCGGCCAAATTTCACCACTTCTTCAGGTGATTTACCGCGACCTCGGATAGGAATGATGAGTCTTGTAACAGTATCCCCAGTAATTACTGCCTTCCATAGTTGTTGTCTATCGCACCACGTTTTTGACCAAGTAAACCTCTGGCCGGCTTGGGTAGGATTTGAAACCGCTATCTTCTGACAATGCTCACCTGGAACTGTAGAGACTCAACGCCTCTATCCGTTGCGCCACGGGCCCCGAAGGATGGATTTTTTGGTCTTATAATCCTTATCTGGTCTTCCATAGTCGGGTCCGTACCGAATTTTAGTAATTGTCTTTAATTGGAATCGTTTTGAGATGAGTAGATTTCATGCTTTGTTAGAACTAACAATCCCGAAAAAATAATGTTTAAACCGATAAATCTCATAGGTATTGCTCAAATGAAAACAAATAATCTTATTTAAAACTGTATTTTTTTCAGAAAAAAATACGTACTACCTTATATGAAGATATAATTCTTGAAACATTTATATTATGTGTTTTTATCTTTTATAATGAAATACTGTTTACTAATAACCGATTTCTATCCTTGTATCTAAGATAATATTAAGGAATCAAAATATGTTTAAAGACATAATACCAAGAATGAAAATAAATTTAAAGATATAATTAGAAGTGAATATATGCTTAAAGACGTTATGATAAAGACCTCAAAATGTTTAAAGATATAATAATTAGTATTTAGAACATGTTTAAAGACATACTAACAAAGACCTAAAATGAATGTAAAGACAAAATAACCAGGGCTTATAATAAGTTTAAAGACATAATAAGGACTTGAAATAAATTTATAGTGAGAATAATAAGGAGTTAAAATATATTTAAAAGCATAATAACAAGGACTTGAGAAAATTTTAAAACATGTTAATTCAGAATTAAAATGTATTTAAAGATATAATATGAAGAACTTACAGATTTAAAATACATTCAAAGACATAAGAATATGGATTAAGAATATAATCAAATACAGGATGACACGGGCTTGAATATATCTTAAACTAAAATTGTAAGAATTTTGAATATCAAATAAAATCCTCGTTGGTAGTGGAATATTTTCAATTTTTCCCATAAGGATATAATAATCTTGAATAGTTTTATCTAGTTAAAGATGTTACGATTATGGGCCATAATTTTTCATGCCATCAGTGTGATTTTCTCATTGACAAAGCATTTCAGACATATTTTTACAACATAAATGACAAATATTCAACATTTGTTTCCCCATATCATTTCGAACAAATACATTTTGAAAATTTAAATATTTCATTTTTCTTTACTTTTTTTTAAAAAAAGTAAACACTGGTTCCACGAAACATCATGATGGCACAAATAAAATATAAAAAGAAAAAACAAAACATTTCATCACCTCTTTTTTGAACCAAAACTAACAATTTATTCTGTCTTTTATCATTGCAGGTATTTCATTTTTCAAAACGGTATCTATTTTACATTTTCGGTCGAAAATTAACACTGAATGGTTACCAACGATAGTGCTTATCCTAAAAGAAATTCATCCAACAGGAAAGAGAAATTGATTGTTTGATTTTAAAGGCACGACAACTCAACTAAAATATTTTAGAACAAGAGTTTAGATAATCACTTTAATTGTATATTAGGATTAACATATTTTTTGGAGTTGTTTCTTCAGAAGTTTGGTTTTGCATACTATCCTATCTAATACAAATAATTTTTAGACAGATTGATTCGACCAAAAGATAAGCAACCTAGCAGATACTAACACTTCAGGTCAGAGTAGACTTCGGAGTAATGACAATGAAGTGGTCGTACACCCCACCAAAGGCTGGAGAACAAGAACCGTAACTGCTGATGAAGTTTAGTATCATACTCAGAACTTAGCTTTGCAAAAAACAGTGTGCGAATTCTAAGCTTCGCCAACGAACTTACATATGTTTTTAAGTACTCCAATCTAATCTCAAAAAATTATACAGTTACATGGTTTCAAGGATCCCTGTATTTTACCAATCATTATCCAATTTGTCGCTATGAGTTGCGATGAGTTTTTATATTTATTTGGAGAGGGGTTTTTTTTCATAGTATATATTTGGATTATTCTATTAGGACGGTTGTTAGGGTTAATTATTGACTATCTTTAATATATTAACATTTGTTTTGAATGCTATTTTATTTAGAGGAGGTTTCTTATTTTTCATGGTTTTTACTTCGAGGATTTATAAGCGGTTTTTATTGTTATTTTTATATATGATTTTTGTATTATCATTAAGGATCTTTCTTATATCGGAGGATTTGAGTGTGTCAGTGTCTTTGTTTAGTTTGTCATTAGATACTGTTTTATGGCACTTAATAGTGTCACTAGGATTTGAACCCGCTGTGATACATAAACGATTAAAATTCAGAATGTTAGCCACTACGCCAGCCTGTATTTGTTTTGAGACTATTCAAATTAGAGATTATATCCAACAGAGTGCTCCAGACTTGAACAGAGGTCTATCATCAAATTTCTGGCCGCTGAGAAGTGCAAACCATGTAAAAATACAGACGAATGTAGGATCTGTATTGAGAAGTTTGTTCCAATCCCAGAATATTTACAGATGGGTAACACATGGGTTAACCACGACAAGCCTGAGTCGAAAAGGCAGTACATGGAATGGAAACACACTGACTCCTCCGAAAAATATCCAAGCATTGCAGTCAATAAAGTGGATCATGCTGATTGTATTCTGAGACATGAAAAGTCTAATCACAATTGATTTCCTTGAAAAAGGTGAAACTGTCCACAAAGCTTCCTACCGACGAGTCTTTCGGAAAAATTTAGCTTTTTTTATTAGATGATCATCATTAGGTATATATATATATATATATATATATATATATATATATATATATATATTCGAATGAACGATAAGCTATCACAAATATCTGTGATTATGAAGAAAAGTATGGGAAGTATCCAAAACTTAAGCGTTCTATCCTAAAAAGAGCGTTTGGTAATAATGAAGGTTCTTTAAGTTGTTGGTTATGTTTGGAAGAAAAATATTATATAGTTTTACCAGACACGAATACTTTACTAAATAAAGAATCGGAGTTGGTAGTGAGATATCGCCATGAAAGTAAATATTTACTAGGAAATTTGGCGCCGTGACTTATTACACCAAAATTGTATTAGTCCCATGATTAAAAATATTATAAGATTATGTTTGTCCAATTGAAAAAAAAAATAGACGTAATGAGCTTCCACGAGCTGAGATCAGTAAAGAAGGTCATTCTGGCAGTTTTCTGTAGCTTGGAAGGACCTATCACCATTGATTTCTTTGAAAAAGAAAGTTTAACTGTTAACAGTGTTTCCTATTGCTAACTCTTTAGGCAAAATTCGCCTTATTTCTTGAATGAGTCTTTTATATATATATATATATATATATATATACGGGAGTATGTAGGTAGTGAAAGTTATAAACTTAGAAACTAGTTCACAATGTTAAAACAAGCTATCGTAAATATACCTATTATTATACGTGTAAGCACACGTAGCGTACACAAAAAACGTCAACTTGTTATATCAACAAGATCCTCGCATAAACACATTCTAAAAACCTCGTCACTCCTACCTAAACGCTTCTTATTTCCCCTTCAATGTAAACACACGCGTCCATAACAAGTGAGGCTGTCGGATCTGATTTCATAAGAGTCTGGCCTCTTGACACACATTCACAACGAAGTTACGAACGAAACGTCAAAAAGAAAAAAGGAAAAAAGAAAAAACTATATATACTTGGATGTATGAGACGGGAAACTGAGGAGTTAGAGTGTAAAAAAAAAAATGGTTTCTGCAATAAGAAAAAAGAAAAAGAAAGAAAAAGGAAAAACATGATACCTAACTCAACTAAGTAAGTAAGTAAAACACGAGACGCATCGAAAGTAAACGAGACTAAATCGATAATTTGGACCAACAAAACCCTCATATCCACTGATCGAGATGTTTCTCTTTGAAGAATTTTTTTTCTTCCAAACAGAAAGAAAATAAAAAACGACACAAAAGAAAAGTGCAAAGGAAGACACAAATATAAATTTTTAAAAAGTATATATATATATATATATGATAAATTTTGCTATATTCTTTTAGTTAGTCCGCCGATTACATAGGTGAGAAACTGATAGTTACCATGCACCGTTGACTTTATGTCGAAGCTGTCCTAACTTACATATATAGATACACACACACACACACACACACACACACACACACACACATATATATATATATATATATATATATATATATATATATATACAGAGAGAGAATATATATATATATATATATATATATATATTACATGGTAAAATTTGTGACACTGGATTTCATACTTAACGTATTCTTCGGATATATTTTTATCATAAAGCGTTTTCAGACTATCGTCTTCATCTTCATTGTTATTTCCACAACGTTTCGGCCGATATACTCCCGGCCTTCTTCAGGAGTTTGTCGAACTCGGGGAACTACATGGAACTTCGAACTAAGTCCTTTATTGAATCCACGGGTGTCGCCTGTTCTGATTCCGATATCCATAACCGGGTACAAGAGTTAAGTATTCTAGAATTGTTACTCGCCTGAAGTCAGGATTGAACCTGCAATTGTCTCCTTCGAAGCTTAGGGAACCAATGCCTATAACCGTTACGCTATGTGTCTTGCTAGACAGTTTTTAGAGGGAATTTTTGGGACTCGTCAGATATAATACAGCAATATTTGGTCCTTCAGTTACTCACCAAGTGAGAAACATAAACCTTTACTATATATACATATATATGATTAATATTAATCATATAGTTTGCCATATTCATAAAAAAAGGTGCTCAATATCAGTGATAGAGCATATACAGATCTAAGTTAGGATATAGTAGATTCAGAGTCAGCGACGCTTGCTGACGGCATTCATCCCCTAAGTGATTATCAGATTTGGTCTTAAAGGGACAATTTAAAATAAAAAAAAAAACAAACGATAAATAAATTCCTAGATCTTTACCGAAACCTGAAAAAGCTGCAAAACATCAATGTGACAGTGGTACCAACTGTAGTTGGTGCCCTTGGAACGGTGCCAAAAGGCCTGGAAAAGTGACTTGTTTAACTGGGAGAATCGAGACTATTCCGCTCACTGCACTGATAAAATTGGCTTGGATACTTAGATGAGTTCTGGAGACCTGAGAAGAATTACTGTAACCCAAACGTCAGCGAAAGACCACCTGCTGGTGTTGATGTGAAAAACTCTCATGGATAAAAAGATTTAAAAACCAATCATATTTGGAGTACTTGGAACGATGCCGAAAAGCCAAGAAATGAGTGAGAAACTGGAAATCCGAGCAGTAATTAAGACTGTCCACTTCACATCAATGTTGAAATCGACTAAAAGACTGAGAAGAGACCGGAAACCTGAGGAGAGTTGCTCTTACCCGGAGTTAAGTGAAAACTACAATCTAAAAGTAGTGTTAAAGACTAACAAAGAATACTTTAACAACTATAATGGACAATGATTAATCGAACAGAAATAAAGATAATATTACTGCTACTATAACTAATAGCGTAAGCTCTGGCGCCTCAGAGGATCAAGTAAGAAACAAGGATAGATTCAAAAGTTCGATTTATTCTTCTTTCAAGTCTCAGATTTCACGAAGTTCATTTGCTAAGAGAAAGTGATGCGTTCTACCAGGTTTCTCATAGGTACATAGAGACAAATGAGATCACTCTTCTCATCACCCAATACAACAGTGTAGAAAGGAATGGGAACCACTTGGTTGTGATTGCATATATATATATATATATATATATATATATATATATATATATATATATATATATATGAACTGATTTCCACGCAAAAAAGTGTTCATTTTTGTGCTAAAATTTGGCTCGAGAAGCTGTAATTTTTGTGTCAGTATTTCTGGATTTATTGGCCAATCTAGTTTTAAATTTTCTTTGAAATTTCCAGACGATAATATTTAACTTGCTGCAAAAAATTTGAAGGATCAAAACCTAAAATAATTAAAGAAATATTTTCCCTATACGAATGTTGAAAATACAATTAGAATCATAGGTAAATTATCAAGTGATTTTTTTATCCAATTTCGAGCCTACTTCAATCTTATAAATAACAATAAGAATAAATATTTATTGATTAGTTTTCATATATTTATTCTGTGAGCTACTTAAAAAACCTTTCGGTTTATACTTTTAAGTGAAATTTTAACGTTATTTACCTTCAAAATGTATTCAAAATCAAAATCGCAAAGTCATCTTAAGTTAAACGAATATGTTGTTTACATAGATCCGTTTCAACTACTACAATCTAAGCTTGCTTATGAAAATTCAAGTTGCAATAGCATTTATGCTTTTTGCATACGTGTAAACACACATAGCGTACACAAATACGCTGCCTGGTTATATCACCATATTGTGAAATATTCACGCATAGATCTTATACAAAATATATTAACTGAGTATTAGACAACAAAAACGACTGCATTTAATGTATCATCTCTTCCTTCTTATAACATAAATATTGGCAAATATTTACGCTCTGACAAATATTATCTTTTCTATGATATATAGTCTGGTATAAGGTGATGAGTGTGCCAACCATAAAGATCGAACTCACAAAATATGTGACTTGTTCTAAAAGAAGACCCTGCTGACAATAGCATGATCATCTTTAAGGCATGTGCCCATGGTGTAATGGTTATCGACACAGGAATTGGACACGGCGACACGAGTTCAAATCGTGGACTGATCGCATTTCACATAGCACTAATACCCTTGGGAAAGGTATGAATCCAATTCCCCCCCCCCAGCTATGAGTAAATAGTAGGGCAGACTAGGTTCTTCAGCCTTGGTGAGGCAACTAGTCTAGGAGAAGGAAAACTCTGAATTGAAACCTGTTAAACTCCGCTTACAAAATTGACCTTGTGTCATATCCTGCCTGAGCGGAGGGGTTGGGTAAATATGATCATCTTTAAGGCGTGTACACCTCATGAATTTCTTTCATTCTTTCTTTCTATTTGTCCCTTTCAGTCATCAATCTTGCCTAGCTCTCTAGCCGGCATTCAGTGTCCGTACAGAGCTGATGAATGTAAGTTTTTACTGGTTTGCCAACATTGATGTGTCCATGCGTACTTTCTTCTCCTGTAGGACACATTATGTCTTGTTTATCTTTCTTTTCATCTAAGTAAGCTTGGTTTGGGCTTTGTGGCTGATTTTTCAAACATTGGGGCCTCAGCAGAATGTGACCCCAGCAAAACGTGACCCTTGTTGACCCGCGTGATGGACGAAGTGGTTTGAACTGCTGATTTGAGTTTGAATGATCTTTTGATAGCTTTTTTTCTCATCAAGAGACGCCGCTCTTAAAGATGAGAAACCAAAGGTTTCTAACTGAAGAGCTTGATCATGGTTATTGACCTTTGAGGTTTCTCCCCCATTATCAGGTGACGGCTAACTCGCTTTTGGATTTATCCGCCTTGCTTTACTTCCACCATGCTGCATCATATGGTTTTACTTAAACTCTGACAAAGCTTCCTGGCATAGATGGGACCTTAAAAGATACTAACACTCCAGGGCAGAGTGGAGTGGGAGTAATGGTTAGGAGAGCGTTGAGCCTCACCTTCGGAAAAAGTTTAATACCATACTTTGGATGCATTATATTAGATGCCAAATAGAAGAACCTTTCACTTCACAGAGACCGATATTCATCTCTGTACAGTTCCCCAGTCGTAATCAACTGATTTATGCAGATCAACTGAATGGGGCACACTTCATCCTAAGTGTAGGGCTGTCCGGAACGTAGTTTGTCATCCACATTGCCGTTTCCACAACTGAAACGTATTTCCCACCGCCTAGCTATGTTCACATCCACTGCTTAATCCTGTAAAACCACATCAAGTATATCTAGATGTCAGTGAGTAGCTTTTTTTTTTCTCACTTTTTGACCACTCAGTCGCTGGATCAATGACTGTTCAACCATTAGGGTTCCGTCCTAGCGCCTTACGAGTCACCACCCACAGCTAACGGGTGGCCTCATTCAAGGGGTTATTACCACTCTGCAGAGGTGCAGTCGGAGTATTCTACAATCCCATCTGAGAAGGCGTGTTGTTTCTGAAGATTGCACACAGTTCTATCAAATACGAATAATTTTTAAAACAGATCTAGTTGATTCATAGATGGGTTTGGTTTGCTATTGCCATTCTTGTAGAAGAACACGAGTGGTACTATTTAAACCATGGATGAGGGATAAAGAGGTTCTTGTCTTTCCCAAGGGTATTAGTGCGAAGGTGAACGTAATAGCGTGAGTGAAATTCGAACTCTCTTACTACGATATTGCTACCCTACACGTTAATACCTATGCCACAGAGACTCCCTCCATCATTGGTACTACAACTTTGAACAAGTGTTGATGAAGGAGTAATTGCAATGAAGAGGTACTCCATATTCCTCAGGTCTCCAGAACTAGAGCTTCACCATCTGATGCATTTTAGCTTCATACCCAGGACACCCCTTTTTGAGGTTAGGGTGTCCTACCCTTTTATGGGAAGGTATAGTCAAAGCATTCTATGCCTCACTGACAAAGTTTTTTTGTACGTAATTTTCTTTTTAAAGTCGAAACTTTATATTCAATCAAGTTTGAAATTGATTTTTAAAATTTTCTGTCAGTGAGACTGGAAATAGATTGGAATATTCTAAGATTTACTTATAATTTACATTATTATGCTAACTGAATTTGGAAATGGATTCAAATGATAGGTTTTTATAAATGTTGTACACTTTGGTGCAAAAAAGATAAGGCCACCATGAAAAAATGCAGAAATTGGATTGATCAACTTTTTATTTCAAAAAATCATATTCTTATACTTAAATTTTGCAAATAAATTTATCAATTAATTTTTTAAAAATTAGTTCATTTGATTATTTTACCATTAAATAATAAAAAAGCATGTTGCTAAAGATAACGCCATTAAAATAAAATCGCAATTACCATCATTTAATGCTTTTTTTTCCTCCTTTCGCTACTATCACTTCTATGTAACGATTTTTCATCGACCCTATCAGACTTTTGACAGTTTGATCATCTATTTCGGACTATGATTACATAATTACACCAGTCAAGGACACCTTTGAATCATATTGTTTACCTTGATCGGGCAACTATACCCCAGAGGTTCTCGATGGGGTTAAAATGTGGACTTAATGCTGGACAGTCCATTAGCACAGCATTTTTGTCACTAAAAAACCCTTTTGAATGCCTTGACACACGAATTGGGGCATTGTCTTGTTGGAAAATAGCCTGATTTCCTGCAATACGAAAGAAATCTTCCAAAAAATGTTCAGTGAGCATGTCAGTGTATTGTTTTGAGTCCATGTTGCCGCTTACAAGAACTAATTTGAATATTCCATTAGAACAAAATGCTCGCCATGTAATTACAGAGCCACCTCCACTTTGGCATTTTTTAAAAATCTTTTTTTTCTTTCCTTAGGTCGTGCCAATAGCAATGGAACCCATCGGGACCATCTAAATTCCATTTTTTCTCGTGTGTAAATACAACAGCACGCCATTTTTCCCCGAACGAGACATACTTTTTGGCGCAACTAAATCTTTTCTTTATGTAATGTTCCCTCCATGAGCTTTTTGTCCCTTTGGATATTCAACATTAGGGCAATTTCTTAATGTTCTCCAGATGGTCCAACGTGAAACATTAATGTCACCAGGAAGTTGAATTTGAGAAACGGATTTTCCGGATATTCTAACATCTCTGATAATGGCCCGTTTATTCCTTAGACTGAGTTTTTCTGGTCTACCTGGATCTTTTTTTCTTCTAATTCTTTTATGTAATTATTCACTGCACACGTTGATCTGTTGATCCTATTTACCCAACCCCTCCGCTCGGGCAGGATATGACACATGGTCAATTTTTAAGCGGAGTTTAACAGGTTTGAATTCAGAGTTTTCCTTCTCCTAGACTAGTTGCCTTACCAAGGCTGAAGAACCCAGTCTGTCCTACTATTTACCCATAGCTGGAGGGAAAATAATTGGATTCATACCTTTGGCAAGGGTATTAGTGCTATGTGAAATGCAATCAGTCTAGTCCAGGATTTGAACTCCATTTCCTACGACGATAACGATTACACCACGGGCACCTCCACGTTGATCTGTTGATTTTCTTGGCAATTTCTCATTGAGAATGCTAAACTTTTTCAAAAGCATCGATCATTCCTTTCTCGTGATCTGTAAGAGAATTGCCACGTCCCATGATTTATTTTTTATTTTTATTGCTAATTTTTATGTAAAAATTCATCTTAATTTAAAAATCTGTGAGTTAATTTGTTTTATTTAATAAATTCATAGGTGGCCTTATCTTTTTTGCAATATACTAATTTTAATATTTTCTTAAATTATAATCAAAGAAAAAAAATTTTTTTTAAATTTTAATTGATAATTTTATTACTAAATACATTTATAAAAATATGAATTTTTGAAAGAAAAAGGTGGATCAATTAAATTTCTGCATTTTTTCGTAGTGACTTTATCTTTTTACACCAAAGTGGAGGTACGAACACTGAGAGAGAAAAATCGCCGAACTGGTATTAAATTTAAATATAATCGACAATTTTACGGCGTCATTAGAAGGAAGAAAGATTGGAAAAAATTCTGATATCCTGTTTCTTTGAAGAGATATCGAATCAGAGATATTTATTAGGGAAATTAACAGGGTAAATATAATATAAGTGAGTTTTTTACGCGTAAAACACATCAACTTGGAAATTTTTTTAAAAAACAACTGTATAATTAATTAATCATAATCATAGTCTGAATAAGCACTACCTGTTCCGATTGAATGCCCATTATGTAATAACTGTAAATTGTGGCATACGAGTGAAACTTTTAATCCGAAAAAATTATCTTCAAAATTAGGGGCCGACTTATACAGCGAGGCTAATTCCAAACTTTTACCAGAAAGTTGTTAACTAGTGGAATAGTACTCCTAACAATCTGTATACACTTCTTTCCGTAAATCCAGCAGACTACCAAACGTTTCCAACTTAAAATCGAGGTTAGTGAACATATTTAGCAAATTCACGCAGAGATTAATATAAAATGATATAACGATAAAACAAATTAAGTTTTATATCAATAGTATGTCACACGCTATTTCTAACAGATGCTGCACTGACTACAGTCACCAACTGGGACGTCACAGAAGCCTACTGCATGTTTGGAGTTCGCTCTCTATATCAGGTATAGATTTAACCCAACATTTTGAGCTAAAAATCTTGAGGACTTATATGCCTATCTGACTCCTTTGCAACAATTTACGGCTGCTGCTGAGAGCAGAAATCAACCGAAGATCAGCGGATAAGGCTCAAATACATATTTTTTAGATTTGGGATTTTATGCTCAGAAACGAAGTAACTAAACTGATGTAAATATTTCATACCTCCAAGTTAAATAAACTATAAACATTACTTGAGGCACCTTGCGTAGCGTAATGGTTTATGAGCCAAGCTATTAGACCCCTGTATGTAAGTGCGATCCTGACAATGTGCCTCCTACTTCTAGAACTAAGCTTTATAAAAAACATTTTAAACAATTCGTAATATTTTTCCTTTAGAAGTTTAGGAATTTAACTTTGACATCATTAGTTACATCTGGCAGCAATAAAAGCTTCCCACAGAGTGCGTACGAATGTTTGCTTGGTTGATTAATTAAAAGGCATATGAACCCTTGTTGGGTTATTTAATGCCGAAGTAAATAATTTTTCTTTTCAATTTTTTCTTTTTTTTTCAATTATAAGTTTTCAAATAACAATTCATAGAAGAAATAATAACTTAAAATAAATAAAGAATATACCCCATTACTACTACTATAACTACTACTACTACTACTATTACAAATAATAATAATAATAATAATAATAATTTTCTGCGATGTACTGAGTTTGAACCCGGCTGTGAATTTCCTAATGATGTGGTTGAGTGGCATCATGGTTATCCCAAATAGTAATGGTGATGGTGCATCTATCTGGAATCACTTGATGTACATGGATGATATCAAATATTTTGCCAAAAACGAAAAAGAATTGGGAAACCTAATACAAACAGTGGGAACAGAGAGTCAAGATATAGGAATGGAATTTAGAATAGAAAAATCTGCCATGCTAGTAATGAAAAGTGGCCAACGACACATAACGGAAATCTGACCAAATCATGTAGTAATCAGAATGAACGGAGAAAAGGAAAACTACAAATACTTGGGGATATTGGAACCTGACATTATCAAACAAGTGGACATGAAAGAAAAAAAAAATTAAAAAGAGCATCTCAGAAGAGCCAGAAAATTACTTGAGATAAAACTTTATAGCAGGAACCTTGTCAAAGGGATAAATACCTGGGCTGTCCTCCCTTGTTAGATACTCAGGACCATTCTTGAAGTGGACTAGAGAACTTAAACAAATGGATCAGAGAACAAGAAAACTAATGACCGTTCATAATGCATCCCAGAGATGAGGTTGACGAACAATATGTCAAGAAGAGAGGGAAGAAGAGAATTTGCAGGATTGAAGACAGCGTTGAAACATCGATAGGCGACTCAAAGACTACTTAGAAAAAACGCGGGGGAAGACTGATTACAGCCACCAGAAACAATACTAACGACACGAAGACTAGCCGAACAACAATAACCAGAAAACAAAAATGGGAAGAAAAACAACTCTATGGATATTTTAAGCGACTAACAAGCGACATCTAAAACGAGAAAATGTGGACGTGGCTAAGAAAATAAACCTTAAGAGAGAAACTGAATCTCTTCTCATAGCAGCAAAATAACGCCATAAGGACTAATCATATCAAAATGAGAATAGATAAGACACAACAAAACAGCACATGTAGGTTACACGTTGAAAGAGACAAAACGATCTATCACATAATAAGCGAATGCTGCAAATTAGCTCAGAAAGAGTATAAGACAAGGCACAACTGGGTGGGCAAGGTGATCCATCGGGAATTGTGCAAGAAGTTGAAGTTAGACCATACTAACAAATGGTATATGCACAACCCGGAATCTGTCCTCGAGAATCAGACGCCCAAACTCCTCTGGGATTTTGACATACAAACAGATCACCAAGTCTTGGCCAGATAACCAGATCTTATAATAATCAACAAAAAAAGAGAACTTGATGAATTTGTTGTATAGTCACAACCTTAATCATATCATAATCATGAACTTCAATTAACGAACGAACACACTTCTTTATAAAAATATATCTCTCACACTTTATTCTCGAAAGGGTTGATGTTTGTTGTGTGTGAGAGGTGAGTTGGAGACGGGAACAGACTACTATATATTGACCATAGTTCTTCTGACCATAGCAGCACTTCTTTCTCATCTTAGCTGGGGTTGCTCAACCCTGGGTCACTGAGGGCTGTAAGTACTCAGTCTGCAAGCTGATCCTCACACTGGCACCTTGTCCCCCCACTGACTCCAACTCCAACTGGAACTGACCCAAGCCCTCTGTGGCACCTGGTTATATAATTGTCTCTCGCCCACCTGCTTCCGCTATTCCTCCGCTTATTTACACAGGTTCATTTCTTGATTGACGGCTCGGTGGTGGGTCAATATATAACAAATTGTGGACGTTGATATCCCGAAGAACCACAGAGTAAAATTGAAAGAATGTGAAAAGAGGGATAAGTACCTAGACCTTACTAGGAAATTGAAAAAACCGTAGAACATGAAAGTGACTATTATACCAATTGTAATTGGTGCTCTCGGTACAGTCACCAAAACTTGGAAATAACGAGACTGGTGGAGACCCTCCTAACTACGGCATTGTAGAGATCGGCGAGAATACTGAGAAGAGTTCTGGAGACTTGAGGACACTTGCTGTCACTCAAACTCCAGTGAAAAACGATCAGCTAACGCTGATGTGAAAAACTCCCATGGAGTAAAATAATGATTATTTGTTTACACAGAGTTATATGGCTTCAAATATTCCCATCAAATCCTAATAATTTATACGCAATTATAAGATTTAAAATTTTCATAAGTAATACAAAATTACACGCAGTTATTTGTTTTTAAATAACTGTATCTAATGCAATTAATTTTCGATCTGTTTTATCCATAGATGAGATCCAAACAAATACTACCACTCCGGATCAGAGTGGAGATGGAAGTAATTACAATGATGATGTGACAACTCAATCCCAAAGATATCCAGAACTAAAATCAAACCAGCGACAATGTTTTACTCAGGACCAGCGTTTTATTGTTAGAGACTTTTCATATGAGTAAAAATGAGTTAAAACATTCTCTTTGGTCCAGTGAGTTTATTTATCAAGTTTAGTTGATCTACGTCGAATCATTTAGGAAGAGTGCTTAGCGTAACGGTTATTGTCATCGAAGGTCGAATCGACTACCGGCTGTACCCCGCTTAAAGATTGATCTTTTGCTACATCCTGCCTGTAACGGAGAGGTTGTGTATTAGGGCATTTCAAGCTGTTTGGTGGTCTATAGAGAACAGACAAACAAACTTTGCCGATTATTTATATAGGTTTTTCATATTGATGATGGGATCATTCGCCTTAAGAAACCAGGCAAGAAGAAGAAAAATCCCATATAAACCAGAATAATCGTTCACTCGGTGGGGCTTAGAAAACGACCGACTATATCTCCTGCAGAGGGGGTCGAACCCATTCCCAAATCAAAATGAGTGTTCTGTGTATGACACCAAGCTGTATCTGATGGTGAGGTTCCAGTTCTGGTTCTCTGTTGGTTATCATTAATCCCTGGTCCACTCTGACCAAGAATGTTAATCCCGATTAGGGTTCTGCTTTGGGATCAAGTAAATATCTATAAAATTATTTATATCTCATAGGACCGTCCGCAAAAGAAAACCCTCAAGAAACGGTAACAGAAAAAATGTAAATCTGAACCTACAATTGACGCGATTTCCTAACCTCTCGGCATAAAATAACACTTGACAGGTTGAGATGCCGTTAGAATGAATAAGTAAATAAAAGCATTTAAAAATTGATCTTAACTTAAATCCTTTCTTTGGTGGCGGGTATACAATACTTCAAACGGTTTGGTTATCTATAAGGGCAGATAAACAAACTTTTACCAATTATTCATACAGATTTTAGATATTAAAATAAACAGACTTCGACAAATTATTAGTGTTTAATAGCAATACTTGACACTATTTAGTGTCTTAGGTATGAGGTTAAACTGTATCTGATAGTGAGGCTCTCGTTCTAGAGTTTAGGAAATGCAAAGTACAACTTCATTTCAATTATTCTCAGATATTAGAATTATTAGCGTTAGATAACAATAATTGAAACTTACTGTGTGCAAACAAATAAGATCTGATTCGTTTAAAATATTATTCGCTTACAAGTTATATGTAAATATATACATATATATATATATATATATATATATATATATATATATATATATATATATATATATATATATAGAGAGAGAGAGAGAGAGAGAGAGAGAGAGAGGTAGGGGAGGGGATTTGGCATTTAATTAACCAAAGAAGTTTATATACAATACAACAAAACTAAATGTGGTGTAATGGATATAATTGTTGAAAATCGACATGGTGACCCAATTTCAAGTACTGGAGGGGACTATTTGCATTCTTCCATAACGATAATATCCTTGGGAAAAGGATGAATCGAAATATTCTCCCTCCAGCAATGAGTAAACAATAGGGCAGACTAGACTTTTCAACCTTCGTATGGAAACCGGTCTAGGAGAAGGAAAGATCAATCAAACCTGCTAAAATCCGCCTATAAATGACTTTGTGTCGCATCCTGCTAGTGAGGAGATGCAAGTAAATATATATAACCAAAGCAAATGAAACTGATAAGTTTTGTTCAGACATTAGCGAGGAAAAAAGTCATCTGTTCAGATATTGTAATATTTGTGACTTACTTAATCTTTTCATATTTCCCATACGACAGAGTGTAAGTATTCGCTTTTTTCTCCAGAGATAATTTAAGGAATTGCAGCCTAAGCAAATACTTATTCTCTCTAATCCATGATAAGGAGTTTCGCCAAACTTTGTTAACATTGAAGTAAAAAAAAAAATTGTTTTATTAAGATTCGAACTTTATATACGCTAAGCATGTCAGACTGAAGTCACTTAAATGCGTGTTATGACATCGGAATAAAACTGATACATACAAACGGAGTTATCTGGGAAAAGTTTATCGCCAGAAGACATTAGTGCTGTTTCTTTCCGAATAAAATTTAAAAAATTAATTTCACTTAGCTGGAAGCATTAGGACTGTTAGAATACGGCAATTAGTTACAAACACCCCAGTATTACAATAACGAATTGACACGCAATGTTGAATTGTTCAGTTATCAAGGTTCTTATACCATTGTAATATCACAATAGGATATGGTTAAAAAGATAATGGCTTTTGAAGTTAGGCTTTTACAACAGTCAACAATTAAAGAAAACCTTTGGAAAGCTTTAATTATTAGAAATTAAGATATCTGTTCCACGTATGTCTCAACAAAAATAAAATAGATACATAGATTGATAGATGCGATATGGATATTTTTAGGGATATGAGATACTTTTTTTAAAATTAATTTTTCAACGCCAATTACATCATATAATTTGAAACATCCTCCCAAAATCTAGTGTTTTCACTATTTGTACATTTTCATATGAATATATGTATTGTCATCTACAGACCGTTTCGTTGTATCCCAATTAATCAGTGTGGCTAGACACGTGAGTTTCTTGAAGATGGGATCGAATCCTGGCTGACTTTTATATTCAGTTATTTAAATAATACATGTTTTGATGCATCAAGGGTAATCTTCAGTGGTGTACTGCCTTCATTACCGATATTAGGTACTTGTACATTATATCGGTTCCAACAGCAACCCCGACTGGATCCGTATTTTCCAGGACACCACCTTGAAAGCGTTGAGCATATATATTTATATTTATTTATACGTGTGTGTGTGTGTGCGTGTGTACATATATATACACACACGTGCGCATATATATATGTGTGTATATATATATATATATATACACACACATATATATATATATATGCATATTTATGTACGTGTCTGTGCGTGGCCTGGGTGATGTAATGAATATCGTCGCAGGAGATGAACCCGCTGACCTAAGTTCAAATCCTAGACCAGGTTATTTCTTTTTGGCTTTGCACTAATACTATTGCGAAAGGTATGAACCATCTATTCTCCCTCTAGCTGTAGGGAAATAATTAGGAAGACGATGATCTTTAACCTTGATATATCAACTAGTCTAGGAAAAAAGAAAACTCTGGATTCAAACCTGTTAAACTCCGCTTAAAAATTGACTTTATGTCACACACTGATCGTGCAATACGGTAACACACACACACACACACACACACACACATATACATATATATATATATATATATATATATATATATATATATATGTATATATATGCAACCACTGTTTACGTCTTACTAAAGAGTGGATTGTGTGTGTTTTTCACCACTGAATGAACTAAAAAGCTGTATTCAAAACATTAAACATTGAACGTTGGCAACCATTTTTGCAGGTCGGCATCAACCTTGTTCTCCTCACTTCCCACCTAATCGCGGCAACAACAAACAGGCCTAAAACAATTAAAAGCCAACAATCATAATTGTCATGACAACTGGCGAGACAATTTTAATAAAAAGAAAAAAAAAGCTTGAGGAGTTAACTCAAAGAAATAATAAATGGAAAAAAAATCAATGTACATATATATATATATATATATGACACATATATATAATATCAATAAAGAGAGAGAGAGAGAGAGAGAGAGAGAGAGAATGTGATTATGTTTATATAATAATAATAATAATAATAATCGAAGATCCTTAAAAAGTGAGAAAGAGATAAACAAACTCACTGAACATAAACATAATTTTTGTTTTCATTTTTGCGACTGTTTCATATTGATTTTATTTCTTTGGCGCAGAAATCCATTTTCTACATTTTGAATGATGGGTGTAGTGTGAGTTGGGAGAATGAGGTAGTCGGAAGGAGAAAACAGGAACTAGTGAGATACAATGAATTTTTCTTATAAACAAAGGGAATTGAAAAAAAAATTAGACTCATGAAAATAAAAGAGTAGGAAAGAGAGAGAAAGAGTAAAAGATAGATAGAGTGTGAGAGAGAGAGAGAGTTGTAAAGAGTAAGTGAAAGAGGAGAGGGTGTGCGAGAGAAGGGGTGATGGTAGAAGGAAAAATAAGAAACAGGTAAAAAATGGCAGGGAAATGGAAGAGGGATAAATAAAGGAGGAGAACTAGGAAGAAGTGGAACATATGTATTTTGTGACTATGAAATGAAAAATAACTTTAGTCTTCTTTTCAAGAATTACGATGAGCTTTACAAAAAAATGAATAAATAAACTTCGTTGATAGAGCCGAGCCCAGCAAGATGGAGTCCCCTTGGTGCAAGATTACGACACCGTAGTAAACGAGTTCGAACTCCAGTCACGCGATTACGTTCACTTTCGTATCAATAATATCCTTGGAAAAGGTATGAAGAACTCTATATTAAATAGTATCACAACTGTTTTTCTACATTAAATAACCCATAAAGGCTGATGTGCCATTAAACAAAGTAATCCACCGCGAGTACATTTTTCTTTCAGTAGATCTAGGTTTTTTTCTATGCACTGTTTCAAATTTCAGCATTTACGAGAAATGACGAGAGTTATAACAAATATACAAGGGTGAGCAGGGTGAGCAGAAGACTTCATAAGCTGAAAATTTTATATGATGACGTCATATCTGCTGTTGGTGACATTTTTTTACCATGGGATCCTGCAACACCAATGGAAGAAATATGTGGACTACAAGAGGTCCATATGTTGAGCAACAACCTCATTTGGTCTCATTCCATGAGGGTATCTTGGTCAGCCTGTGGACTTTTCGACCGACCCTCGTATTCTTGCTCTTATTAAACTCATTACGTATTTAGTGAATCTTACTGCTTACACCAGAAAATAAAAACCTGTCGTTTTTAAATAATCAAATAACTTAACAAAGATAAATACAAGTCGCATGAGCTTTAGCCGGATGAAGAGGCCTGCGATTATAAAACATAATGCAGCTTGGATTTAGTGGTTAGAAAACAGAATTTGGTCTCAAGAATTCCATTTCATTTGTCTGGTCTGCGAAGTTCAGAATACATTGACTATCTCCTATAGAATTGGAAGGAGACTCCCCTGCAAAATAAATAAATAAATAAATAAATAAAATAAGGGTATTCTGGTAGGATACTAAACTACATCTGATGGTCAAGCTCTAGTTCAGTTAGGTTGGTTGGATTTTATGGCTTATTAACCCTTCTACTTTATTTAATGCCAAATCCTATTTATTCATATGAATATATCATTATAAGCAAATAACTATGTAGAGAAAAATTTGTTGTTTGGTTTTTACGGTACATCAATCTTGATTGGTTATTGAATACCAAATCCGTTTTCATGCAAATAGATAGTTCTATATCAAACAATTCAGTTTAGCATAAGTACACTGTTTAATTGCCAAAAGCAGTTCTATTTCAAGCTATTCAGTTTATTCAAACAGTTTTATTTCAAACAATTCCGTTTAGTATGAATATAGTTTTTGTTTACACACTGTTAAAAGTTAAAACAATTCAGTTTCGCCTAAGTAAACAGTTTAGTTATATTTGACTCATAGATTGGACCCTATCAGGTGCTACCACTCAGAGCCAGACTGGACCTGGGAGTGATGGCAATGCAGGGGTACTCCGCATTCCCCAAAGCTTCAGCATAACTGGAATCTGACCAACGGATTGTTTAGTGTCATGTCCAGGACACTCGTTGCGGGAGAGGGATCTTACCCGTCTTCAGAAAAGCAGTTGGTGTATTCTACAGCCCCAGCCGACTGGGCAAAGAATAATTGATAATAAGGTAATGCAAGTCGGAGAGATTTATTGAAAAGTAAAGTTGACACTATAGCGTTTCAGTTCTAATGAACCCTCATCAGGACTATGAAGGATGATTTTGGTGATGTTAAATCAACGATAGATGTTTAAAAATAACCTAGGGAAATCTGTATATCAAACGGTCTGGTCTTTCTTAATATATAGATTATTTCCTGGTTTTACATAAATATGTGCTTACAAATGATATATTTTTATGTATAAACCAAATAAGACAAGTAGGTAACATTTTAAAACGAGATTGAGCTCATTTGTTTACACACAGAAAAATCGTTTCAAGTATTGCTACTTGGTATTAAGAATTCAATCTAAGATCAGTTATTTTTTTTTGCGCACTGTTAAATGGTTATGCATAAGATTTGTTGACAATCTTTTAATTGAGTTGGGGCTAATTTGTCTGCAGACAAGTATTTCTAGCCAATTATTTATATTTGATAGGAATACTTCAACTAACATAACAAAGCAAGCAAATGATTAGAGAAATAAAAAAGTGCAGTTTAAAAACTGCAATAGAACATAGAAAATGTTGTTTTAAATACAATTAAATATTTATAAATGAATCAAATTTCAATATTAAATAACCCATAGGGGTTGATATGTCGTTAAACAACTACATTATTTTCAAATGGTTACACATATTGCTCATACTAATGTTGTATTTGTGCTCAGGTAAATCGTTTCAGGTATTGCTATTCAGTTTAACATGCTATTTGTTTACACAGAGTTAAATGGTTAAACAGTTCTATTTGATCCATAAATGGAATCCAGTCAGGTACTACTACTCCGGTGGGCACCTCAGGTAGAGTAATGGTTAGCAAGCTTGACTAGCAAACCTGCAAGAGTGAGTTCGAGTCTCATTCGGTGCCGTATTCATTCGGCCTTGGGCTACATCGGAGCTAAGACCTACCACTCCGGCTGAGAGTGGACATGGGAGTTATGGAAATGAAGTAGTACTCTACATACCCAGTGATACTGGGCTGGAGCTACACCATCCGATAGTTTAGTGTCAATTCCAGGACACCTAGTTCTTGAGCTCTGAAAAGTATGAAGTATCCTTCCATTGCAATTATTTCCAAGCGATGATGTTTTAGTACCTATTAGAGTCCGATCGATGGGTCAAATAGATCTGTTTAAAAGTTGCGTGCAACCTCTAGGCATAAAATAACCAAAGGCGGGTTGAAGTGCAGTTAAAATCAACCACTCTGTCATTTAACTTCCAGAATTAAGTAGAGGGTATTAAGTAATATATGCAATCAGGAGCGTATTTGTTCACGTTGGTTAGTTGTTTGGTCGTGTTTTACGGCATATCCACCGTTGTAGGTTATTTAATGCCAAATCCTGTTCATACAAATATATTAAAGGTTTTTATTCGAATAGTTTGAAAGTAAAATTTTTAAACAATCCTCGGCACATTTGCTTGCACAGAGTTTAATGGTTTCAAGTGTTGATATCTAACACTAATAATTCTATTTGCCGCAGTTAAACGGTTTCTAATACAGTAGATGATTAAACAGTCCTGGTATTCCCATAGTTGGGACTCTAGCAGATATTGCCACTCCCGGTCAGAGTATACTTAGAAGTAATGGTAATGAAGAGGTGCTGGACATTCGTTAAACCTTCGGGACTGGAACCTGACCATCAGAAGCAGTTTAGTGTCACATTCAAGACACTCGTTTGCGGGAAGTCTAACCCCTCAGCAGAGATGCAGTCAGCGTATTTTACCGCCCCAACTGACTTGGCTGTGTATATAAGTGTACAAGTTTATATATATACATACAGGGCAACCCCCCAAAAAACAGAACCCATATTACTTCTACAAAAATATATGGGTTTTGTTTTTTGGGGGGTCACCCTGTATATATATCTTATTTACCCAACCCCTCCGCTCGGGCAGGATATGACACAGGGTCAATTTTTAAGCGGAGTTTAACAGGTTTTAATTCGGAGTTTTCCTTCTCCTAGGCTAGTTGCCTCACCAAGACTGAAGAACCTAGTCTCTCCTACTATTTACCCATAGCTGGAGGGAGAATAATTGGATTCATACCTTTCCCAAGGGTATTAGTGCTATGTGAAGTGCAATCAGTCTCGTCCAGGATTTGAACTCGTGTCGCCGTGTTCATTTCCTACGACGATAACAATTACACCACGGGCACCCTGTATATATATATATTATCCAAAGCCAAGTAAAGCCGATGGTAGGAACAATTCTATTTTCAATATCAATATGATTTAAGATCCAAAAGAAAGGTCCATATAAGATAATAATAAATTAAAATACAGAGTAAATAATTCCATTTAAAGAAAAATATATAAAAATCACTCATAAATAACAAATACGCGTGATTTTTAAAGGGTTTTCTTTAATACCTTAAAAATTCCCTTAGCCAACGTAGTCTGCTTGGTGGCCGAGAGGTCTGAGACTTAATCTAACGTAAAGTTGGACAAGTTTCAATCCCGGCTTCGAGCGTCCTGCGTGTCTAGCCACACTGAAGTGTTCTGATAGAACAAAACAGTCTGTCTGACAATATATATATATATATATATATATATATATATATATATATATATATATATATATATATATATATATATATATATATATATATATATATATATATATATATATATATATATATATATATTTAAGATTGTAGTTGGAAAATTGAAGGGAATAATTAGCGAGCCAAGTTCTAATTACTTTATATTAGGTTACTTTGTTTAAGGACATACCCACTTCTTGGAGTATTTAATGCTAAAGCCATAATTGTTGGATATTAGCGGTAATATTAAATCTCTAGTTGTAGGAACGAAGGGATTCATACCTTTCCCAACGGTATTAGTCTACAAGTGAACGTAAAACCGTCACTTGAGTTTGAAATCATATACCACGATCTCATAGTCTAGCACTTTAGCCATTAAGATACTTCATATTTCTTTTAGATGAATTGACATTAAATTCTTTTAACAAGTCTTCCATGTTGTTGGTTTTAACCGATGCACTCCTCTGTTGTTGACGACAGTGTATTTTGCACCAATGTTTTTCATTCGTATCTCGGCACCATAGGCTATGTCTGCATTACATAATAATGAATAATTTTTCGACATTATTATTGAAAATTCATCAAAGAGAGTTCGGAAAACTGCACAAACAATACGCCAAATATAGCAAGTATCAAGATCTTACCTTCACGATATATTAACCAGTAACTATTATGCAAGTTTTTACCCAACCACGGTTTGGAAGTGACACGATGATTATATAAATATATATATAAGCGGGTACAGCTGGTTTTAATACAGAGTTTTTCTTCTCCTAGACTGGTTGCCTAACCAAGAACCCAGTCGTTCGTACTATTTAGCCATAGCATTTTAGGAAGAACAAATAGATTCATACTTTTTTCAAAGGAAATGAAAACAGCTGCGTCCAGGATTTGAATTCAGATTATTAATGGCATTTCCGACGATAACCGTAACACTAAATGTGCCTCAGTATTTTTCATGATAAACACCAAGGAGCAATTCCGATGACACCATATTTAAACATGTCTGTACAATCTAACATAATCTAATCTAATCTAATCTGCCAATCTATCTCCATCTGCACTAAGCTATAAATAGCTCAGTCGGCTGGGGCTGAAGAATACACCGAAAGCATCTCTGCAGAGGGGTAAGACTGCTCCAACGAATGTCCTACATATTACACTAAACAATCTGATGGTGAGGCTCCAGTAATGCTGGAATTTTGCGGAATGTGGAGTAAATTTTTATTGCCATCGATCCCAGGTCTACTCTGGCCCAGAGTGGTAGCACCTTATAGGGTCTTATTTGTGGGTCAAACTGAACTAAGCTGCGTACTTATGTTAAACTGAACTGTTTGAAATAGAGCTGTTTATATGAATAAAATGGATTTGGCATTAAATAACCAACAATGGTTGATATGTCATAAAAACCAAACCAAATCATACGCCTCACCAATAAAATCTGATTACTTAAAATTATTTGATTGTTTTCTTTATTTAATAGTGTATCAAACTTAGTAGAGTATTTAAGGCCAAAGTCATCATTGAAGAAGAGCAGCAGGGGTATTATAAAACCCATAGGAGGTCATACTTTTCGCAAGTGTATTAGTTCGTAATGTAACATAATACTGTAACTGGAAATCGAACTCGCTGTCTGTCACAGTCCATTGCAGAATCCACACTGCAATAGGGACTCTCCTTAAATTTCAGTTAATGGAAACCACTGTAAATACAAATACAAATTTAGGAGGTGCCCGTGGTGTAATGGTTATCGTCGTAGGAAATGGACACGACGACACGAGTTCAAATCCTGGACGAGACTGATTGCATTTCACATCACAGTAATACCTTGGGAAAGGTATGAATCCAATTATTCTCCCTTAAAAAAACTCCGCTTAAAAATTGATCTTGTGTCATATCCTGCCCGAGCGGAGGGGTTGGTTAATATGATAAATACAAATATATATGTGAGTATGTGTTTGTGTGTGCTCGTGTCTAATCGATCCTTTTATTGTTGTAGTTTATACGCACTAGCGGTACTTATCCGTATGGCATACAGCTTTTAAGATAGTAACCGAGATGGATCGTAGCATAGCTGCTAAAGTGCTGGACTGTGACACCGGGGTGAGTGAGTTCAAGCTCTAGCTGTAGACTAATATCCTTGGAAAAAGCATGAACTCCCTTATCCCTTAGATCAAATTGTACCATTACTATACGTCATGGGAGATAAAGAAACCGAAATGGTCACTGATGTTCTTAGGCTGGATAATATAATTTAGTATGAACAAAAACAAAAATGTTGATATAAATCTCTTTAAGTTGGACTCACTTAAGTTTAATAATTCTCAGCAAAATTTTTCACAAAAGATTATTAAAGAGGGATAGTATGAAAGATATATTAACAAAATATTTCATCAGGATTTATCGTTAATAACAAAATTGTTCATAATAGATTCGTAGTAAATTTTGATTTGACAAGAGACACATCTTCTAAAGAAAGTAACGGATTAATTGTTGGTTTGGTTGGGTTTAGATTGGATTGGTTTTACGGCATATCAACCATTGTAGGTTACTTAATACTAAATCCGGTTTACTCCTCTATATTATATATGTATGATTTGTAAACATAAGTCAACAAAGTTGCATGGTTCAAAGTATTGCTACGTATTACTAAAAATTCATTTAAACATCAGTCATTTCTTTACACAGTTAAATATTCAAACAGTTCTATTTCTAAAAATTCAATTAAGCATGAGCCATTTTTTTCTCTCGGTTTAAATGTCAAATACTTCTATTTTGGTGGATGAATGACTGGTGCTACCACTTCTGGTCAGAGTGGATTTGAGAGCGATGGCAATGAAAGGGTGCTCTGCATTTCCCAAAGCTCCAGCATTACTGGAGTCTCACCATCAAATTGTTTAATGTCATATCCTAGTCACTCTTTGAGGGATGGATCTTACCCCTCTACACCTACAGCCGACTCCGCAGGGATTGATTGTCTTACTATCACATTATTCATATTTAAATAAACCAGCGTTTTCAAATACGTGGGTCGCATATTACCAGCAAACTACATTCTTTTGTCTTTCGATAAAACTATTTTCGTTGATTAATATTTTTTTTTAACTTGATAATTCATCTGTTTCTGCTGACCTCAGAGAAAGGATAGAAAGTACTTATATATTTCAATTGCTTCTCACAAGATCAAAAACTGTAAAGTAGAAAAATCTAATTTTATATATATTTACAAAAAACGTTCTTAATAAAAAAAAAAATGTTAGCGAGAATTATATCGACTTATTTTAAACCTCTATTTTGGTGGATGAATGACTGTGACTATAGAAGATGGAATTATGTAACAAAAATTGAGGAATTTATATTCCTTTCATAAATGGGGTACTGTTATATAATTGCGAAGTGATTTTTTTAATTAATTAATCTTTTTTCGTTAATTATATCTTATCATTCGCTTTGGTTAGGCTTAGAACTGTTCAGCTTAGTGCACGTGCAGGGGCACACATTGAGTGCA
Organism: Sepioteuthis lessoniana; assembly: GCA_963585895.1. NCBI lineage: Eukaryota > Metazoa > Mollusca > Cephalopoda > Myopsida > Loliginidae > Sepioteuthis > Sepioteuthis lessoniana. The sequence goes on from OY757907.1 coordinate 53,563,778, forward strand.
GGTGTTCACGCTCGTGCGCAGAGGATGTGACAATCATAAATGTCATAATAAAAACCCCAGATAGGGAATTAGACCGGGGTGTGAATGATGTCATACCCGGAAGCCATGGGCGGAGAATTTTGGTATTTTTTAAAAAAAGCAGTTAGTTAAGATCTGACGTTGGACGAAGCGAGTTGAGATTCGGACCTGGGCGAGTCCACTTGGGACTACGGGATGCGCCGCGCGTTGTTGGGTCAGATGTAGCTGTCTGCATAGTAAAAATTGTGTCTCTCTCTCCTCGTATCGAAAAAAACAAAAAGTAAAAAAAAAAATAATAAACATTTCGTACTTGAACAACAGAGAGTCGTCAAGTGTTTCGCGGGCTTCCGATGCATGTGAACGTTTCACATATCGTTATTTTGGCCGTATGTTACAGTAGATTTGACAACTCATATTAAGTGTAGAAATTGTGCTTGAGATGACAGACAAACAATACTCTCAACAGAATAAGAGGAAATATTTTTTCTTTCATAATCTTAGAAGAAATAGATTTTTTAACTCATATTAGCACGAGGAAGGTGTACCTGAGATGACAGACAACACGCCCAAATAGAATTTTTAAAGAGGTGATTATATTATTGCTATTATTTCTTTAAATGTGATAAAAAAAATTTTTCTCTGTTTTGATGATATCTATAGCATAATTTATTGCAATTCACCCATAAAATATAAAAATAAAAAATAAATAAGTAAATAAAGAGATTTCATCAAAAGTAAAAACGAATTTAAGGAAAATCGGAAACGGGAAATTTGTCTTTATTGATTTTTAACTAATTCCTTTATCTCCCTTAATATCACATATATGTATTCACAGACCCCTTGGCACTGGCAGGATGTGACACAAGGTCAATTTCTAAGCAGAGTTTAACTGGTTTGAATTCAGACTTTTTTCAAGATTAATTGCCAAATCAAGGCCAAAGATTGCAGTTTGTCTTACTATTTACTCATGAAGGAAGAATAAAGGGATTTTCCAAGAGTATTCGTGCTATGTGAAAAGCAATCAGCCTCTTCCAGGATTTAAACTCGTGTTGCCATGTCCATTTCCTACGACGATAACCATTATACCACAAGTACTATTTTTATGGAGAAGGGGAAAAATAGCAGCTTATCAGCAATATTACTGATTAGTATTATCACAGGTGGAAATCACGCTCCCAACCATCATCACACTTTTGACTTTCTGTGCATCTACTCCAAGGACGTAATTGCCTTTTGAGTCATTTAGTTTGATGCCCTTCAATTAAACATTATTCATTTAGATTATAGGAAGCTCTTCAAGCAGGATATAGTAAACAATTACAAAGCAACCATAATCATTTCTGATGGAAAATATGAACCAACAATACCCCCACGTGAAAATGGTTTTATTTTCTAAATGAGTAATTTTGAAATCTTTTCACAGATATTTTAAAAGTATAATTTAGAAAATGCCATTTCTTAAATTTTTTTTATAGAAATATAATAGTTTAGAATATAAGCCAAAAAATAATTAATTAATTAGCATAGAATTCCACTGTTTTAAAATTAGTGTTAACTTTTATCGATAAGTCTACTAAAAATAAAGTAAGCATCAATAAAGACAATTTAATGCATTTTTTTTTTTTTGCTTTTGTTTCTTTTTGAGTTTATTCTAGTCCGTATAATTATACGGCTTGAATTCTCTTTAACTAGATAAAAAAAAATATTTACATTGATTCTTCGAACAGTGTAAACTTCTTTGTTCAGAGAGTTTAGATAAAATCTTAGATTTTCATGTTTGTACTAATCTTCAAATGAAAATATTTCTGATTCTTAGATAGCTTTAAAAAGAAAACCATGAAGGTAGACATGTAGTAATAGTATATACCAATGTATAATTGCTTTAAAAAAATAGGTATATTTGGTAAACTAGCTAAAAAAAAATGCACCCCTTAGGATACAAGAATATAAGTTTATGCCATAAAATCTATTGAATAAGAAAGTGAGAAGAATCTCCGTGGTGAAGTGCGAGACAGCTCAATTGAGGGAGTTCGAATTACAGATGTACTATGACGTTCTTCTACAAGAGTAGCTTTGGCATTAAGTAACCCATGCATTTTGATATGCCATTAAACAAAGAACCCAAAACTAAATACACAAGAAACTAAATAAGAACGTGTATGATATTTCATCATCATCATCATCATCTCGCGCTGGTAGCACGGATATCCCTGACCCTCTCTTGCCACTCCTCCCTATCGTTCATCGCCCTAGGTAGGTCTTCAGGACAACATCCCGTATCCTCACATAGCTGCTGAATGTACGTTCGTGCTGGTCGTCCTGCTTTTGCGCGGCCATGCGTGGGGATCCATAAGAGTACATCTCTAATGAGTTCATCTCTGCTTCTCCAGCAGTGTCCTGCATGTCTGGTTCGTCTAACTTGAATAGTTTTCGTGATAGGGGGCAGGTGGTCGTACAGTTGGTGTCTTGTGGGGTGTTGCTGCCAGGACTTGTTCAGGATTGCACGCAGCATTCTTGTGTAATTGCCATCTAGCTTCTTCTCCAGCCGTTTTGTCAGCGTGGGTATGATATTTAATATTAAATTATTTCTTTATAAAACTATCTATAGGATTACTTTTAATACGTTTGAGAAAAAACAATAATTTCAAAAATCAATAAAAGCAGGTAATCATTGATTAAACACAGTTTTGCTATAACCAGTATGCAAATTACCCACTTCATATACTATGTAAACTTTATTTCTTAGTAATATATATTACACGTTACAAGATTTTAGACCTATTAATCTCACGGGATCACCCTCCTTTAGATTTATGGGGGCCACCTAGCGTTCGCTTTTGGTAGGTAATGTTGAGCAAAGTGCTTTGTCCTAAGCGGTCACCCCACCCAGGAAATTTCTTTTTTTGCAGCGTTGCGATCGTGGTTTGGCGCACAAGGCGCCCCAGAAATAGGGCATGCTGACAGGATTAAGGATTTTTGTGAGGGCCAGGCATAATTCTCGATTATTGCATGCTCCTACGATAAAATAACCTTGTGTCAAATTCTACCTGGTGGGTGGTCGGATAAATATCAATTCCATGAGCTGGTCATATCCCTGGTTTTCTGGAGGTGGGCTTGGCGTTCGCGCCAACTGAATGTTATCAAGCTGGATCACCTATTCGAGAGAGGGGTCTTCCCACAGGTAATACCTGTTCTTAGTTTACCGCCTGTGGCCCCCACTATGGGGAATACCTAAGGGATCAAGCATATCTTAAATAACCACACAGGAGTCTCGATTCGTGCGTAGCTTTCCTCTATAAAATGATCTCGTGTCTCATCTTGGCTCGTTAAGAATTCAGTTAAATACCCATTAACATAATAGGTTGCTTTGAACCTAATTCAACATGGCTAGAATTTTGTAGTGACGTTTTTAAAAATAAGATGCCAAGATTAAATAAAGATTGTCGAATAATCATTGAAATATAACGTAAATAATTAAAAGAAATTTGACGTCGATACTGAGGTAGTTTCGGTTAGAGATAATCACATATTGTCTATTATAATAAAATGTACTGAAAGTTGACAAGAATTCAATGTTTTCGATAGTTGCCTATCTTTATGGTAAAATACCTAATTCCAATTAATATAAAGAATATATATCATAGAAAAATAAATAAATTCAATAGATAAATCTCAGTTAGCTGGGGCTGAAGAATTTACCGAGCACATCTCTGCAGAGGATTAAGACCTCCCAAATGGTGTCCTGTTATGACACTAAACAGTCTGATGGTAAAGACTTTGGGTAATGCGGAGTGCCAATTTATTGCCATTGATCCCAGGTTCGCTCTGACCTGGTGTTGCAATACCTGATTTAGGGGTCAAATAGAAATTTTTGACATTTGAACGGAGGGCAAGCAAATGACTTATGCTAAATTGAATTGTTTAAAATAGAACTGTTTGATCATTTAACTGGATGTAAACATATCACTTATGTTTTAATTGAATTGTTATTTATACATAGCAATGCTTAGAGCCATTTGACTGTGTGCAAACGAATAAGAAATGTTGAATAGAGTTACTTTTGTGAAATATTAATACATGGAACCACTTGATTGTGAGCAAATGAATGAATAGTTTTTGATAGATAATTAGAGTTAAATAGCAATAATTGCAACCACAACTCTTAGTACAAACAAATGATAAATATTGTATAGAATTAGTTTTACAAAACAATAATTGAAATCATTTTACCGTGTAGAAACAATAGCAATACTAATGTGTAAATGAATTAGTTCTAACTCATTTAAAAATAAATTACCGACCAACTAATCTCTTAAATTGGCATTATATAACTTCGTTCGCTAGGCTAAATAATACTTTCCACATCATTGGCGTAAAGGTACTTCTACTTTGTTTTCAATCTTACTCTTCTTCAGATTGGCCCAAATCACTTAACTTGTTCCTATTCCTATCGTCGTGGACCTTTTCTCATGGTTTATTTTTGGTCTCTCGGATCCCTCTTGAAAACTGCGTTGGGTCCACCCATTGTCTCTGACTCTGGCAGAGTCCAACCCATTGGAACCAGTGCTTTCGGTACTCGGCGATATCATCTTTCACTCCGTTCCACTCCTGAATTTCCTCGCGTTGGATGTGATCATTCCTTTATTTTATTTGCTAAATAAATCGTCACTTTGAAAACGACCTACATTCTTTTATTCAAATGTCAGGCTCCTTACTTTGTTACCTCCCTTCTAAATCTTTATTACCTCGCAATTAATTAATGTTTATTAGCAAAAGTTATTTCATTTTGAGGAATAAAACTCAAACTATTTTGAACGAATGCAGCATATTTTTTCATTTCCAGATATGACTCAAATACGTCTAAAAACTTGATTGGGAGCAGAAGAGAAATCACAGGACTTCAAGGTATGGATTGAGGATCATTTCGTCAATTATGATAAGATATTGGCACATGAAATAGTTTCATTTTAAAGAGTGAAAAATCAATTGAGGTTGGCTAAATATATTCTAAAACTTTTCAAGAATGACCTTTCACTGAAATTCGACGAGAAATAACAGACCCTAAGTGGTACAGTCAGACATTTGTCGAATCATGAATCATAATATATACGTATGTATAAATATATATAGAGAGAGATAGGGATAGATAGATATATAGAGAAAGAGAAAAAAAGAAAGAGAGAGAGAGGGAGAGAGGGGGGATAGAGATGGATAGAAATCCACATAAAAAATAATTTAGTTTAAAAAATGGCAGTTATCAAACCTAAAAAATATATTAATTATGGACCCTATGAATTCGTCATTTGAAGTTTCATAAGGTGTACATTTTCAACAAACAGGAATGTGAAAAAAGTGGCTAGTCAAGCGTCTACATAGTGTGAGGTATAATGACGTCATTAGATGTTAGCACACGAGGCATTCTCCTGAAAAAGAAAATATATATATATTTTAGGAGAGTCTAAATGAAGGAGAATAGATTAAGGAATTACTCACGTAGTAGATGACATAGGAAACGTATTTACATATATACATTTTGGAGGTGCCCGTGGTGTAATGATTATCGTCGTAGGAAATGGATACGGCGACACGAGTTCAAATCCTGGACGAGACTGATTGCATTTCACATAGCACTTATACCCTTGGGAAAGGTATGAATCCAGTTACTCACCCTCCAGCTATGGGTAAATATTAGGGCAGACTAGGTTCTTCAGCCTTGGTGAGGCAACTAGTCTAGGAGAAGGAAAACTCTGAATTCAAACCTGTTAAACTCCGCTTAAAAACTGACCTTGTGTCATATCCTGCCCGAGCGGAGGGGTTGGTAAATATATATACATTTTGGTGTCATTTCAGTTCTTTTGCTCAACGATTTGTTTTCAAAACACACATTCATATATATATATATATATATAGAGAGAGAGAGAGAGAGAGAGGGAGAGAGAGAGAGAATTTAACAGTGCTTAAGACACAAAAAATGTACAGCAAAATAAAAATTGATCATAAAGACTCTCGGGCAAGGTAATAACTCACGTCTGAAATGTAGCTTTTAAACTCACCTGATGATCGGTAACAAAAAATTCAGAGTCGTTACTTTCTACCCAGCCTTACTGTTTTATATTTGATAATATATTGTGATTATATATCTATATCTATATCAATATCTACATGTGTGTGTGTGTGTGTGTGTGTGCGCGCACGCGCGTCTGTCTGTCTGTGTGTTTGTGTGGAAGCACAATTTCGTCAGCGCTTCATGCTATAAATGTAAGCTTTTCAGATGTTTATAATTATACACGATTTGGTTCCGTTTAGTTCTGCTTCTTTGTTTAATTGCATATAAACCTTCGGGGATTACTTGATGCCAATGTCAACCTTAAAGAAGAACAACTGGTATAATTTATCCCATAGCTGGAGGGAAGAAGAGGATTGGCCCAGCGGTTAGAGTGTTCGCCAATGGTCCGGGAGACCTGGGTTCAATCCCAGGTCGAGTCATACCAAAGACTTTAAAAATGGTACTTGATACCACCTTGCTTAACACTCAGCATTATAAGGTACGGTTCAAGGGTAAAGTGGAGCAATCCTGGGAATGGAGTAGCGCCCTCCCCTACACCTTGGTGTAGTAGCTATCAAAAAGGGAGCCTTCGGGTCACCCTCGACTATGGTCGCTTACTAATATGTCACAGTCAAATCCGTTATCTACTACACCACGGGGACTTCCCCTATTATCATACACACACGCACATATTCGCACACACATCTCCGTGAATAATCCTTTTTGATAAGCAATTCCAAATGGAATTGTCTCGTGCAAAGAACATCAACACTATAATGCATTCATTCTTATAAAATTGATATATGTTAACAGTTATGAGAAAATATTGTTTTTCAGTTTCGTTTACATGCCTACATGAGTTGGAGGTTCTTTATTGATTTTATTGGGCCTTCGAATTTAGTTGTTATATATTTCACCATGAAAATACTCTAGTCATCTCATCGGTTTATATGTATGCCTCATACACATACACATTTTGTATTTGTTTGCTGGTCTATTGTTTGCTGGGTTGATTGGTGTGTTAGTTGGTTGGTTGGTTGATTGGTTGGTTGGTTGGTATTAATAGCATATCAACTTTTATGGGTCAATTCTAAATATTGCTTTACACACACACACACACACACACACACACACACACACACACACACACACACACACACACATGTATATATTATTTGTAACCAAATAGTTTGTAGGTAACTTTATTTCTAAACTTGTTATTAAAGTTCATTTGATTGCACACAGTTAAATGGTTTCAAGTACTGCTATTTAATATTATTGATTGGTTGGGTGTTTGGGTTTTATGGCTTATAATTCCTAGTAGGTTATTTAACGTCAAATCCTTTTTTATACAAATAATCAGTTCAATTTCAAACAATTCAGCTTAGCATGAATACACAGTTTAATATGATAAAATTATTTTTATTTCAAGCTCTCCAGTTTAGTCAAAAATTCTAATTCAAACACTTCAGTTTAGTATAAGTATAGTTTTTGTCCACACACAGTTAAAAGTGAAAACAGTTCTCTTACGAATAATTCAATTTAATTTAGTGCAGTTTTAATGTCAAAAACCGTTCAATTTCGGACAATTCAGTTTAGCATAAGTATGCAATTTAAATATCAAAACAGTTCTATTTCAAGCAATTCAGTTTAGCATATGTACGCAGTTTAAATATCAAAACAGTACTATTTCAAGTAATTTAGTTTAGCATAAGTACGCAGATTAATTCTATTTAACCCATAGATAGGGCCCTATCAGATGCTACCCCTCCGAGCCAGAATGGATCATGGACTGATGGCAATGAAGGGGCACTCCGCATTCCCCAAATCTCCAGCATCACTGCAACCTCAAAATCAGATATTTTAGTATCATATCCAAGACACTCATTGGGGGTCTTACCCCACTGAAGAGGTGTAGTCGATGTATTCTACAGCCCCAGACAACTGGGCAATATTTAATGAGTAATTCTATTTATCAAGTATTTCCATATAACATAAATAATAAATAAACGATTTGACCGTTTTATTAATACCATTGATGAGACCCTAAAAAGCACTAATAATTCAGGTTAGAGAGACTCAAGGAGTAATGGTAATGAAAAGGTACTCCACATTCCCCAAAGTTTCAGAATATTAGTCTCACCATGAGATAAAGTATAGTGTCATACCCAAGACATTTGCTTGTCACTACAAGCAAATGTTTTGGGTATGACACTAAACCTCAGCAGAAGTGCAGTCAGCGTATTCTACAGCTCTTGTTGACAGGGCATGTATGTATATATAGTAAGTAAAGTTGGCGACCATAGTCGAGGGCAACCAGAAGGCTCTCTTTTCAATTGCTACTACACCAAGGTGTAGGGGAGGGCAGTACTCCTTTCCCTCGATTGCTCCACTTTACCCTTGATACGTACCTTATATTGCTGAATGTCAAGCAAGGGGGTATCAAGTACCATTTTAAAAGTCTTTTCTATGACGCAACCTGGGATTGAACCCACGTCTCCTGGACCATTAGCGAACACTCTACCGACAAGACCAATGAGCAGGTGTACTAAAGAGATAAGACGCATTGGGATATTTCTTTTATGTTTTACTTTTATTATTTTCAACTTGTTTAAAGTCAATTTTTTAAATAAAGTTTTTAAAGGAGTTCATGTTATAATGTTGTATTTTGGCCTTCGACCCAGCCAAAAATGCCATTCCAAAGTGATGCACCGGAAGGTAGTGACACATTCTAATGTCAGTTATGAGAGGAAATCGCGTGGGCGGAAATTGGCTGACGAAATGGGACGAGGTAAAAAAAAATTCCCATGGTACACTCATAGACTGATGCACCGGAAGAGAGTGACCTGTGAACTAACTGCATGGCAGTTATTTCCGCTTGATGACGATCAAACATGCGATTTCAAAGATCGAGTAGGCGACTGGGTGTGCGTTGAACTATTATATAACTCAGTCAAGACAGAAGTCAAGTTAGTTGCAGTTAGAGATCGGACGGAGTTATAGACGAGATATGCTAAGGAAAGCCACACCAGGCCGAAAGGGCTCGGGGCCCCCGATTGAGTTGGGGTACAGAGAGGTTGTTGATAAGATGTAGCAGATCACCCAGCAGAGTGGGCCACTGGGTCTCCGGTTGAGCAGCCCTGGAGAACGAAAAAGACACAACGTTGACGGCCATAAGAGTGGGGGTCAAAATATTGCAGTTTCTGTTCGGTCTCCAACTTCCTCTCACACGCAAACCTTGAATAACCCTTTTCAAACCTTACAAATAAAGTGAGAGGTATATTTTGTTAAAGATGTCTTCACTCGTCGTTTATTACTGCGTCGGTATGTATACAACAATAAGGGAAGTGGTGTAAAATGCTCTGGTGACGAAGTATAACTATTTGATGATTAAATTATTTCTTGGTACCCAAGTGTCTTCAACTAACTATTTAATATCTATTAATATGGCTAATGATTTTTTTTCATTTAGGAGATGTATGTTAACTTTATACCTGACATTGGCATAATGGTTTGAGTGTTTCCCAATGGCCAGAGAGAGATGGGTTCAATCCCAGGTCGAGTCATACCAAAGACTCAAAAAATGGTACTTGATGCTATCTTCCTAGACATTCAGTTTTATAAGGTACGGATCAAGGGTAAAGTGGAGCAATCCAGGGAAAGGAGAAGTAGCTATCGAAAAGAGAGACTTCAGGTCAACCCCGACTATGGTCGCCAACTTTATTTACTACTTATGTTAAGTTTATGAGGATCGTATTTGAAATTAGATGTGACTAGCCGGCCTGCTTATTTTTTTATTTAGGTGTCAACGAGTCACCTTAAGTCTGTCACGCTTATTTCAATGCAGGATGATTTGTGTTCATGTTGAACCAATTCGCTTCCAGTGTTTATAAGTATTTTAGCATTTTATCTTCGTGTATTTCTATAATTTTTGTCATTTTTTTTAAATTCTTTCTGAGATTGTTAACATTGCATCTCTGCTAATGCCGTGACCGTTTATTTATAAATGTTTTTTATTCGTTTCGGTTTGATTTGGTTTCTTTGTTTAATTGCATATCAACCTTTGTAGGTTATTTAATGCTAAAGCCATTCTCCTAGAAGAACAGTAGTGGTACTATTTAACTCATAGCTAGGAGGATAAGGGGTTCATACCTTTCCCAAGGTTTTTTGCCTAAAAGTTAACGTAATAGCGCGACTGGAGTACGAACTCGCTTACTACGATTCTGCAGTCCATCGGTTTAACCATTACACCACAAGAACACCCCCCTATTCGTTTCTATAAAGCAGACATTAAGGGATAAATCTTGTATACAGAAGATTTTTAATAAGTGTACAATTTGCTTCTCGTTGATTGATCTTGAGGTTAGAATTATGGTTGATAAGTTGATTTTTAGGGCATATCAACTCTGTTGGATTATTTAATATCGACATCAGTCTTTTGTAAAGCACTTATTTAGTTTGAAGCACTTATTTAGACTAATGATAATAATGATAATAATGATTTGCAAACAGTTAGAGCTTAAGCTAATAATTATTTAAACAGATAATTTATAAACAATAATAAGATTTTAAGAGTGGGTTGGGTTGGTTGGGTTTTATGGCATATCCACCTTTATAGGTTATTCAACGCCAAATCCATTTTTATGTAAATAATCAGTACTACTTCAAACGATTCAGTTTGGCATAAGCACGCACTTTAAATGCAAGTACAGTTTAATTGTCAAAACCATTTCTATTTCAAGCTACTCAATCTAGTCAAGCAGTTCTGATTCACCTAATTCAGTTTAGTATGAATAGAGTTTCAATATCAAAAACAGTTCAATTTCAAAAAGCACGCAGTTTAAATGTAAGTACGGTTTCAGTTGAGCATAAGCACGCAGTTTAAATGTAAGTAGGGTTTAATTGTCAAAAACATTTCTATTTCAAACTACTTGTTTTTGTCAAACAGTTCAGTTTAGCATGAGTATGTACTTAGTTCTATTTAACCCATTGATAGGGCCCTTATCAGGTGCTACCACTCCGGGCTGCATTCCCCAAAGCTCCAGAATTACTGGAACATCACCATTCGATTGTTTTCTGTCATAAACAGGACACTCGTTGGGAGGGGGTCTTACCCCTATGCAGAGGTGCAGTCGGTGTATTCTACAGTCCCAGCCAAGTGGGCAAAAGATTTTAAGAAACTTCCTTTTTTTATAATAATAGTTTGATTGCACACAATTATATGATTTCAAGTGATTGATTGCCTGATTGATTGATTGATTGATTTGAAAGGCATCAACACGTTTAGGCTTATTTTATGCCGCGAAGTAAGGGAATCGCATTTATTGAACGTTCATATAGACATTTTTGTGTATTTACTTCATCAAATTCGGGGGTGGGGGCTCAGTAGGGTGTCCTCGGTATGATATTAAAGTGCTTCTTTGGGTGAGGACCCTATTCTGGAGATATGTCCAGTATAGAATACTCCTTAAATGTCATTATACCCAAGTTCATTCTGCCCTGGGGAAGTAGTGCTCGTTAGCGTACCATCTATGGGTTAAATAAATTTATTTAAAGATTAGCCGTATTTGATAGAGTTGTGCGCAAAAAGAACTCTTCAGAAACAACAATAAAAAATATATAAATATGAACGAACAATGAATGCAATTCCTGAACTTCTCATCAAATAACCCTAGACGAATTGACATGCCTTTAAAATCAATCAATCATATTTCAGAGCGGTGCTTTAAAAGACATTCTGTTTTATGTTAAATCCATTTGGGTCAATGTTTGTGGTTGCTTTATCCATTTACCTTCGTGTTTTTTTTATTATTGTCCAATGCGGGTTTTTTTTTCCATTCTTAGATTATCTTCTCATGTTCCGTTTGATTAGATCATTTTCTATAATCTCAGTCACCCCACCCTTAATACAATTTTTTGAAACAAACCGATGGAAATTTCACTAACGTTTTTAGTAAGATTTTAAAAAATGTATGTGATCATTTTCTACTTTTTAAGAAATGCATATTATTTTTACTTTTCAGTCTTGATTTGGTTTGTTTTGGTTTGATTTGGTTTGGTTTGGTTTAATGGCATATCAACCATTGTAGGTTATTTAATACCAAGTCCGGTTTATACATACATATTAGATATATGTGATCTGTGAACATAAGTCCAAAGAGTTAAATAGTTCTAAGTATTGCATTTGTATCACGAACAATTCAATTAAACATCAGTCATTTGTTTACACTCAGTTAAATGATTAAACAGTTCTACTTCAAATAATTCAATTTAGCATAAGTCAACAAAGTTAAATGGTTCCAACTATTGCAATGTATCACTAAGAATCCAATTAAACATCAATATTTCGTTTACACACAGTCAAGTATCCAAACAGTTCTATTTCAAGCAATTCAATTAAGCATAAGTCATCAACGTTAAATGGTTCCAAGTATTGCAATATATAACCAACAATTCAATTAAGCATTAGTCATTTGTTTACATACAGATAAATTTTCAAACAGTTCTATTCCAAGCAATTCTATCTAGCATAATTCATTAGTTTGCACTTAGTTTAAATGTCAAACAGTTCCATTTGACCCTATCATGTGCTACTATTCCGGGCTAGAGTGGACCTGGGAGCAATGGCATTGAAGCGGTAAACCGTATTCCCCAACGCTCCAGCATTACTGCAGTCTTACCATCAGACTGTTTAATGTCATATCTAGAACATTCCATGGGGGTTTAACCCTCTGCATATTAACCTTTCATGTGTTATTCGATGCCAAATCCATCCTTGTTGAAAGACGGTAATGATACAATTTAAGCGATTGCTGGTGGTATGCTTTATGAAGCAAATATAAATTTCTTTATGAACTGTTGTACATGTAACTTACCTGTTATCCAAAGTATACGCTCCACGCCAATATGAGTGGTCGAATTTATCCATTCTTACCTTATAAAACAAAAACTACCCTGCGTTCTGTAGCTTGTGTTAATTTTCTATCAACTCAGACAATCCTCTATCAAAAAAGGTTTTTCGGAACAAGTCGATATAACGAAGTAAAGTTAGCGACCTTAGTCGAGAGTGACCCAAAAGCTCTTTTTTCAGTAGCTATTACACCAAGGTGTAGGGGAGGACGCTACTCCATTCCCTGGATTGCTCCATTTTGCCCTGGATGCTTACCTTATAATGCTGAGTGTTAAGCAAGGTGGCATCAAGGACCATTTTTTGAGTCTTTGGTATGACTCGACTTCGGATTGAACCCCGGTCTCCCGGACAATTAGCGAACACGATTTCCCAAAAGTTCTTATTGAGACTGTTTTATTTTGATGCATCAAAAAGTAGGTTATTTCTACTTTTTATTTTCGGTTTCTATGTTTAATGACATATCAACCTTCGTTGATTATTTGATGCTGAATCTATCCTTGTAGAAAAATAGTCATGGAACTATTTAACCCATGGCTGGGAGGTTTATACTTTCCCCAAGGTTATTAGTACGAAAACGAATGTAATAGCCCGACTTGCGAGTCGAATTCGTTTACAACGCAGTACTATGCAGTCCAGCACTCTGCAACTCCCCCTTCTACTTTTTAGTTTTCATCTTGAAGTGAAAGCGACTTTTATAGTGTATCGTATCTTTCTCTGGGCGAAAATTTACCGAGTGACAGGAAGATATCTGTCCCGAAATTTGTTCTACCACACACCATAGAAATGTAGGCGGCATGATTCAGATACCTGTGATGGTCTAATTCATATCTTCCAATTTCCAAACATTTAACTACGCATAAGATGCATATAGTCGAGCAATTGTTGGCTTTATTAGTGTAGATCAAGAATCCAAGGAAGTAAGGAAAAATAAACTGAAGGAAATAAGAGATAATCGAAGTTGAAAGAAAGGAATTTGGTCGAAAAGAATAAAATATGGAAATTGATTAGGAAAAAGGTTGAAAAGAAACGGGAAAATTTCAGAGAAAAAGGTGTTAAACCGACTTAAGATGTTAACGTCAAGAGAACGGGATTATTGAAATTGAAGTGGAGAAAAGAGAAGACAATTTCTGAGGAGAGTAAAACAAATATTTTTAAAAAAAATGAATGAATAAATAAATAAAATGTGGCATAGGAAGAATAAACGTATTAATAAATGAAATTGAAGGAGAAGAGGAGGAAAAGGAAGTAATAAAAATCTTTAAAAAATCGACTTCAAATTAAAATTAAAGTACAAGATAATTTTTTTCCTCCAAAAGATTGAAGATGAATAACGTAAGGGAAAAAATCAGTATTTGCAAGTATGTATTCAGTTAATACGAAAGAAGACATCTTTGGAAGAAAAAAAAAAGAAAAGAGAAAAACGAAAAAAAAAAAAAAAGGCCGATGATGTGATGTGAAGAGAAACTTCAAACAAGACGCGTGAGAAAATATGTAATCAGTGACAACTGATCATTTTACAAATGCTGCTGCTGCTGCCACTGTGACGTATCCTCTTAATCCACAAGACTTTTCTATTTTACTGTCATACTTTTTCCTAATCAAATGGGAACAGCAGTATAACAGTACTAGACGATCCGTAAGCCCGTTGCATTCACGTAGAATTAGAGGTGTCTTATGATACTGACGCTTCTATTTAGGAAAGAATGAAAGATTCTTATAAGCGTATCATAGATATCAGCATTATATACAGCATTTAGATGAGGGGTCTCAAATTTAAAATGGCCATTTCACCCTGGATAAGCAAAGCCGGCCAAAAGTGACATGCAGGAAGGGCGTGACTTCCATCAATCATAATTTTAATCTGCAATACAGGCTGCTATTTGTTTTTTTAAAATCAAAATGAATTCGCCTATGAGAGTAAATGATATACGAAAAAGAAGAAAAAATGTCGGGAGAGATATATTCTGTATCAACTTTTCCTTACATAGATTTTTTAGTTTTAGTGAATTCCCATTTTTCATTTAAATTTTGACAAATTCTTAAGATTTTATATATATATATATATATATATATATATATATATATATATATATATATATATATATATATTGACCCTCGACCGAGCTGTCCATCAAAAGATGCACCTGTGTAAATAAGCGGAAGAACAGCGGAAGCAGGTGGACATAAACAATAATATGACCAGGTGCACAGACGGTTCGAGTCAGTTGGGGACAAGATGCCCAAGTGAGAGCCAGCGGCAGATAGAGGGCTTTGGGCCCTCAGTGACCCACGGTTGACCCAGTTGACCCAGTGACCCAGCCTAGATGAGAAAGAAGTGCTGCTATGGTCAGAAGAACTTGGGTCATTATAGCAGTCTGTCCTTGTCTTCAGCTCATCTCTCACACACAAGAAACATCACCCTTTCCAGAATAAAGTGTGAGAGATATATTTTTATAAAGAAGTGTGTTCGTTCGTTCATTGAAGTTCGTATATTATCGGTTAATTGTTTCCGCATATATTTGTATATGTATACGTGCATATGTATGTGGCTATACAACATATATATATATATATATATATATATATATATGTATGTATATATATATATATATATATATATATATATATATATTGCTAGGTAGGTAGGTCCACGATGTATTTTTTTTAATTCACTTATTTTGAGAACAAAATAAATAAATTAAAAAATACAAATCTCTTCGTGGACCAACCAATTTAAAAAAATATTTTTTCATTCTTTTTTGGACCTACAAGGAACATCTCTTATATATATATATATATATATATATATATATATATGTATATATATATATATATACATATATTGGATAAATTGCAGTATATTGTACTATAGATGAAACAGAAAGCAAGAGAAAATTTCAGTTTTATCATATGTTAAAAAATCGCAGATATAATTTCTCTTTATTTAACAATACGCTCTCAGACATTTTCCCCAACTATGGGTTAAATAGTGCCACTACTGTTCTTCTGCAAGTATGGCATCGGCATCAAATAATCTACGAAGTTTGATAAGCCATTAAAGAAAGTATTCTATCCAAACCAACAAAATATTATCAATTATTAGAATATAAATATGTGTTATTTCTCATCTTAGGTGCACCTTTCCCATGTCAATATGAGTTGAAAAAATGAATTTCTTATGTTATGAAAGAAAACACATTTTCTCATGTTTAGCTCCGCATGTTAGTTGTCAAATTTACCCTTTTCCTCATTATGAAGCAAAAAGTTCCTAATGTTTTACATTGAGATAATTTCAATATTTTCGGTCATCCCTCCACCACAATATATTTGAAATGTAGTGATATAGATTTTTACAAACATTTTTATTTAGAACTTTTTTCACATATATAAAACTGAATTGTTTCTACTTTTCAGCTTTTGATCTTGTAATGAAAACGATTAGGATAGTAAAGTATATTCTACCTTTGCTGTAGTGTCCTGGATCTAGTCTTAGAACAGCTGATAGTCAGGCTTCTGTCTTGGAGTTTTGGATAATGTGGAATAAAACATCATCGCCATTACTCTCAGGCTTCCCCTGGGCCGGAGAGGTAGTACATGTTATGATCCCACCTAACGGTCTAATAGAACTGTTTGACCATTAAACCGTATACAAAGAAATGTCTGATATTAAATTGGTAGTGTTAGATAGCCATACTTGAAAGAATTTGGGTGCAAATAAAACTATTAATGTTAGATAACAATACTTGTAACTATTTCTGTGCAAATAAAAATATTAATGTTAGATAACAATACTTGAAACTATTGGGTGCAAATAAAGTTATTAATGTTAGATGGCAATACTTGAAACTATTTGGGTGCAAATAACGCTATTAATGTTATTTAGCAATACTTGAAACTATTTGGGTGCAAATAACGCTATTAATGTTAAATAGCAATACTTGAAACTATTTGGGTGCAAATAACGCTATTAATGTTAGATAACAATACTTCTGGCCATTTGTGTGCAAATAAAACTAATAATGTTAGATAACAATACTTGTAACCATTTGTGTACAAATAAAACTAATAATGTTAGATAACAATACTTGTAACCATTTGTGTGCAAATAAAAGTAATAATGTTAGATAACAATACTTGTAACCATTTGTGTGCAAATAAAGCTATTAATGTTAGATAGCAATACTTGAAACCATTTGTGTGCAAATAGAACTAATCATGTTAGATAACAATACTTGTAACCATTTGTGTGCAAATAAAACTAATAATGTTAGATAGCAATACTTGAAACCATTTGTGTGCAAATAGAACTAATCATGTTAGATAACAATACTTGTAACCATTTGTGTGCAAATAAAGCTATTAATGTTAGATAGCAATACTTCAAACCATTTATGTGCAAATAAAAGTAATAATGTTAGATAACAATACTTGTAACCATTTGTGTACAAATAAAACTAATAATGTTAGATAACAATACTTGTAAACATTTGTGTGCAAATAAAACTTTTAATGTTAGATCGCAATATCTGAAACTATTTGGGAGCAAATGAAACTATTAATGTTAGATAACAATACTTGAATCTAATTGGGTGCAAATGAAACTATTAATGTTAGATTGCAATACTTGAAACTATTTGGGTGAAAGTAATTCAATTAAAGTTAGATTGCAGTACTTAAAACCATTTGTGTGCAAATGAAACTATTAATGTTCAATAGCAATGCTTGAAACCATTTAAGAGTGTACCAACATAAATAGAATTATTAGTGTTAGACAGCGATACTTGAAAATATTTAACTGTGCCAACAATGGAAATACTAAATTATGAGCAAAAAAATTTGTTTAAAGGGATTTGAAAAATAAAATTATCGACAAACTATCCCCTTTGCAAATCATCTATTTCTATGTATAATCATTTAAATGCGAGAAAATAAATGGCTGGTTTGGGTGCCTCTGGCGGTGTAATGGTTAACAAACCTTTACAAGTGAGTTCGAGTCCCCTTGGGTGACCTATTAATACGGCCTTGTGCCACATCTCTGCAAAAATCTTTGAAAATTACTGCCAATTGCTGGTTTTAAACTGTAAATGTTACAAACCAATAATTTTTATCCCGTGTCCAAACAAAGGATTAATACTAAATAGAATTATTTGTGTAAGATTGGAATATTTAACAGTATTCCACTCTGTACAAACAAATGAATAATATCAAATTGAATTATTAGTTTTAAAAGTACTCGAAACCAATTAACTATGTGCAAACAAATGATCTCTGGATTGTTTAAAACTTTAGATACAAATTGTCTTTAATTGGAATCATTTTGAGGTGAGGCTTCTTAATCTGAGAATTAATTTTTTATTTATTGCGGACTTTTTGTCCTCATCTGAGTAGTTTTTTAGACAACAACTATGGAAGGCAGAAATTACAGGGGATACGGTTACAAGACTCAGCATTCCTATCCGAGGTCACAGTTAAATCACCTGAAGAAGGCCAGAGGTGAAATTTGGCCGAAACGTAGTGAAGAAGAAACAACACAAAAACTACTAAGATAAGGACAAAAAGTCCGCAATAAATAAAAAATTAATTCTCAGATTTAGATACAAACTACTTGCTTACCACTCATTGAGGCATTGGCGTAATGTTTAGAGTTCTAAGCAATAGTCCCGGAGACAAGGGTTCAATCCCGGGTCGAGTCATACCAAAGACTCGAAAAACGACACTTGATACCGTCTTGCTTAACACTCAACATTTTAAGGTATGGATCAAAAGCAAAGTGTAAAATCCAACGAATTCAATAGTACCCTCCCCTACACCTCATTGTAGTAGCTATTGAAAAGGGAGCCTTTGGGTCGCCCCCGACAACTGTCGGGTGCTAACAACAATATATATATATATATATATATATATATATATATATATATATATATATATGCAAAAAAAGTAAACGCCCTCGATTATGGACGGCAACTTTAATTACTTTTTTACACAAATATATTTTTTCATAAACAGGATTTAGCATTAAAAACCTACTCGTGTTGATATGCCATAAAACCCAACTAACCCTCAAGCAAAGGTTACAGTTGCTACGAAGTTGATAAGTTCATCAAAGCTGATAAAGGTTCCTTGTGCTATCCTTGGTTGCCAGCAAATCACACTGTCTGATCTCTGTAAAATCCAACCGGCGAATCCAAAAAGACGAAAGACAAACTTATCAACATATATTCAAAGCTATTTTACTTCTTCCACTAAGGGGGTGTCCTCGTGGTGTAATGGTTACAGCGAAGGACTGCGGAATCGTAGTAAGCGAGTTCGTACTCTAGTCAGGCTATTACGTTCACTTTCGGGCAAATACCCTTGGAAAGGTATGAACCCCCTTATCTTCCCAGCTATGGGTTAAATAGTACCACTACTGTTATTCTAGGAGGATGACTTTGGCATTAAATAACCTATAACGGTTGATATACCATTAAACAAAGAAACCAAACCAAACTTCTTCCACTAAATCTAAGTGATGCAAAAACACATGGTCCACTCGAAAAGGGATCGAGGACATTTTTGTCCCTCCCCTTAATATCTGTTAATGAAATTTAGGTCCTCATTGGTTGGCCAACAAAATGCGATATAATATGATCCATGACTGGCTGACCAATGAAAGGTGCTTAAGTTTTAAAATTTCTTGTATAAAATATGGGTACAGAGTATGTTTAGAGCAGAAAAGACAGACCCAGGGTAAAAGACGAGGCTCAGAAACTTCTGTTGGCTCTGAAGATGACCTTACTGCTGAAAGATAACTCTGAAGAAAGAAAAAGCGAACTTCAAGGCCTCAAAAATTCTTCGGATATCATCAAGACCATGTTTGCTGCTAAAAATAACCTATGATAATTAACATGAAGCAAAAACGGTAGGCAAATTCTTCACCGTGTCTTTTCTCTCCGACCGAGTACGCGAAACTTTTCCACTTACTATTGTTATAAAATCAATAAAAACTTCTAATGTTATTGTTACCGATGAGATGTCTCGTTCTTGAAAGTTACCATCGTTGTCGGCGACTCATTCCTATTAGTCTTTCCTCCGTCACAAGACATTCCGATCAAGTTGCGTCGATCACCAGTCAGCGGATCTTTAAAAACACAATGTGGGTGCAGGAAGCATTAACAAAGAAACCTAGTCGGATGACGTGCCTAGACATCTGAGATATATATATATATATATATATATATATATATATATACAAGCTAGCTTACTTAAAGAGAGATCTTTTAAAACATTGACAATGATTATATATATATATATATATTCAATTGATTTCATTTGTGCTCTGCTATGATTATTTAGTTTAGAGCTGGTACGAAAATTGTATAAAATTTTATTCTGAATCCTTATCCACCAATTATCAATGGTAAAGTTGAGATGTTATTCATATAAACACACGCACGTGCACCCTTATATACATACAATTTATTTGATTTCTTACATCTTTACTTTTTTAAGTTGTAATCTTGACTTTCAGTCAATTTTGAATTGGAAAACGTCTCCAAACATGTGCGTTTTTTTAAGCTTATCAACACACACTTTGCGTCATGAGTAGGAAGAAAGATTGAAGCAAATTCTGATATAAGATTAATTTGAGGAACTAATATTGAACCGGAAATCTTTTCTTCAAAATACGTGTTGTATCAGACGAGGTCGGACGTCAAATGAATACACTGTATATCTCTCCTTGGACGTTAATAAAGGCCCGTATCTGGTATGCATAACATCTTGTGATGCATTATTCCACGGTGAAGTCTTTGACCAGATTAAAAGATAATCTCCTTTTAAGACACAAATCAATTATTCTACATTATCCTTCAAGGTGTTAGAATTTATCTTCCTTCAGAAGACAGTCAAAGTGAGTGATTGAGAGAGAGAGATAGAGAGAGAGAGCGAGAGAGAGAGAGAGAGAGAGAGAGAGAGAGACGCCTGGGATCACAAACAGAAGCACATACGCACACACACACACACACATATATATATATATACATATAATCAAGTCATGATGGTAACATGGAATTACCCCCCTCCTCTCTCTCTCTCTCTCACCATCCCTCCCTACTATCATGCATCACTCTTAGCAGGTTTCTTAGACTGTATCCCGGGTTCATAAATTGCTGATGTATGCAAGTCCCTGTTTGTCAGATAAACCTAGCAGGTGCATGTGTAGGTGTTCATAAGAGAATATCGCTGAGACGTTCTTCTTTATTTCATTTTTTTCTCCTTTAAGCGTTTTTTACACCAGCACTAAACCTTCAATGACAGCAAGTCTCCTCAAGTCTTTAGGCCTCTTTTCAGTATACAGGCCGATCTTGATAATATCAAAGTCTGGATGGTCTCCTCTTATCTTCTGATTTGTAAATCTTCCAGTCCTTTTACCTAGACTTTGGGAATTTTCAAAGAGCACTATTATCATTATTATTACAGAAAGTTCAAGTGTACTCTTTATGATATATTAATAAATTAAAAAGTTGTTAATCCAGCTGAAGACATAAATTGACAGTAATATTTTTTGCGATTTTAAATATTTTGATAGAACTGTTGCCACTCACGTAATCCAAAGCCCTTCTAATGAATTGAGCACTTCGGTCTCCGTTAGCGTATATGGAACAAAGGAAAATTAATACATATACGTCAAAATTCCTTCGCTTACGTTGAGACTGTTGATGGTTGTGAAGTTATGTTATCAGATTGATGTAGAGATAGCCGGTTTTCGATCCTAGATTGAAAAATCTCACGTGTCTGGGCACACTGAAGAGTTGTGACAATATAACAGTCTTTCTGCGGATATATATATATATATATATATATATATATATATATAATATATATATATATATATATATATATATACATTGTGTTGTGTAGAGATTGCCAGCTCGCTAGCTCGATAGATATTTAATTATATTATAGCCGAAATATTTGAAATAATTAAAATGTATTTCTATCAAAGTTTTTTTCAACAGGAACATTGTTATACATACATACATACATACATACACATACACACATATATATATTTGTGTGTGTGTCTGTGTGTGTGTGTGTGTGTGAATGCGGGCGTGATAATGTAATCATTTTATCTATCTATCTATCTATCTATCTATCTGCCCTATAATAGAGAATCTTTCAGAGAAGACCATTGCCAGAGAGGAAGTTCTTGACGAAGAATAATTTTTAGCTGTCTAAAATCATTTTTTCATCATCAAATTCATTGATGTACCTATACATCGTTGAATGTACAGATACTATTGTCAATCCTCATCCCCCACATATGTATATACATATTCCTTTGCAAAGACACAACCAGTATGTAAAGTAGATTGTTTCTCGATGGAACTCACTTTCATGCGTATGTCACTCTCCATATCTATCTATCTATCTATCTATCCACACACACACACACACACACACACACATATATATATATATATATATATATATATATATATATATATATATATATATATTTCGAGGGTGGTTCAAAAAGCTGTGAGAAAGGAGAGCATAACAGAATTTTTTAGCAACGCACTTTCATTTCTTATAAAACTAGAAAACTCTTTTTGGGGGGGCGTGGTTCTAGCTTTATAAGAAGTTGTAATAATAAAATAAAAATGTTCAACAATAAAAATGTTCAACAATAAAGATGTTCAAAAATGGTCTTTCTCATTGAGACTAAGGGCTTTTAGAATGATCCTCGTATATATATATATATATATATATATATATATATATATATATATATATATATATATTTATATATATATATATATATATATATATATATATATATATATACAGAAGACTTTAAAAAGATCTGTCTTCACATCATATTTATATTAATATTTATATAGATTGGTTATTTACTTACCTTTGCATGAATATGTACTTTTACATGTATGTATGTATGTATGTATGTATGTATACTCACGCATACCTGGCCTTACTCGAAAAAAAATTTCATATTTGCAAATTATTTGATAATTAGCGAAAATTTTATTGAAATTCAATTATTTGTTTGTTTTTTTTTTCATAAACCGATGTTTTGTATTTGCTTTTGATTTTGGTTAGTTGGTCGGATGAAAATTTCTATAAGTATCATATGAAAAATATTTGAATAAATAGGTAGCCGTTTATCTAAATTTCATATAATATTTATGCAGGCTTACATATAAGAATTGCTTAGAACACACACACACACACACACACACACACACACACACACACACACACACACACATATTTATATATTTATGTGTACACAAGATCTCAATAAGATCCGTTTTTACATCCGCCATAATATACTTACATTTTAAAAACTTTTTTTATTATATATATATATATATATATATATATATATATATATACCTGGCATTATCCGGCTCTGAATAATTTCATATTTGTTTTGTTTTTTAATAAATAACGAAATTTTAATTCAAATTAGATAAGTTGTTTCTTTACATAGATACTTTTATTTTTAAATTTTTTCGGTTTTGTTTAATTTTTCTTCTGCACGAAATTTTTCCTGATTTTTCTCTTTTAGAAGAATTTCTCAAACAAAATATCTCCCATTCTATATTTCTTCCTTCCTTCAACTATTCGTATTAGCGCAAAGGTCTTCACAATAAAATTTAGATCTTTACCAGAATGGAAATATTTTCCTCAAATTTCAAAAGTTTATGCCTATACCTACATACTTTTTCAAAAAGTTGCCTTCTGAATAATATTCCGCTTTAATTTCCAATAAACGTGAAAACTAAAAGACATTAAAAAAAAACGAAATTTTGAAATTAAAAAGTAGATGACGTAAAGAATGTATATCAATTAAAATAAAATAAAATGAAATAATAAAAGTATTAAAAGTCATCATCATCATGTCGCGCTGGTAGCACGGATATCCCTGACCCTCTCTCGCCACTCCTCCCAATCGTTCATCGCCCTAGGTAAGTCTTCAGGACAACATCCCGTATCCTCACATAGCTGCTGAATGTAATTTCGTGCTGGTCGTCATGCTTTTGCACGGCCATGTGTGGGGGTCCATAAGAGTACATCACTTATGAGTTCGTCCCTGCTTCTCCAGCAGTGTCCTGCATGTCTGGTTCGTCTAACTTGGATAGTTTTCGTGATGGGAGGCAGGTGGCCGTACAGTTGGTGTCTTGTGGGGTGTTGCCGCCAGGACTTGTTCAAGATTGCTCGCAGCATTCTTGTGTAATTGCCGTTTAGCTTCTTCTCCAGCCGTTTTGTTAGAGTCCATGTAGTGCATCCATATAGCAGTATCGATGTGACCGCTGCCTGGAAGAAACTGCGTTTCATTTTATTGGTTAGGTCTGATTTCCATATAGTCGATAGCTTATTGATAGCTGTCCATGCTTTCGTTAACCTCGTTTCGATGTCCTTTTCGGTTGATTCGACGCTGCTTCCTAGGAAAGTGAATTTGTGTACTAATTTAAGAGGGGTTCCTTCTAGAGTGGAGATGTCCCCCGTTTGATTATAGCACATATATTCCGTTATGTCCCTTTAGAATAATTTGAACTATTTCGAACTGGATTCTTCGTAGTTTGGCGTTCTATGACATATCAACACTTGTCCTTTATTTAATGCCAAATCCTGTTGATTTGTTGGTTGGTTCTTTTGTTTTACTGCGTAGCAACCCTTTTTGGGTCATTTAATGCCGGATTGAATTTTAGCATGAGTACATTTTTTTACACGCAGTTAGATATAAAAACAGTTCTATTTCAAATGATTCAGTTTAGCATAAGTACACTATTTATAAGTAAAAACAGTTCTATTTCTAGCAGATCAATTTAGCATATGTACAGTTTTTTGTTTACGCATAGTTAATGTAAAAACAGTTCTATTTCAAACAATTCAGATTAAATGTCAAAAACAGTCCTATTTCAAACAATTCAGTTAACGCTAAGTCCACAGTTTACTACTATTTAACCTAGAACCCTATCAGGTGCTGCCACTCTGGGCCAGAGTGGGCCTGGGAGCGATGGCAATCAAAGGGGCACACCGCATTCCCCAAATCTCCAGCATTACTGAAGACTCACCATCAGATTGTTTAATGTCATATCCAGGACACTCATTGGGAGAATCTTACCCCTCTGTAGAGAAGCAGTAGGTGTATTCTACAGCAGCACTCGACGGGGTCATTCAGGACACGCGTTGGGGGAATCCTAGCTCTCTGCAGAGATGTAGTTGATGTATTCTGTAGCCCTAGCCGACTTGGCCAAAATTATATATATATATATATATATATATATATATATATATATATATATATATACACTATTTCAAGGTGAATTGATTGTTGGTAACTTTATTTTTAAACACGTTTTCAAGTATTGCGATTTGATATTAGTCATTCTAATTATCCATTCCAAATATAAATAATTTGCACACAGCGGTATATTTTCAAATAACTAATGATAATAATCCTTAATAAATGATTGAACTGTTGTTTGACCCATAAATGGGACTTTAACAAGTACTAGCAATCCATTACAGAGTTGGCCTGGGAGTGATAGCAATGAAGGAGTACTTCTCAATTCTCAAAACTCCATGACCAGAGCCTGACTATAAGATACTGATTATGGTGATAACCAGGATACTTGTAGCCGGGGTGGTCAACGTATTCTACAGCGCCAGCCGACTGGGTGCCTTAGAATTGGATATTGTTAAGGTTTTTTATAGCTTATTTATGTTGTTTTTTTTTTCTTCCTAGAGTGATTTCGAATACCCGTGTCATATAACCAGTCTGTTGAGAGCATATTTTCATAAAAGGTTATATCAGTTCTCCCAATTTTTTTTTAACGTTTATCATCCACGAAATCACGAAGAGCACTCTTATTTAAAGATCTACATGTTAGGATATACAGTGTTGGTAGACTAAACAGAGTCGTCTCTCATGTCATAATCTTCTAGGAACTCTCCCACGTCATGAGTCCTTTTTGGTCTTGTCGTAAGGGGAACCGTGTAATCCGCCTCTTTTACGAACAGGACTTCAAAAGAGTAAACGGGATGATTCGTTCCACCCAACAACACATGGGACCTTACTCCTTTAAATTGTGTGCAGCGTAAGTGGTTTCCACCTTTTTGCTGTATTGACTTTTCTGTTTGTTTTTTGAACGCTTGTAATTCTTGTATAGCCTAGGGAGGGAACTGAGTTCCCTACTCGTATTGTGTACAATTGAATGTCTCATTATATCAATTGACTTGCTGTGTTTTCTACTGAATATTCTGGGTTAACTTACTCTCTATGGGATAACCTAATGTGTTATACGAATCAGGGTGCTATTCACAAAAAAACACTTCGTTAAATCTTTTACCGGCATTGCTTAGAGATAGTAAATTCATTTTAAGAAATTTTATTTTTCTATAAATCTAAATTCTACATTTTTAGGAATTGGTTTATATGTAACATATTGACCCTCGACCGAGCTGTCAATCAAGAGATACGCCTGTGTAAGTGGGCAGAGGAGCAGTGAGGCAGGTGCATCCGGTCGAAGATATCGGAATATCACCTAAAACCTGTGGACGTGGTTGAATTCGGTGCAGATGCGTACGCCAACAGGAAACAGGTGGATGTCAAACAATTATATAACCAGGTGCCACAGACGCAGTCAGTTCAGTTCCAGTCGCAGTTGGAGTCAGTTGGAGACAAGATGCCGAATTGAGAACCAGCGGCAGACAGAGGGCTTGGGCCCTCAGTGACCCTTGGTTGAGCAGCCCAGCCAAGATGAGGAAGAAGTGATGCTATGGTCGCGAGAAGTACTTTGGGTCAATATGTAGCTGTCTGTCCCCGTCTCCAACTCACCTCTCACACACAACCAACATCAAACCTTTCGCAACCATTTCGAGAATCAAGTGTGAGAGGTGTAATTTTATACAGAGGTGCGTTCGTTCGTTCGTTCGTTCTATGAAGTCGTCATTATGCATCGGCTTACATCTGCATGCATATGAGTATACAACATATAGCGAAATGTATTTTAATCTCACAAAAATATTTGCTTTGATGATATTCAAAATGGAACCAAATCAAACAGAGTGCTCCAGAGGTTTGCGCTAAATTTTTAGTAACTAAGAAGTGCAAGTTCTGGGGAATTTACAGAAGAAAGTGTGATGTATTGAGAGAAGCACGTTTTAGTCAAAATATGTTTTAAATGGACTATACATGGATTTGATCCTGAACCGAAAATATAGACTATGGAGAGGAAAAATATTGACGAAAAGGTAAAGAAAAAGTTCAAGGCGCAGCGCTCTGTAAAAAGAAGGTCATTCTGACAGTCTTCCGTAGCATGAAAAGACCCATAACTATTACCTTCCTTGAACAAGATGTGACTGTAAACATTGCTTCCAGTTGTCTACTCTTTGGGCAACATTTACTTAATTTATTGAATGATACCCCGTATAAATAAAATAATTTGGGGTGGGAACTGTAATCCACTCTTTTCTACTAAATTTGGAAGGAAAATGACATCATAAACATTTTTGCTATCTATTTAATAATTATCAAAAGTTTATCAAAATTCAACGATTACTTGAGTTTTAGTATATATATATTGAAAATTGATATGTTTATCCGCAAAAGATCTTTAAACAAAGTACTGTAAAGTTCCCTCACCGACACGGCACCATATCAATATCATTATCAGTTGCACCTCTCAGATATAAGACGGACCAGTTGCTTCAAATACGAAGTTTACTGGCCGATTGTAACATTTCATACTGCAGTCGGCCATCGAAACACAAGAGAAAGATTAAGTAAAATACTTACTTGTGTCATAGAAACGTTAAGAGTCTCACGCGTGCCAGACGAATGAAAATACCAATTGTGCTTTCTTCGCTCCAAAAGGGCCCTTCGCTCCAGGGGGCTTTCGCAGCTTCGACTCTCTGCCCCCAAACTCTTATAAATAACTTTGCTTAAATAATATCCTCAAATGATATAAGAACGCGTGTCATTAACTTTTCATACCCGATAGCTAAATCAGCTCTAATTGAATTCAAGACGTGTTTATTTAAAACATCCGGCTCGACACCAACGATTTCAAAACAAATCTCCAATATGTCGCCCCTGGTAATTTCCAAAACAACCAGTCAGCCCAACATCCTACCAACACGTGGACGTATATGACCTTCGCGACCTACACTTCAATTCAAAGTTTTTAGCCAACCCAAAATCTATCACCATGAATAAAATAATTACCTAACATGATTAATTATCATCCTCAACTATATAACTGTATCTCGGAGTCAGTATTGTTTTCTCAAATAAATTTTCCATCAGATTTTTTTCTAAACTTCCTTCCTACCTATGACACAAAGAATTTCTTGAGAAAATTGAAATTTATTCAAGACGGAGGATGTTTTCCATTTCAAACTTGGTAAAAAGTAGTGTACGACATGAAAAGATAAAATTACGAAAAGATTTCATCGATTAAAATACATCTGATAATTATAGAGACCGAAAAAGAAAAGTAATATTTTAAACTATTCTAAAATTAAAATTGCCAAAAATCCATTAACTTTTATCTCTTACAAAAACTGGAAAAATTTAAATATTTCATTTAAGTATAAAATTACGTGAAAGAGCCAAACATCGATCGACTTTTACCAGCTACAAAAACTGACACAAATTAAACACTCCAAGCATTCTAGGATGAAATTACTGTGAAAAAGCCAAAACTCCATCAACTTTTACCAGCTACAAAAACTGGTCAAAACTGAACACTCGTAGCATTCAAGGGTGAAATTATCGGGAAATAGCCAAAAATCCATCGACTTCCACCAGCTGCAAAATCAGCAAAAATTTAAGACTCACTGCATTCAAGTGTGAAATCAATGGGAAATAGCACGTGTAACCATAAACTACTAGACGTGTGAATTTTTTATATCGATACCTAAAAAGCTTCGATTTTAAAAATTCATAAAGATCAATTGATTATCGGATTTTATCAAATTCTCTGTACTTGTGCAATAAAAGAAGGGCAACTGGGCTTGCTATTCTTGATATGGCAACCCGTCAAAGAGAATAAAACCCTGAATACAAACCAGCTATACTCTGTCTAAAACCGACCTAGTAATGCACCCTGCCCGTGAAAAGGGGTCGGATAAATGAATAGGTAACAAAAAAAAACAATTTTTTTTTTGTTTTTAAAGTAGTTTACGAATCAAATCTAGATGCAATATTTCTATTTTATGCATCCTTCTAAATCTATTTATTTTAATTTTCTGCTTAATTTGAAAAAAAATTACTCAATATTTTTTACATTTTTGAAAGATATTTCCATAGAAAACATTTTTTATGCAAACTTCTTTTTAAACAAGATGTTGCAGATGTTCTGATGAAAGTCAAACTCATGGAAGAATGAGGGAGAATCAAGTACATATTATTCTTTTATGAGGGAGAATCAAGTACATATTATTCTTTTATGAGGGAGAATCAAGTACATATTATTCTTTTATGAGGGAGAATCAAGTACATATTATTCTTTTCATTGTTGTGGCTGCAAAACGCAAACTTTTTTGTTTGATGGAACTTCAAAAACAACATTGCAAACACAAATCAAGAATGTAAAAATGTCATAAAGTTTATTTTCTAGAAAGAAAAAAAACATCATTTTTGAATTTTTTTAAAAAACTAAAAATCTACTTTCATCTAAAGTAAACTCCTGTTTTAACTGGTCAGTTTCTTGGTTTTGCTGACATTACATCGATAATCTATTGATTTATTATATTTATATGTACCTAACCTCTCCACACGGGCAGGATGTGATACAAGGTCAATTTTTCAGCGGAGTTTAACAGGTTTCATATCAGAGTCTTCCTTCTCCTATCCCGCTTGCCTAACCAAGGCTAAAGAACCCACTCTGCCCAACTACTTACCCATAACTGGAAGAATAATTGTATTCATACATTTCCAAAGGGTATTAGCGTTATATGAAATGCAATCAGCCTCGTTCCGGATTTGAACTCGTGTCACTGTATCCATTTACAATGACGATGATCATTACACCACCGGCCTATTATGCATGGAGACTAAAAATGTAAGAATCATTTGTGCCTTTTACATCTTATGCTTTAGTTGTATGCTCTCTAAACGCTATATCTTCTGAATGAAACTATAAAAAAAACAAGGTATTTCTCTCAAAAATGTGAAGAAAGAAATGAAAGCTATGAGATCTGTACAGATAAACGAGCACGGATAATTGCTTTACAGCAGAAAAATATCAAGCATTTAATTAGAAAAAGGATTATTCACTCAGACTGGTATATTATAGGACTTACAGACAACCGTACTAAAAATATAGTCAAAACGCAAAAATAAATAAATAGATAAATAGAAATTTTAAACATATTGAATATTTTTTCACCAAAGTACTCATATTTATTCAGAATTTTTCTATTAAATATTCAAAATCCCAGTTAATTACAAGTAAGAAGAATTTAATCGACAGTTTTATTTTATATGAAAAATACCGAAATAAACAAAGAAAGAGGTTAATATTTTTTACAGTATTCCAAGAAATTATTGGTTTCTTTGTTTAATGGCATATCAACCTTTATTGGTCATTTAATGCCAAAGATATTTTCATAGAAGAACAGTAGTTGTACTATTTAAGCTGGGAGGATAAGGGGGTTCATACATTTCCCAAGTGGATGAAATAGCACGACTGGAGTACGAACTCGCTTACTAAGATTGCGCAGTCAATCGCTTTAACCATTACACCACGAGGACACCCTCCATTTAAGAATTTAATTTATAATAAATTAAAAAAAAATACAATAATAAAATACAATAAAAAAGTAGTAATGATGTATCGTTTTGAAATTATCCAAAAAGCTGAGCTTTCATACAAACACTTCATCAAACTGTCATAAAAAAAACAGGCCGGCAAAATGAACTTATCTTTTAAAAAATGTAACAATTATCAAATTGCAACTTCATTAACTAAAACAAATTAGCTCAGTGATTGAAGGGGTTTTACCCATGAAAAAAACACTTTTAAAAATCCATGTTATATCCAGAATTTTGAGTAAAAAAATTTTGAGTAAAAGAAACTTCATCATCATCATGTCGTGCCGCTAGCAGAGATATCCCTGACCCTCACTCGCCACTTCTCCCTATCGTTCATCGCCTCTGGTAGGTCTTCAGCGCTAATTCCCGTATCCTCACATAGCTACTGAATGTATGTTCGAGCTGGTCGTCCTGCTTTTGCCCGGCCATATGTAGGGGTTCATAGGAGTACATCACTTATGAGTTCATCCCTGCTTCTCCAGCAGTGTCCTCGGTTATTATTTCAGTACTGAAGTTCTTATTAAAATCCAATGATTCGGCAATTTGAGGGAATTAAAAGAAAAAAAAGGCGTTTTAGGTGCTGAGATCTTTTTGCGCAATATTTTGATCCTTTTTTTTTTTTTTTTTGGTAATGTTTTAATTTTTTTTTATATATATATAGTTTTAGTGTTCTATTTTTGTAAAAAGAGAAAAGCTATCCACGTAAGGTCATTTGGTTTAATGGCATATCCACACTTTATCGTTATCCAATGACAAATCATGTTTATATATATATATATATATATATATATGTGTGTGTGTGTGTGTGTGTGTGTGTGTGTGTGTGTGTTGTCATCCACAGACAGGCTGTTTTGTTGTATCACTATTCTGCAGTGTGACGAGACACGCAAGGTGCTTCAAGCTGGGATAAAAACCCAGCTAACTTTACGTCAAAGCCATCGTCATTCTATGTATTAGCGAAAGGATCTTATTAATACCTTTTTGCATATACGTTATCGGCTACCGGAATTGCTCAATTCATGAGAAGAGCTATATATATATATATATATATATATATGATTTTTCATTTATGTATATGATTTTTCAGCGAATAGTTTGTAGGCAAATTTATTTCCAAACGAGTAAGAACTCATTTTTTTTCACACAGTTAAATGGTTTCTAGTATGGCTGTTTATTGTTTGCACACAGTTAAATGGTTTCACGTTAGCTTTTTAAAAGCAATCATTATATCTAATGTTAATATCAATCCCTAGTAACATATCGCGTTGTTCTATTAATATTTGACCCAGAGTTGGTGTTATATAATTACGGAGGGATTTTTTTTGTATTATCATTTTTCTTTTAAAATATCTGGCTTTTCGGTTTAGTTAGGCTGAGAACCTTTCTGCTTAGTACATAGGTTAGTTAGGTATACACCTTGAGTGCAGGTGTTCACGTGCACGCGGAAAGGATGTGACAATCACAGATGTCACAATAAAAACCCGAGATAGGAAATGAGACCGGGGACGTGAATAACGTCATGACCGGAAGTGATGGGCTGAGGATTTTGGAATTTGCAAAAAAAAAAAACAGTTAGTTGAGATTTGACACGAGAGGAAGATAGTCGATTTTCGGAGCTCGCCGAGGCCAGACCAGTAGTTTCGGGTCAGAGTGGACTTGGGAGTAATGGTAAAGAAGAAGAAATCCATATTCCCCAAAATCTAAGAGTGGAATCTTACCATCAGATTGATAAAGCAGGACAGATATGACACTGCCGGATATCCAATAACATCAACATAGATTTAATTCTTAACAATCTTTGGAGTTATCCCATTGTTCTTAATCATATAAGCATTGTTTCATCATCTATGCAACCTTTAACATTAGGCTTTTTTTACTTTAGTTTACGTAGCAATAATTTTGATTCTTCTCCACTTACCCGACCCAATGACATCAAAATAGCTTTGAGACCTATTTATTCGTTTTAGTCAAAACAATGATTAATCTGCTTATCTTTGGTGTAACCCGGGTCGCCCCAAACTACACCCTCTCCACTCAACAGTGTCACTTTACTCCCATTTTCCATTGTCAGATTTCAAAATTAACACCTTCCCTTTCTGGCGAAGAAAAAAAATCTTTCAGGCAAAAAAATAAAAAAAATGGATTTTCATTAATATCATATTTACCAACCCCACCGCACGGGCAGGATATGACACAAGGTCAATTTTAAGCGGAGTTGAACAGGTTTCAATTTAAAGTTTTCCTTCTCCTAGACTAGTTGCTTCACCAAGGCTGAAGAACCCGGTCTGCTCTACTATTTACCCATAGGGAGAATAATTGGATTTATACCTTTCCCAAGGGTATTAGTGCTATGTGAAATACAATCGTTCTCGTCCAGGATTTGAACTCGTATCACCGTGTCTATTTCCTACGACGATAACCATTATACCACGGGCACCTCCATTAATATACACTGGAATTTTAAGTCCTTTTGTCTTCTTTTGTTTTCAAACCAGTGACTATTTCTGCTCGTTTTATTCATTTAATGATCTTTATCAGTTCTTCAAGTTTCTTAGAAGCATGCAGAAGGTATTTGACGTGAGAGTTCGAAGTGCTCCAAAAGATTTTAATCAATTGATACGAGGGTTCGCAACACAGTTTTTACTTTGCATTATGAAGTCAATTTACTTTGGTATACTATAGTTTTTAAGTCAATATACGGATTATCTTTTCAAATTCAGATTGTCCCTTGAAGCGAGTTTTCGTTTTTCAGCAAGTTTTGAATTTTCTCCAGATTCTAATTTCACTTCCAATTCTGTTATAAAGGCCAAGTTAGCTTGATTCCTTTTTTGTAAAGAAACCCTTAAGTGTGTCCCTTTCTCGCCATTTTATGCATCTGCAGACATTTTGTTTAATCAACCTCCTCCTTCGTCTTCTCTGCATCTGTAACACCGCACTTACTATTGCTACGACTTCTAGAATCTCTAGCATAGTAGACCAGTTTTTATGTTTTCAGAACATTTTGTCCAAAACGAACCCACCTCCCTTATTGAATTTAATATATCCTTCAACTGTTCGAAGTTAATTTTCTTCATCGGTTTTAGTAACTCAGGCATTTTCTCTAATGACACCTCTGGGATATCCTTAATGATGGGTTCCTACCATCCAGCCCATTTACTTAGATTTACCTCAATCAATTTTACAAGCGATTCCCATTTTCCAAACCTTTCTTCAGCCTCATAATATGGGGGAAGGGAAATAGATATCCCAAAGGCTGAACATCCTATTGGCAATTCTATTATGGATAATGGAGGTACAACCTATTTTGCTGTAGTTGGCTTTCTCTCACATGCTTTCGATAATTCTTTCCTCTTTTAAATGTCTACCTCCCAGACCCCACCAGATAAACTGACACCTTAGGGCAGTACTGCATTTGTTAGTACCTCTATCCGACAATTTCTTTTCATCCTACTTTTATCCCCCTTAAACAGCTCAAGCACACCTAATTTGTGATTACCCGCCACATAAATCGTAGTCACTGATGCACACATTCCCAACGCATCGGCTCTACATTCTCTAGCTTGTTCATTCAATAATAACTTAAATTTCGTCCTAGCCAAATTTGATGCTAAAAATTTTGTTTCGATTTTATATCGAGTGATCATTCGCAATTTCTGCTTTACCTTAGGGTACGGAATAGGCAAGTTTAATATCTGGAATATCTTAAAGGTACTACCTCTATCCAATAATGGAACATACATTAATACTAAAAATTCATAGTCCAGTAATGTAACACAGCCAAAAGCGTTATAATATTTACATTAATCTTCAGTTGGATCCACAAACAATTTCAGTATGATGATGTAGATTTTTGTGGTTTGGTTTGATTTCATGACGTATCAAAGATTGTTAGTTATTTAATGCCAAATCATATATATATATATATATATATATATATTCTAAATACATTTTGTAGATACACAGTTAAGTGATCAAACAGTTCTATGCCAAACAATTCAATTTAGCATAAATCATTTGTCTGCGCTCACTTTGAATGACAAATAATGATATTTGACGCATAGGTAGGACCCAAGCAGGTGCTACCAAGCCATAATGGATCTGGTAGCGATTGCAATGAAGGGGTACTCCATATTCCCCAACGCTCCAAAACTGGAACTTCACCCTCAGATGATTTAATCTCATATCCCGGACACTCGTTAGGGGGTCCCTTAGCCCGCTGCAGAGATGCAGTTGGTGCATTCTACAGCCCCAGCCGAGTTTGCCGCTGTGAGTTCAACTTATATTTTGAATTAGAATCTTCTTAGATGGGCAGGGGCTGCTATAATTGGTTGGTTGGTTGGGTTTTATGGCATATCAACCTTTGTAGGCTATTTAATGCCAAATCTATTTTTATACGAATAATCAGTCGCGCTATTTCGTCCAATTTTGGGCAAATAGCCTTGGGAAAGGTATGGACCCCTTATCCTCCCAGCTATGGGTTAAATAGTACAACTGTTCTTCTACGAGAATGGCTTTGGCATTAAATAACCTACAAAGGTTGATATGCCATTAAACAAAGAAACCAAACCAAACCAATATTATCTAGTTCTCTTTGTTCAGTCGTCATAACTCCAGGTCATTAAATATCCCTTCCATCAAAGTTGGCATATAAACTGGCTTATGTTACTTCCATTCTTATCGAAATCTAATCTAATTCCATTCAGTATGAAAAATTTTCTCTAACAACTTGTATTAAAATACTTTGAACTTGTTTCATCTCTTTCCACTTCCTCTGTATAATCCGCACATCTTCCTCAGATGCAGTTCGAAATACAACACTCATCGCCTTCCCTACAATGAGAACAACTCCACACCGCAGACTGAATGGTAACAACTCATCTTTGTTAAAGTAAAAGATAGATTTTAATCAGTTTTCGATCATTATATAACATCCTAAAGAATACAATAATCTTAGGTATGTTTCGCTATTTGAATCTCTTTGCGTTACTCGAACCGTGTTTTTTTTTCAAATTTAAAATTCGTCTCTCTTTAAGTTACTAGAGATACTGGTGCTGGTGACGGTAGTGGGAGCACTGATGCACAGCCAAAATACTGTTCTAGATAAAACAAGTCAGGAGACAATCACTCGATCCAAAAAGTTAATCAAGAAAACCTAATTGATATATTAGCTAAATAAGCAGAAGCCAGTAAGGAAAACTTGAATTTGTAATTGTGTAATATACAAGCTCATCTACCGACAGAGTGCCGTGGATGAACTTAGCAGATTCAATGTGGTCGCAAGACAATATCAACCAAGTGGTTTTACAGGAAAGAGAAATATAAAAGATGATGGCGAGAATATAATTTATTGCCTATGGATAGAGTGACATATATTTCCGTTTGCAGATAAGATCAATAAATTACCGGAAAAAAAAATGGAAGAATTCAAGTTCCGATAACCAGCCATAAACAGAAAAATACGTGGGCGAAGAGGATATTCATATATCCGCATGGGACTTGAAAAGACAATATAAGGTCTGTAATTTTGGACTGAAGGCAGAGACCCGCTGGTTACTTAAGCTAACCTGTAAGTTCCCCGTGTGTGTTCTCAAGCCGTGGCACTACTTCACAAAAATGGTCCCAGCCACAGAAGAAAGATATCTCCGACGGTATTCCTACAACACCCAATCATCACCGTCGAAGAATAAAAATATAAATTATATTTTTATATATCTACGAGTCCTTCGTTGTTTGTCCAGCGGCACAATATACGACAATTGACACAATATTAAGCAGCCGTGTGATTTACTATGAACGAAACTTCCAAATTCTCACCCCATTTCATGTTGTTTGGTATGTTTGCTGGTATGTAGATAACTTATTAAAGCCCTGTAAGAAATATCAGGTAAAGGATGACAATAAAATCATTCGGAACAACAGAACGTTCTTTTTCCTGAGTAGGAGAAAGGCTGAAATGGCACAAAAAAAGTAAAATAAAAGAATAAAGATTTCAGTCGAAATTAAATTATACATAGTTTACATCCTCTTGTCCGGTACGGCGAATACTTCAGCTTTTGTCATCCAATTCACAAAAATTACCGTATTTATGTTAACTTGAGTCATTTTTCGATATGGACCTTATTTTCTGGGAAGGGTAATCGTGGATATCCGTCTCCCTCAATAGAGCTGTCTCATGCCTTCTACTTTGTGCTTGTGTGGCGTTACCCCCTCGGCCCCCACGTTACATTACTTCTTCGAACCATTTCACTTCTTGGCCGGTGATCAACTAGTGGTCCCGATATGGGCATCGCACATTTCTTTACGGCTACAAGAAATACAATCGAGGGAGTGGGAGAAAAAAGAGCAAACGAACAATATGCTTGGGTTAACTCAAGCGCAGAATGAGAGTTATGTAACATTGTGCATATGTGGACTAACACTAACGTGGATTTCTAGCGAAAATTCTACAACGCTATTGGAATGCCAATCTATCTTGACCGGACTTCACTCTCTGGACCTCATCTCATCCGACTGGTCTCTCTGCTGTCCGGTGTCGACTCGCCACTCGCGTCACCCTTCGCCAACTAGCTTCTTCCAGTCCCTTTGTCCAACTCCCTTCTCGCGTTCCCTTACCCACTTCCGGTCACCCGAGATCTCGAGTCCAAAACCCTTTGTCTGGTTTCGCGCCAAAACAGTCAAAGGAATCGTCTGCTTGGCGGACCACCTACATAGTTTTACACTTGGTATACTATGCAATTACCGACATCGACTGACTTCATTGTACAGCGTATGCCAGTAATAGTTATTCCCAATTTGCTCAAAAGTTTTATTGATTCCCATCTGATCCATCTTCTCATTACATTGTTTCAATATCTCAGCCCTCAAAGTCTTCGGGACAAACCACCAAGGACCCATTCTTTATCCTATCCTGAATGGTAATATAGCACCTTTTCATGTATTCGGCATTCGAATTGTTTCTTGCTTCTATCCTTTTGGCTTTCTTCTGTCATATCTCCTCAGTGGGGAAAGGAGGCTCGCTGATGACCCTTGATCCTTCTTTTACTTCATCGTCCCAAACAAGATGGTTTCTTAATATATGTGAATTGATAAACTCTATTTGATAAGCTCTATCACCCACCCTTCGTTCAACCCTAATCCATTCAAATGCTTTCTGTTTGAGATTTTTGACAATAATTCTGCACATGCATTGTCTTTTCCTACCAAATACGCAATTTTACAATTATAGCTAGTTAATTTTAACGGACACTGCTGAATCGTATTTGTCCATTCAGCGTCTTAGTTGTATTATGGGGTTTATGGTCAGGATTATTCGTTAATACTGCCCCATTCAAATAATGATCTAATTTCTGGGCAACATATATATATTAGTGAATGAATCCTCTCTCACTGGTCATCGCTGATGGGCCTTAGATAGTCTATGTGATAGGAAATATACTGGTATTTCCTCCGGTATACATGGCACAAATTCATCCTTATTTGGACAGAGTTGAGTAAAGACGGCACCTACACACTTGTCGTTTGTATTTGTATGCAAAGTTATGTTTGCTAAGGTCGGGATATGCTAAAGAAAGAATTGTTGTTTATTGCTCCTTAAGACAGTCAAGCACTCGCTGGCAGTCCCCTGTTCACTTTACCGTAGCATATTTCTTTGTCACGACTATATGGGGACCTACTAGTCTAGAAAATGCAGGGATAAACCTTTGGTAACAGCCTATGGCCTCTATAAACCCTCTTACTTGTCTTACTGTCTTTGGAGCCGGCATAGCCCGTATAACCACCAACCTTTTCAAGTTAGGTTTTATTTCCCCCTTATGAAACTCAAGTGCTTGGTCTTATCTCTTAAATACTGACATTTTGGCAACTTGAGTTTTAATGGCATATTGGCCTACTTAGAGAACACTAATCTGTCGTCCCTGGCGAAGCTCTCGATTTCTGTCAATTCTGTTGACTACATAAAAATTGTAGGTGTGTTTGATTATTCGAAAGGCATAACCCAGAAATTGAAAAGACCCACGTGATAGGCAAAAACTGTCAGTGTCATCTCCAACTACCTGCCAATATCCAGATCTTAAAGCTAAGGTGGCGAAACAAGTAGCCTGACCAAAAAGAAACAAGAAGTCGATTAGTGGAAGGGGGACTGCTAATGGTTTATGGTTGCGTTTAGTTGTCAAAAACCAGCACATAATCTTCTTTTATATAAATACAATGGGATAACTCTAGGGTGATTTAAATCGCTTAATTATCTCTTATTTCATCATGTCCTACACTGCTTTCGCTACAAACTCTGTCTTATGGATTGGAGTACTGTTCGGCCTCGATCTAATCAGTGGGGGTTCACCTGTGTCGATTTTTATATTTACTGTTTTGGTCTGCCCTAATACCTTATCCATTTTGGCCTCCGCAACTGGGGGTGTTCTCGTGGTGTAATGGTTAAAACCCTAGAGTGCGGAATCTTAGTAAGCAAGTTTGAACTCCATTTACGCAATTACAATCACTTTCAGACAAATACCCTAGGTATGAACCCCCATATCCTCCTAGCTATGAATTAAACAGTACCACTACTATTCTTCTAAAAGGATGGATTTGGCATTAAATAACATACGAAGGTTGATATGCCAGTAAACAAAGAAACCAAACCAAATTAAGCCTCCACTTTTCGGTTGGCCGTCTATAACTGCCACAATCTGTCCTCATATTTCTCCAGTGCCACAATGTCCTCTTCGTTTATTCTGCAACCTCTCGACGCTCTAGCTAATCTCTTATCCCCATTAATCCTCACAGGGTTAATTCTTCCAATAGGTAGCGCATATCCCAAATCTTCTTCCGTTTTAATCTTAACAGTTGTATTTGCTGTTTTATGAATTAGTATAGCAATGGTCTCAAATCCCCTCACAACTGATTATTATATTTCGCTACGAGTTCTGTCTGGCACAGTTCTCCTGAAAAGTTCCTGACCGTGGCTACTTTTCCTTTCAAAGAAATAGCTGTCTCTTTGTATGATAAAATTATCATTCTTCTTCTTATTATTATTATGGTTATTGTTTATGTCTATGTGTGTGCATGTTTCTGTGTTGTCTCTCATTTGTTTTTTTGTTGTGTTTGTAGATTTCTTTGTTCGGGGTCTATCCTGGCCCCGATACCATACAATGTACCCCAACGCACCTAAACCTCCTTCTCTTAACCCACGATGTAACACCGGATACCCATCAGGCCTCTGACAGAACGTCTTCAATGTGGACAGAAGTGGAGCTGTTTGGTGTTTGCAGCTTCCCTCACTCATTTGTTTCACGCTGTCTTTCGATCAAAGGGGATGAGAATCTGCTTGAACAATTGATTGATCACCGTTCAGTGATAGTACAGTTTTTTGCCTCCTTTAAAGGAAAATGAAGGACTCGATGCAGTTTATTAATTACAACTTTTGTGGTTTTTATCGTGACAACAAAAGAAAGAAAAATGGATACATGATTATAATCTTGATTCACTGCTGACTAGTTCTACGTGACACTAAGATTACATTGATAGTTGAAGGTAGACTAATTACAGGATATACAGGTTGGGAACAAAGTTTAAGTTCAGGAGGCTTTTCAATGTGTTGTGGATCTCAGCAGCAGTTGTTTTTCTTATCATCTCCTCAGCAAAATTCTCTTACTTACATGAACACAGGACCCTAACCGGCAAGGGGTTGTTAGACAGAGTATATGTGACCTAATATGGCCCTGGGACCTAATTATTTGTTACGGTCACACACAAGAATTAATCTACTTATCTTTGGCGCTGCCCAGGTAACCCCAATTCTTCAGTGTTACACACACTCACATAAACATGTATGTATGTATGTATGTATGTATGTATGTATGTGTGTGCGCATGCGCGGGTGTATGTGTTGGTGTATCAATGTTAAAAATAATAAACTTGATCAGATGCATATCCTGATAAAGACATATATACAGACTCACATACCAATGTATGCCTGAATTTGACCAACCTTTCTGCTTTGAACTGTATATGACGCAAGGCTAATTTTCTAACACTATTTTAATTCAAAGTTTTTTTTCTGTTACAAAGTTTAAAATCCTATCACGCTCTTATAGCTGGATTAAGAATTGTTGCATTCATACAGATATATACATTTACCCAAACCTTCTGCCTTCATCAGGATATGACACAAGTTCAATTCATTAGGGAGTCCTCGTGGTGTAATGGTTAAAGTGCAGGACATTGATATCGTTGTAAGCGAGTTCGAACTCCAGTCGCGCTATTACTTTTACTTTCGGTCTAATTCCATTGGGAGAGGTATAAACCCACTTACACCCCCTAGCTATAGATTAAACAGTACCTATACTGCTCTTCTACAACGATGGTTTTGGCATTAAATAGCCCACGAATGTATATATGCCATTAAACAAAGAAACCAAACCAAAGCCATTTTTAAGCAGTGCATTTTTCGTTTGAGTTCGAAGTTTTCCATCTCCTAGTTTGGTTGCCTTTCTAAGGCTAATGAACCAAGTCTACCCAACTATTTGCCCATAGCTGTGTGAAAACCTACAGTTTTATACCTTTCCCAAGGGCATTAGCGCTTTTAACTCGGGTCGGTGATTCCATTTCCAACGACACGAGCCGTTATACTTAACGTCTCCAACACACAGATATGTGTTTTTTCTTTTAACTCTTCTTTTCTCTTATGTATGTATACACGTATCTCTCTCTCTCTCTCTATATATATATATATATATATATATATATGTGTGTGTGTGTGTGTGTGTGTGTGTGTGTGTGTGTGTGTGTGTAAAAAGACACTGACGCGTAGCTATTGTATACATACCCCATTCTCATACACATCATATCCGCAAATAACGCTATTTGCATAAACATAGTCAGCCTTAGAAATTTGTACATTCATGCACACATCGGGGCCAATCATTTTGAATCGGAGTTGTCTCTACGCCTTCTTAGCTGGATCAAGTTGAGCGGTCATTTTTTGACAGCTGTTCAAAATGAATTAGCCACAAGTGAAAAGATTTCCCGTTCCTAGTTTGCCGTGCTTTTTTGTTTGTTTGTTTGCTTGTTTTGAGTGTTTTTTTCTTTTCTTTTTTTTTTTTTTTCAAATATTCATATTCAGCCTTCTTTTACAGTTAGTTTTTGTTGGGGAGTAGGCGATCAGCCAGATTAGGGAAAGAAAGAAAGAGAAAGAAATAAAGAAAGAAAGAAAGATTAAAATAAATTTGAAAAGTGAAGAAAGAAGGGTTAAATAATAACGGTACCAAATCCACAGAGATGAGGATTAGCAAAAGAAACGCATATTAAATCGACACGAAAAGATATTGTAAAATTTGAAGAAGGAAAGGAAAAGAGAAAAGAAGATTGAGAGTAGGGAACTTACAACTGATACAAGTGAGAAGGCTGCAGAATTAACAGCAAATTTCATATGTACAAATGAAAATTAAAAGAAAAAAATTATCAATGGGGGAAAAAAAATGCAACAAAATGCCTAAACGAAGAAAAGGCAGAGAAGAAGAATTATTCCAAAGAAAAATAATCTAAAGAGTTTAAGAACACAGAAAGCGAATGGAACAAGACAAAATAAATAAACTAATAAAAGAGGAAAAATAAAGACGAAGATGGATTTCGATAAAAAAATGTGTTTTGAAATCAGGCAAAAGAGAAAAGACGGAAAAGATTTAGAGAAGAAGAAGAAGAAGAAGAAGAAGAAGAAGAAGAAGAAGAAGAAGAAGAAGAAGAAGAAGAAAAGGAAGGCCCTAATGATGTCAAGGTTCCTTTTCAGTCAATGAAATAGTTATTTCTTACTTGCCCTCATTATTAATGCTCAAGGCCAGAAAAAACAAAAACAAACAAAAAAATTTGAATGCTGATTTTAAAGGCAGGCAGGTCGGCCCTCTTCACAAGTAAGTTTCTTTTTCGCGTTTCATCCCACATTGATAGATTGATTGATTGATTGCTTTTCAGCCCGTCTCAGATTATTTTATGCCTAGAGGAAAAGGAAACATATTCATTGTGGGTTTATATTTTCAATTTTAATGAAATTTCTAGTTTATTTATTCATTTATACGCCTCCTCAAACATCTCCGCTTTTTACTTCCTTCTCACATCAACCTTAAAAATAATCTTTGCTCAGAATATACACACTATTAAAAAAGTAGTAGGCGACCGTAGTTGCGGGTGACCAGTAGGCTCCCTCCCAATAGCTACTACACCAACTTGTCGGGGAGGCGCATCTCCTTTCCCTAGATTGCTCTATTTTACCCTTGATACGTACCTTACAATACTGAGTGTTAAGTATCAAGTACCATTTTAAAAGTTTTTGGTATGATGCGACCTGGGATTGAACTCAGGTCTCCTCGACCATTATCGAACACTCTTCCCAGATCAAATTCAGGGAAATAATTCATCTGATAGTTCCCCAAAATACCCCCTTAAATTCTTTTCCCCCCTTTTTTCCTGAAAGCATCGAATTTAATCTTAATTTTTTTACAATGTGTTACATTTCATCTGATGAGGCAATTTGTTCCAAAATTATATTGCTCTATTTGGAAAAAAATCCAATTGGTTTGTAGGCTTAGTTTTTAAAATTTATCTTAACATTAAACTTCCAGTTCGAGGATAATGGTGGTTCATCAAAAGGGAATTTACGTGTTATGTGTTTGAAAAGATATTGACCCATTTCTCGACCTTCCCTTCAGCAACAAGTTGTAGTCCAAAACAAGGTAGCAGAGGATCCTAATTATGATTTTGTTTCGTTTGTTTTTTCATATCAACCATTGTACGTTATTTAATGCTAAATCCTTGTCAAACATATATATTAAATATATGATTTCTAAACACATTTTGCAGATAACATAATTAAACAGGACAGAGCTTTTTTTTACATAGTTAAATAGTTTCACTTATTTCTATCTAATACAAATAATTATATTGACTATTAATCATTCGTTTGCACTCAGTTTAATATTTTCAAATACAGCTGCATCACTAACCTTATGTTATATAACATATGCCATGGATTTTCGGTTCGTTCCTATTGACCCCGTGTGCTTTGACAAGCTGTCATGTAGTGATTGGTAAACAGGACAGCACGATCAGGGCACTCAGGTCGAACAGATGTGTAACCAGAATGAGACCACGTGATAAGAACCACGCGGTCAGATTGAGACAGAGTGCAGAGAATCACAGTCGAGCGAGGGACACGCAGCCGATCAGAGGCGTCTCTGACGAGTTTGCGAGGGGGTGCAAGCGTTGGCACCCCCTGGCTCCCGGAAGAAGATATGGGAAGAGAAATCCTCTCTCTGAGTATATGTCTCTCCACCCATTTCTCACACACCACAGAAACATCAATCCTTTCGAGAGAAAGTGGAGAGATATATTTTTATAAAGAAGTGGGTTCGTTCGTTCATTGAAGTTCGTAAATCATGTTTTATTATTTTTCCGCTTGTATTTGTATGAGAGTAGACAACACTTAGTCGTCGGCAACCTTAATCGAGGGCGATCCGAACGCCCCCTTTTCGATGGCTACTACACCCTAGATTGCTCCACGTTACCCTTGATCCTTACCTTATAATGCTGAGTGTTAAGCAAGCCAGCATCAAGTACCATTTTTTGAACCCAGGTCTCCTGGGCCATTGGTGAACACTCTAACCATTATGCCAATGTCCGGTAGTAAAGTTGACAAGTATCAGTAACAATTCATTTAAACATCAGTCATTTGTTTATACACAGTTAAATGATCGAACACTTCTATTTCAAACAATTTCCTTTAACATGTCAACAAAGATAAATGGTTCCAAGTATTGCTATGTATCCAAAACAATAATTAAACATCTGTAATTTGTTTACACACAATTAAATTATAAAAACGGTTCTATTTCAAACAATTCAGTTTAGCATAGGTACTCAGTTTTTTTGTTTACACGCAGTTGAATGTCAAAACAGTTTTATTTCAAACAATTTAGCAAAGCATAAGTATACAGTTTAAATGTTAAATAGTTAACACATCGATAGGAATCTATCAGGTGTTATCGTTCCGGGCTGGAGTGGGCCTGGGAGCGA
This sequence comes from Sepioteuthis lessoniana, assembly GCA_963585895.1. Classification (NCBI taxonomy): domain Eukaryota; kingdom Metazoa; phylum Mollusca; class Cephalopoda; order Myopsida; family Loliginidae; genus Sepioteuthis; species Sepioteuthis lessoniana. The sequence continues at coordinate 53,608,643 of OY757907.1, forward strand.
TAGCAATGAAGGGGTATTCCGCATTCTCTAAAGCTCCATCATTACTGGAGATTCAGTATCACATTGCTAAGTTTGATATCCAAGACTCTTATTGAGGGATCCTCACTCATCTGCAGCGAAGCAGTCGGTATATTCTGCAGCCCCAGCCAACTGAGCTAATTTATAAAGAAATGAAGAATTCCTCACTTAAAATCAGAAGCAGCGGTTAACGGTTCGTTCAGTGTTTGCTGAAGGTTACTATAGTAAGTCATTGTATTCTCAGTAGAAAGATTACGTTTTCTAATCAAGAACTTTTAAATCCTTCTCACAAGGATATTTAATGAGCAAGGATAAGTTTGACACAAGACTATAATCTGAATACAGAATAAGACTTGTGAATCGTTACGCCGGAGTTGATAATTATAAACCAATGACAATTAGCAAAGTAAACGAAGGGCCTTGGCTTTGATGATGCATTTTAATCTGACAGTCGTATTTTGTCCATTATATTGAGGATAAATAGAATGATTGACCAGATGGTTTGAAATTTTCTTTCAAAGGTGTCTAAAGTTTTAAAAATATATAACACCCTAAGACTTCATATAAAATTTTGTTGTTTTTTGTTTGTTTGTTAGGTTGGTTGGTTGGTTGGTATATCAACCTTTGTGGGTCATTTAATACCAACTCCTAAAAGGAGACATCTCTACACTAAATGGTGGTTCTCTGAAACTATCGGACAAGTTTACCTATCTCGGAAGCAGCGTCTCACTTACGGAAAATTACATTAACACGCAATTAGCGAAGGAATGGACCGCTATTGATCGGTTATCAGTCATATGGAAGTCAGATCTATCCGGTAAAGTGCAATTTTTTCCAAGCAGTGGTCATGTCCATACTACGATATGGATGGTCCACGTGGATGCTGACTAAGGGCATAGAGAAAAGTTAAACGGTAATTGTTCAAGAATGCTAAGAGCTATATTGAACAAATCCTGGAAGCTTCATCCCAAAAAACAGCAGCTGTATTGCCAACTACATCCCATCTCTAAGACCATCCAAATTAGACGCACAATACATGCGGGACACTGCTGGGGAAGAAAGGACGAACTCATAAGCAACGTTCTCCTGGTGTTGGACGATCAGCAACAACTTATCTACAACAGCTCTGTAAAGACGCGGGATGTTGTCTAGAAGACCTGCTGGAAGTTATTTATGATTGAGTTAAATGGCGATAGAGAGAGTCAGAAAAATCCGTGCAAGGGGTACGATAGGATATATATATATATATATATATATAAAGTAAAGTTGGCAACCGTTTTCGAGGGTGACCAGAAGGCTCCCTTTTCAATAGCTACTACACCGAGGTGTAGGGGAGGGAACTACTCATTTCCCTGGATTGCTCCACTTTACCCTTGATACGTACCCTATGTTGCTGAGTGTTAAGCAAGGAGGTATCGAGTACCATTTTTAAAGTTTTTGGTATTTCGCGAGCTGGGATTGAACCCAGGTCTCCTTGGCCATTGGCGAACACTCTAGCTACTAGGCCAATTAGCCTAGTGGGTAGAGTATATATATATATATATATATATATATATATATATGTGTGTGTGTGTGTGTGTGGTAACTTTATCTTCAGACAAATTCTTAAATCTCATTTGTTTGGATACAATTACATAGTTTCAAATATTCCTATCTAGTAAAAATAATTCTATTAAATGTTAATCTTTTCTTTGTGCACAATTAAATGCTTTCAAGTATTGCAATTTAACTTTAGCAATTCTATTTATCAAGTATTCCTATGTAGTATGATATATTTGTGCATAGCTGTTTGGTTTCAAATAACCAATAATAATAATCCTTAACAAATAATTAAACAGTTCAATTTAATCGATGGATGGGATCCTTTACTGGTATTTTATGGAATATCAACCCTTGTGGGTCATTTAATTCCAAATTTGAAGAGGAGACATCTCTACACTAAATGCTGGTTCTCTGAAACTATTGGACAAGTTTACCTACCACGGTAGCAGCGTCTCTTTTACGGAAAATGACATCAAAACGCAACTAGCGAAGGCATGAACCGCTATCGATAGGTTATTGGTCATATGGAAGTCAGATCTATCCGATCTATCCAATCAAGATCAGAGTGGATCTGGGCGTAATGGCAATTCCTCCAAAATCCAGAACAGGAACTCACCCTTAGATGCAGTTTAGTATAACTAGGACACTAGTCAAAGAGTTTTAATCCTTTGCTGAGGTACTGTTGGCATATTCTAAAGTCCCAGCTGACTTGACGGCGTAAACATTTAGTGTTAACGGAGCTTGGTCCAAACGAACGCATAGATGAGAAACTGACAGTTACGAAGCACCGTTAATTCAATGTCTACACTATTCCAATTTAAATAGTAAAACTAAATATAATAATATACGTAAAAACTAAAAAAAAAAACAATACGGAGAAACAAACTCATAAGTGACGTACTCCTGCGGACTCCTTCACATGAACGAGCAAAGGCAGGACGACCAGCTAGAAACTACATACAGCTCTTCTGTGCCAATACATGATGTAGCCCTGAAGACCTACCGGAAGCAATGGACGATAGGGATGGGTGGCGAGAAAGGTTCAGTGATATCTGAGCTGATGGTGTGACATGATGATGATACGGAGAAAATTGAAAGATAAAGTAAATCAAAGGGAAAAACTTAATCTGAAAGAAAATCGACTTTATTTACCTTTTGGTTTGAACAAACCATCATCAGGACTTTCGACGAAATAATATCGAGTGTTGGTAGATCAAGAACGATGTTTAATACAATTCAAAAATTAGGGATATATGGAAGATGAACGCTAATTTTATTGATCGAACGGCCGTATGTTCTTCCACTTTTTGTTTATATAATCTCCTCCATTGTTTTTGTATTTTAGTAAACATTCATCGTTGATCTTACAATACTCGGTATCATCGTTTATAAAGTCCTGGTGATGGTTTATCAAAACCGAAATGTCATAACATTGAATTTCTTTCACATTAAATTCTTCCCTTTAGATTACTTCTTTTTCAATTTTTTCTATATTGTCAGATACTTTTCCATTATTCACTTTCATATATATATATATATATATATATATACCTGTTAAACCCCGCACAAAAGTTAACCTTGTGTCGTATCCTGCTCGTGTGGAGGGGTTAGGTATATATATATATATATATATATATATATATATATATATATATATATATAATGCAATTTTCTTTTTATAGAAAGTATCTTCAGCGCGAAAACTAAGCCCACAAAAATATCTTTTAATTACATATTTGGATGGGCATTTCTTTACTTTCTGAAAGCATTTAAAATGAATTGCTCAAATTAAAATCTCACTATAATGTGCCGTCTTTGCTGGGTTACGGCCAAATACATATACATCAATATAAAGACAAATTTATTAATAAGTAAATAGATAGATTAATAGATAGATAGACAGATGGATGGAAATTTTAGACCAACTCACACGTATAAAAATAATTTTCGTCATTTATTGACTGATATGAAAGTGGAATTGAAGAAATAAATGAATAAACGAAAGGTGGAAATTGTAGAAAAAAATGAACGCTAAAGATAAACAGGGCTGAAAATGTCACATGTAAAACAGTCCGTATGATTATGACTAAGAAAAGGCAGTGTCTATGAAAATCTAGAAGTGGGGTGGAGGCATTGGTTGTGGGGAGGGAATCTTATGACAGCGACAGGAAGGAAATAGTGGTAAAAAAAAAGAACGACGTTACGAAAATCCCTGACAGTAAGTAAGGATGAAAGGAATTGTATTTGACGGAGGAACAGGAGAAAGAACAAAAGAGCTGAATGGTACCACAGAAAAAAAAAGAAGGTAGATGACAAAATGATTCGAGAATAAAAAGAATCAATTGAAGAAAAACAGAAAGAGATAGATAAGTAGAGAGAGAAAGTAGACAAGAATGCCAATGTCAAAACATTAAGTATTTTTTAATCAGCGGACAGTGTGAATAGCTTCTATAATAATAATACTAATAATATTAATGAAAAAATGAAAAAATGAATAAACCCGCAAGGAATGAAATAATAATAATAATTACAATAATAAAAAAAATGATTATCAAAGACGAAACTATAACTCACATAATAAGCGAATGCAGCAAATTAGCACAAAAAGACTATACACGACTGAGTGGGCAAAGTGATCCACTGCGAATTGTGCAAGAAACTTGAATTTAACCATACGAACAAATGGGAAATTTCCGACCCAGAATCTGTTCTGGAGAATTAGACGCACAAAATTCTCTCGGATTTTGAGATACAAACAGATCCCCTAATCTCGGCCAGACGACCAGACCTACCGATAGTCAACAACAGCAACAAAAAAGAGATCCTGCCGAATAAAGGACTTTACCGTCATGGATGACCTCAGGGTAAAAATGAAAGAAAGCGAAAAGAATGATAATTACCTATACATTGCGAGAGAACCGAAAAATCTATGGAACATGAAAGTGGAGATGATATCAAATGTAATTGGTGCGTTTAAGACAGTCACCAACGGATTGATAATGGGACTGGAGGATTTGGAAGTGAGAGGGCGAATGGAGACCATCCAAACAACAGCGTAATTAAGATAGGCCAGAATATTGAGAAGATTCCTGGAAACTTGAGGAGGCTTGCTGTCACTCAAACTCCAGTGAAAATCCATTAGCTAACGCTGATGTTAAAAACTCTAAAGGAGTAAATAATAATAATAATAATAATAATAATAATAATAATAATAATAATAATAATGACAATAATGCAGCAAATTAGCACAGTGGGGGTTTAAGGCGAGACACGACTGGGTCGGCAAGGTGATTCACCGGGAAATGTGTAAGAAATTTAAATTCGACCATACTAACAAATGGTATATGCACAACCCAGCACCTGTCCTAGAAAATTCCACGCATAAACTCCTATGTGACTTTAACATGCAAACGGATCACCTAATCCCGGCCAGAAGACCAGACTTAATAATAATAGACAAAAAAAAAGAGAACTTGCAAAATAGTCGACTTTGCTGTCCCGGCTGACCACAGAATAAAGCTGAAAGAATGTGAAAAGAAGGATAAGTACCTCGAACTTGCTAGGGAATTGAAAAAACCGTGGAACATGCTAGTGAAAATTATACCAATTGTAATTGGTGCGTTTGGAACAGTAACTAAAGGATTGCTAAAGGGACTAGAGGACTTGGAAGTTGGCGGACGAGTGGAGACCATGCAAATGACAGCATTGTTGAGAACGGCCAGAATACTAAGAAGAGTCCAGGGGACTTGAGGAGACTTGCTGTCACTCAGACTGCAGTGAAAAACCATCGGCCAACGCTGATGAGAAAAGCTCTAATGAGTGAATAATAATAATAATAATAATAATAATAATAATAAGAAGAAGAAGAAGAAGAAGAAGAAGAAGAAGAAGAAGAAGAAAAGAATTGTAAGGATATTTCCAGAGGCAAACTGGGGAGATTGTACACAAGAAGACATGGAGATGGAAACAAAAGGGAAATATCGTGGGAGAAACTGAATTTCTCCTGTTTGCAGCAGAAACAACGCCATAAGGACGTACTGTTTTAAAACGAAAATCGACGATGCGCAACGAAATAGCTAGGTTAAGCAGAGAAAGAGCCGAAATTATGAAAGACATAAACAAATACAATGCACAAGCACAAAAGACGTACAAGACTTGGCACGACTAGGTGGGAAAGGCTATCGATTCGGAATTGTGCAACAAATTGAATTTTCACGATAAAACCAAATTGTATATGCACAATCCATAATCAGTCCAAGAAAATGAGACGCATAAAAATCTCTGGTTGTTTGAAATATAAACTGATCAACAAATAACGGCCAGAAAACCAGACTTAGTGCTAATCTAAAAAAAAAAAAACTTCCGACAGACCACAGAGTGAAAACAAAAGAAAGAGAAAAGATAAACAAATTCTTGGACCTTGCCAGAAAACTAAAAAAGTTGTGGAACATGAGAGTGACATTGATACCAATTTTATTTGGTGCGCTTGGAACGGTACCGAAAGGCTAATAAAGGGGACTGGATGGCTTGGAAACCAAAGAAAGAATTGAGATCGTCCAGACAACAGAATTGTTGTGATCAACTGAAAACCTGCGAAGAGAAGACATCCCTCAGGCTCCTGGGAAAGATCACCAGCTAACGCAAGTGTAAAAAACCCACAAAAGGTAAAAAATAGAATAAAATTAAATAACGGTATTAAAACTCACGGGAATCAGTAATAGAACCAAAAGGAACTACTCTTCTTCTGGAGTTCGTTATCAGTACTGATACAAAAATAAAGAACAATAGACCAGATATAGTGGTTGGTTGGTTGGTTGGTTGGATTTTATGGCATATCAACCTTTGTAGCTTATTTAATGCCAAATCCATTTTTATGTAAATAATCAGTTTTATTTAAAACAATTCAGTTTAGCATGAGTACACAGTTTAATTGTCAAAAGATTTCTATTTCAAACTATATAGTTTATTCAAGAGGTTATATATAACGATTCAGTTTAGTGTAAGTAAAGTTCAATGTCAAAAGCAGTTCAATTTCAAACAATTCGGTTTAGCATAAGCACGCAGTTTAAATGTAAGTACGGTTTAATTGTCAAAAACATTTCTATTTCAAGCTATTCTGTTTAATCAAATTCAGTTTAGCCTAAGTATGCCGTTAGTTCTATTTAACCCATCGATAGAACCCTATCAGGTGCTACCACGCCGGGCCAAAGTGGGCCTGGGAGCAATGGCATTGAAGGCGTGCTCCGTATTCCCCTAAGCCCCAGCATTACTGTGACCTCACCATCAGACTGTTTAGTGTCATATACAAGACACTCATGAGATGGGTCTTACCCCTTTGCAGAGGTGCAGTCAGTGTATTCTACATCCCCAGCCGACAGGGCGAAAGATATAGTTGTAAGGTCTATAAAAGAAAAACTTGCAATTCAAATTGAAACTTCAGTACAAAAAAAAAAACAAACAAACTTTTATGCAAACTCGTAACACTTCTCACAATTTAATTTATTAATTCAAGAGCCTACAACACCCGTAGAATTTAATTCATTAAGCTATCATTTTATAATTGTTAATCCCTCCAAATATGTTTTCCTTTTGCTGCAAGATTTAATTTCGCTTTGGGGAACTTTCATTTTTCTTCGGTTGGTGCTGATTCTATTTTAAATCATTTTCCGGAATGCTTTTCAGCTAAAATTGACCTTCTTAGGAATATTTCATCATATACTTCTGTCTCCCTTACACACCTTGATTTGTACCATAGGACCAACGTTTTGTGCGGTAAAGAAAGAAGTACACAGAAAAAGAAATATTCAAACTCGAAGGTAAGGGAAGAAAATATAACAGTCGTTTTTATTCAGCTATGATCGCTGCAACTCGAAAAGTTCATTTTAGCTGCATCCTTCTTCTCCCTTCCTCTCGGTGGTGACGGGGTGTGGGTTAGAGCTGGCTGTTTGACATACGCCTGTCATAGTAGATAGGTCGTAGCAGACTTGAGTAGGACGGGTCGGGGCCTCCGGAACCTTTAACGCACTCCGCTAAAATCTCATTACTTGTTTTATTATATAGAGATTTTGGGGAACAAATCGAAGATCCTCGAATGTTCAATGTCACTTGTGAAACACGTGATAATACATCTGTGATTATTTTAAAATCACGTCTAACTTTGCAGGTCATTCTGCTCGCACGCGCTAGTCTCGTGACACCTTCATTGATTGACGACAGCGCCCGCCCGTAATATTACAGTTTGATTACCCTTTTCTTACACCTTTTCTATGGTGCTGATATTATCACTGCTTTAGCTATTAAAGCTCCATGAGTAGCAGACCAGTATGTAGTGGTCTCTGAATTATCCTTTCAAACTGAGTTTACTCCTCCAATTGTATTTAATTCATTTTTCAACTGATCAAAGTTAATTTTTTTTTCACAGCCTTTAAAAACCCAGGCATTTTATTTAACATCACTTCAGGGAATATCTTGACTATAGTTTCCAATTAGTCAATCCAGTTACACAGATTTGTTTTGATAAATTCGATAAGTAACTCCTTTTCTTCGAAATATTCTGCACTTCCATGATATGGAGGAAGAGAAATGTATCCTCCAAGTCCTAATCATCTAAACGATAATTCAATCATAGGTAATAGAAATATTACTTATATTCTTAGTGGTCTTTCCCTTAAATATTTCAATAATTCCATCTCCCTTTGGGTATCAACCATCCAGATCACGTCAGATATACTGATAATTTGTTTATTTTATTTATTTATTCTTTTTTTTTTGGTTTGGTTTTATGGCATATCAACCATATTAGGTTATTTAATCCCAAATCCATTTTTATACATATAAACAATTCTATTTCAAACAATTCAATTTAACATGAGTACGCAGTTTAGTTCTATTTAACCCGGAGATAGGACCCTGTCAGGCGCTATCACTTCGGGCCAGAGAGAACAAGGGAGCGATGGTAATGAAAAGGTACACCGCATTCCCCAAAGTTCCAGCATTACTGGAGCCTCACCATCAGATTTGTTTTGTGTCATTAATCAGGACAATCGTTGGAGAATTCTTACCCCCTCTGCAGAGATGCAGTAGGAGTATTCAGCAGCCCCAGCCTGATAATTTATGGTAATACAGTACTTGTCAACAGTTCTACTCTTAATACTATCTCTATCCTATTTAACCAATTCAAGAACACACATTCTTTGATTACCGGTCCCGTCAATCGGACTTACTGAAATACACGTCCCTAATGCTTCCGTTTTACATTTTCTTGCTTTTATCAAATATGTCATTAGCAGTCACAGCAAATTTCTGTTCTTTGTATTTTTGACAATTGTATTTTAACTGTGTCTCTATACCTCTCTTGATATTACGAGCAACATCATTACTAGTTGTCTAAATTTCTGAGACAAAATCTTTTTATTTTTATCATTAAGGGTTTTCAGACCATTGTCTTCATCTTTATTGTTATTTCTACAACGTTCCGGCCGATATTTCTTCCGGCCTTGTACAGGTATTTGTCGAACTCGGGAACCTTCCAGCAGGACACATGGCGTAACGGTTAAAGGCGTTGGTTCCCTAAGCTTCTAAGGAGACAATCTTCTGGAGGTTGCAGGTTCAATCCTGACTGCAGGCGAGTAACAATACAGGAATACTTAACACTTGTACCCGGTTATGGCTAACAGAACCAGAACAGGCGACCCCTGTGGATTCAATAAAGGACGTAGTTCGACGTTCCGTGAAGGTTCCTGAGTTTGACAAATACCTGAAGAAGGCCAGAAGACATATTGGCTGGAACGTTGTGGAAATAACAATACAGATGAAGACAATAGTCCGAAAACCCTTAATGATAAAAATCAGAATTAGTATTTTCCTTCTATCAATTCCTTCAAAGAGATGAAAGAAAATCTTATACTCATAAGGATTTTCCTTAATTTTCTCTTAATATCTGTCAGGTATCCTTAGTTACATGTAACACTCAGGAATCCAAGCTCCACAACGACCACAGGCACCTTACAAATACAGGGACCCTTTCGCATATATGACCGTGTCGAGACCTCACTCACCAGTGTATCAACTGTCTACCTATTATCACTATCAGGAAGTATTTCTATTGGTTTTATTCTTTTGATGTTCTTAAACATGTCGTTCCACTCAGTTTTAATTTTATTGGTAATTCTTGCTCAGCCTATGTTATTTCATTTTTCTTAATCAACCTTGTTGTTGAGAAAGGTACTTCATCCACCTCTTCATACCAACTCGTTTCTTCTTCACTAAGTTCTGGACCAAGGCTACGAGAATCTCCTTCCATGTTCCGTCTTTCTGGCTCCCCATCCGAAGACTTCTTGCACCTTCCATATCTTTCAACAATTACCTAGTTACTAATTATCTTTCCTTCTTCATTCTCAGATTCACTCTCTGTTTCGATATTTTCAAGCTTTATCAGGGTAACTTTTCTATATCTTCTCCTTTTTTTCTTTTTTTTTTTTTTTTTGTACAGAACTTTCCCAACAATCTACTTAAGTTAGTTTTAAACCATTAGTACAAGCTCTTTTGCAAATAATTCTGGTCTTGTTTGTTCTACTATTCAATTATAAGGTTCTCATCACTGTTCCAACTTGCCTTCTGTCATGGGGATATTATAAAATACCTTTGGGTCTTCCTTATTCTCCTTCTGGCCTGCAAAACTATCTTGTGTTGTTCCAATATCACTTTATGTTCGTTACCCCCCTCCCACGTGATTTCTGGGGCTTCAGCAGGTAATCTTCTGACACGATCCCATCACATCCAAATGATACATAATACGGAGATAACTTCAAGGTTTCATTAATAGAGGATCTCGCCGCAACCAGTATCAGCGTCAAATATAATTCCCTGTTTTCCCTCTTCTTCTCAGCCAATTTTGTTAGTATATCTACTAGCATTCAATGAAATCTCTTCACCTTCACATTCCTCTGTTTGTGATACAGGAAAGTGGTTACCTGCCTTATACTAAGACCCTCTGGGTTTTCACAGATTATTTCATTCACTTTTTCCGGTCCATTCCAATGACCACCAGTATGAGGGCCCCATATCTTGGAAATATATTGGTCAGTATCAAATCAGACACAGTTGCATATGCCCCAAGCCAATTTCTTACCCCATCTACAAAGCAAACTATATACACATTATTTCGGGAGGTTTCTCCATATGGACCTAAGATATCTATATTTATCTTTTCAAAATGATAATTAGAAATGTCGGTCTCCATCAGTAGAACGGCCTCATGTTTCGTATCTTGGAACTGGCATATCACACAGTTATTTACGCAAGCTGTTACTTCATTAGTCAGTTTTAACCAATTGTAATTTCTATTTATCAAATCACACGTTTTATCAATCCCCACTTGACCCATCTTCTCATGGTGCTATTCTAATATTTCATCCCTTAACACCTTAGAGACAAACAATCTGAGTCCTATTTCCTCATCTCTACCTGAGAGATAATTCAACACCCCTTCATGTAACATCTACTAAGAGGTGTCACTGTCTTCTGCTTTGACCTTGAGAGCAATGATCTTGCTGCGCCCTTGGCTTCTTTTTATTATATCACTCTAGTGGATGTTGATGATAACACCAAGAGCTTCTTCTACCTCATCACCCTACACAGAACGATACTTTAATCGATGGGATTTTATCACTTGGATTGTTTATGCTGTATCATTCACTTCAATTGCCAACCTAACTAAACCTTTAACTATTTTGGAATCCTTATTTATATGCCTGTGCAACATTCTCTGCTAAATACTCAATCTTACAATTATACCGGATAAATTTTACTGCCTACTGCTGAATCTTTTTGTTAGTCCACTTAGCTTCTGACAAGTGTCGCTTAATCGTAAACACTGCTCCACTTAAGAAATAGTCGAATTTTTTCTCGGTATACATAATAACGTAGGCCTCTCTCAATCACTGGCCATCTCTATTAGGTCTGTATAAGCAATCAGACAAAAAATACAATGTTTTTTCTTCTGAAATACGCAGTACTGGTCCATTTTTCCTTGGACACAGCTGGGTGATGACTGCGCTTATTTACTGATTGATTGCATCATTATTTAATATGGCTCTACAAATGGTCAAGATATGTCAACAGAGAAAGTGCAATCAATTGTTCTTTGAGGCAATCTAAAGCTCATTGAAAACCACCTGTTCCCTTAAACCTAGTTTGTTACTTAGTTAACGCTATTCATGGACCAGCTAGCCAGGAAAAAGTGGGGATTAATTTCCTATAGTAACCCATAGCTCCGATGAATCCTCTCGCCTTTCTGACTGTCTTGGGCTGAGGCATCAAACTGATGACCGCTGCCTTATCTATATCGAGTTTAATTCCTTCCATGTTTATTATGAACTCTAAGTACTTCATTTTTTTTCAAGAATCCGCACGTTGGCATCTTCAATTTCAACCCGTAGTCTAAGTAGGTCCAGCACTTTCTGTTGGTGCCTAAAATACAACTCAAACGATCGAGACAACAATCAAATGTTGTCCAAATATGCTCTGGCAAAATCTTCGACGTCATTGAGTATTATGGGCATTAATTGCATAAACACTCCTGGTGCGTTAGCAATCCAAAAGTCATAACCCTGAAATCAAATAGATCAGCGTAACAGGCAAAAGCCAGCTTCTCTTTGTCTGCTTTATCCAAAGACACCTGCCAATATTCAGAGGTTAAATCTAGAGTCGAAAAACGCATAGTCTTTCTGAAAAGGACTAATATCATCGATAAGTGGGAAGGGAATACGCAAATGTTTTTTGGTAGCATTCAATTTACGAAAGTAAATACAAAACCTATGTCCCACATCCCTTTTTTTCCACTACTTGGAAGACTCCAGGATATCACAGATTCCATCATGTCTTTCACGGCCTCCTTCACTCACTTCCTCTTATGGATTGGGGTCCTATATAGCTTTAGTTTACTTGGTCGGTGTTTGCCTAATCTATCATTTTACAGGTACCCCAACTCCATGTGTGTTTTACGCACTACATTTCCATTGGCCCTCAACAACTGTCCCACCCTATACTTATAATTTTTCGGGAGCCACAATATTTTCTTTATTCATTTTATCATTTCTCTCTCTTCAACTATATTCCTATCTATTTTCACTTGGTTTTCACTCCACATGTCTATGGCATGTCTCCATTTCTTCCCCTTTGGAATCTATATGGTTGTATTTGCAGTGTTTGCAATCAATTTGGGAATGATCTGGAATCCCGCACCACCGACTCACATAACAATATTTATTCCTTACCAATGTTATATTTCGCTATAGGAGCTACCTGTCATAATTTCCCACGAAAGTTCTCACTATCTTTCCTCCACAAGAAACGGCTGTTCTGGATAGTATTTTTATATTCCCTTCAGCCACCCTGGTAATGCAACACAAGAATTCACATCTATTCCACCCATTATTAGGATCAAACTTCAATTGCGCCAAATAGTTCCTCAACAAAACTTTATCTAATATCAACTCACAAATAATCAAGAGCTACATATGTTGTATAGCCACTTATGGTAAATATGCATACGTTATGCCCGTGGTGTATTGGTTATCGTCGCAGAAATTGGACACGGCGACACGAGTTCAAATCGTGGACTGATTGCATTTCAAATAGCACTAATACCCTTGGGAAAGGTATGAATCCAGTTATTCTCCCTCCAGCTATGGGTAAATAGTAGGGCAGACTAGGTTCTTCAGCCTTGGTGAGGCAACTAGTGTAGGAGAAGGAAAACTGAATTAAAACCTGTTAAACTCCGCTTAAAAAAATTGACCTTGGGTCATATCCTGCCCGAGCGGAGGGGTTGGGTAAATATGATAATAAATATGCATATATACACATATACATGCAGAATACATATTGACGCAATGAATAAAGACGAGCGAAGAGTTCTTTAGAAAAATATACCTCTCACTTTATTTGAAAGGTTTGTGTGTGAGAGGGAGTTGGAAACCGAACAGAACTGCAATATATTGACCCCCACTCTTATGGCCATCGGCGTTGTGTCTTTCTCGTTCTCCAGGGCTGCTCAACCGGAGGCCCAGAGGTCCACTCTGCTGTGTGCGGGCTTTCTCTACCGTATCTTGTCTCTAACTCATCTGTTCTCCAAACTCACTGACTTCCTGTCCTCACCGAGTTATATAATAGTTCCATCGACCACTCAATATCTTTGGAATGGCATGTTTGATTGTCATTAAGCGGAAATAACTGTCATGCAGTTCACAGGTCACTCTCTTCCGGTGCATCTGTCTATGACAGTACCATGGGATTTTACCTTGTCCCATATTGTCAGCCAAGCCCGCCTACGCCAATGGAATATGCAACTTCCCCGTCTTTAGAATGGCATGTCTGGCCGGGTCGAAGGTCAATATACAACACATAAAGCTTATAGTTACCCATGGTTCTTCCTACCTTTATTTGTAGCCATAACTTTCCCATTATCTTCTTTTTTCCACAAGCAGCTTGGCCAATCACTAAATCTTCAAGTATTCCCTAATCCTTAAACGGTTATGGCTATATGTTCTTATTAGGAAAAGAGATATTCATTAATCTATCAAGGCCTCTATAAGACATTTTACAATCTTAACTTGCAGGTGAGTTCTTTCTCTTCTTACATAGGAAAAAGACATGGGCATTCTCCTTATACCCTTAATTTCCGAACTTCTCCTCTCAAGTTTCGAGCCAGCCTTGACAAGAGTGTCGGCAAAAGAACCCTGTCATTACAAATATCCTCTCTGTCTCTGTCTCTCTCTCTGTCTCTCTCTGTCTCTGTCTCTCTGTCTCTGTCCCTCTCTCTTTTTTACAAGAAGAAAATTGTGGTAGAGTAAGGGTTTGATGTTCCTCCCATGAGAGCCACCGTTAAGTTCATGCTCTTTGATTCACCCCTTCTATGCCGCAGAGCTGGAGGAGCAATATGTCCAGGTTGTCTACACGTCCAACAATGCATACATCTTCTTCTTGGGCGTTTACCCGATTCCCTTGTTTAGGGAGGTTTCCCTTCTGCGGGGGCTTTCCGGGCCCTTCTCTTGAGAACCTACACCATATGGCCTTGTGGTGTAGGTTCTCACCTCATCTGATTGAACAATCTTTCGATGTGACCCTCAAAGTTACAAGTCCAACATACTATCCAGTATACCCCATACTTTAGGCTCCACTGTATCTATGGGGATCGGTTTCTTTCTCCCAACTCTTGAAATGCTCCCATAGGCTTCCTATTCTTTATTCGGGTCCTCTTTTTAATCTGCCTACCGCCCTCCTAACTCTTACTTTGACCTTGCCCTTACTTTTCCTTCATCTTTTCTCCAGAATCTTTCACTCTCTCTCGCTAAATTCACGGCTTCTGCCAGCCCAGCTGGTGTTCCTTGGATGACATCGCCTCGGATGTCCTTATCACAGAGGCTTCAACATAAATGTTTGTCAGTTAAGCCTGAATTATTCCTCAATTCCTTGTGGGCTCATCTGGATATGACAGGGCAGCTAATCCGGTCAGTTTCTCCTTCTTCTCACGAGAAGTCTTCTTTTGCTTGTTTTTTCCTAACAAGCACCGTATTGCCTCTATTGTTGTACTAGCAATGTTTTCCTTAAATTCGCCCAAGTTATTACAGGATTCACTGAATATAATCCTTGATAAAACTGGAGGATAAAACTGTAACCCAATCAAATGCTAAGAGTACTGGTTATCTATCCATCTCACAATAGATAATTAGTTTCTTCTGTGTGACTACCGGCCAACCACGTAATTCCGAGGGTTCCTCTTATACCTGGGGAGATTTAGTCCCAACATCATATTTCTAAATTTCCAACCGATAACAGGCACTTTCTCTTCCTGTCATTTATTAACAACTGCATTTTTCAGAGTCTTGGTCACACCCCAAAATACTCACTTTTATGAATGAATCATAAGACATTTTATATATCAAACGAACTTATTCTTCTACCTTATCTAACGGCATATAATCCTCTGCGAACGTTGTGTTTTTGATCACAGGTGAGGAGGTTGCTTGATAAAGTCATTGAAATGAATAAGTTGACGGCCAATGGTTCCTTCAAAATAATTCTCCAATATGAAAAACAAAATCAACACATGTCAGAATACTCAAAATGTATTTCTGCCGAGAAGTAATATCCAAACCCAACGAGTGTCCTGGTATATGACATTAAATAATCTTATAGCGAGGTTCCAGTAATGCTGATGCTTTTTTGGAATGCTGGTAACCCCTTCATTGCCATCTCTCCCAGGTCCACTCTGGCCTAGCCTGGACTGGTAACACCTGATAGGGTCCTATCTATGGGTCAAATAGAACTGTTTGATTTTTAATCGGAGAGCAAACAAATGATTTATGCTAAATTGAATTGTTTGACATAGAACTATTTTATTATTTAACTGCATGTAAACAAATGACATACGTTTAATTGAATTTTTAGCGATATATAGCTATACTTGGAACCATTTAATTGTATGCAAATGAATGAGTAATGTCGAATAGAATTATTAGCGTTAAATAACAATAATTGTAACCGCTTCCCTGTCTCCAACAAATGATGAACACTAAAAAGAATTGTTAGAGTTAGATAGCAATCATTGATACCATTTAACCCGGGTAGAAACAATATCAATACTCGTGCGCAAATAAATTAGTTCTAACTCATTTAAAAATAAAATTACCAAAAAATTTGTGCAAGCAAATGATTATTGTTAAATGGTGGGTTTTATAAAGCAATACTTGAAACCATTTGATTGTGTGCCAAAACAATGAGCTCAGGTTTGTTTAAAAAATTATTAATAAGATGTATTTTCAAATCATGTATATTTTACATATATGTATAAACAGGATTTGACATTAAATAACCAACCATGGTGGATATGCCATAAAACCAAATTCAACCAAGCCAAACCAAAGCTGATGGTCTTTTACAAGATTCTGAGTGGCAGCAAGTCTGATCAGGTATCCAGGACATTACTCAGCATTCTGGACTATCTTACAATGTTGATGGTCTCGATTCGTCCTTCGATTTCCAAGCCTTACAGTTCCCTTACCAAGGCCTTAGTAACCTTTCAAAGCGTACTGATTACAATTGGTATCAGCGTCTCTTTTTACTTTTTAAGCAAGATCCAAGTAACTATCTTTCTTTCCTTTTTCTTTTGATTTTAATCTGTGGTCCGCCGGGACGGCAAAGTCCACTATTCGGCACGTTCTCTGTTTTTTCTCTTTTTATTAATAATCACTGTGTTTGGTCCTCTAACTTTGATCTGGTGTTCTATCCATATCTCAAAATTTCAGAGAATTTGGTTCATCTCATTCTCCGGGAGGGATTCTAGATTATGCATGAGCCATTTGACAGTATGGTAGATTTCAATATCTTGAACACTTCCCAGTTGATCGTCCTTCCAACCCAATCGAGTGTAGTCTTATACTTTTTTACAATAATCTGCTATATTTGATCATTATGTGATAAATCGCTTCGTCTCTATCACTGCATGTACTACACTTGCTATTTTTAAGTGTATTATCTATTTTTTCTTTAACATAATTAGTCCCCATGGCGATGTTTTGTGTTACTGTTACAAGGGATTCAGTTTCTCTTAAAAGGTTTTCCTTTGTAAGCTATGTTCAAATCTTTTCAAATAGGATTTCGCCAGTTTTTCGCTCGAAATAGCCATACAGTTGTTTTTCTTCTTATTTCTGTTTCCTAGTTATTGTTGTCCTGTTTGTCCTTATGTTGTCAACGTTGTTGCTGGCTGCAATAATTAGTATCCCTTTACTTCTTTAATGTTGTCTTCGAGTCTTTGTATTGAAGTATCTCTGCTATCTTCAATGTTGAAGAGTCCTTTTTCCTTTTTTCTTGACGCATATAGTCTGTCTATGTAATCTCTCCGATGTACGGCCTTGCGCATCGTCATCAACTTTTTTGTCCTCTGGTCCAGTTGTCGGTGTTCCGACTTTGTCCATTTTAAGAATGGTTTCAAGTATCTTACAAATGGGACCGCCCAGGTGTTTACCCTTTTGATATGATTTCTGTTGTAGAGTTTGCTTTTGAGAAGTTTTGTGCTCGATTTTTTTTCTTTCATCTTCGCTTGTTTGATAACTGCTTCCACTATTCCCAAGGATTTGTAATTTCTCTTTTCTCCAAGAATTCTGATTCTTTCTTGATTTGGCAGTTCTGTTCCTTCAGTTATTTGTATTTTTCCACTTTTCATTATGGGCATGGTACATTTTTCTATTCCTGTATCCTGGCTATATGTTTTTATTGTTTGCATCAGAGTTTCCAATTCTTTTTCATTTTTTGGCGAACACCTAGTTGTCATTCATACACATTAGGTGATTAATCTTTTCTGGCATTTCCTAAGTATGTAAGTGAGGAGTGTCCTTGGAATTGCAAATAATTATGGCGATAATGCATCTTCTTGTTAAATGCCTCTCTGGATATTCACAGACGACAGAAATTCGATCTTGTTTTTGGTCATCGGTCAGCAATCTTTTCGGAGATTTTGAACTAATATATTACATGATGAAAATAAAGATTTGAACGGCTTTGTAATATAATCGTGTTATCTCTCAAACATCATGGATGGTGTACCTACAACCCTTACGGTGTTTGTATCACGAAAAAGATGTTGTTCTGGCTCATATGATTATCATTAGAGACTTTCTTAAAAATCTGAGTGGTTCCTAAAGCAATCATTTTTTGCTTCTCTTAAAGCATTTCGGATGGAGATGAAAATCAGCGAAACGCATTTACAAAGATAACTGTAACCCGAGGACTTCCAAATTATTTTTAATCAATTGGCACCCCACGTAGAGTAATAGCTTGCGAGCTTGGCAAAAAATCAAGATAAACTTTTGTAATTTCGATTGTTATCGGGTGCGCCACACTTTCGGCCTTGTGCCAGACTCAACCAAGCTTAATAAATGACGACTACTTGTATGCAGAATGATTTATCTACTCATTCATCGCAACCTCTTTCTGTAAGCAGGATATGTGACAAGGTCAATTTTAATGCGGAGTACAGCTGGTTTTAAATCAATGTTTTACTTCTAGATTGGTAGCCAAAAAATCCACTCAACCTTACTATTTAGTCATAGATGTGGAGAGAACATATATATTCATGCATTTCTCAAAGATATTCGTGTGAACTGAAACAGAAAACTTCTCTTCCAGGATTTGAACTCTGGACACCGATTCCATTTCTTTCAACTATAATCATTGCACAAAGCACACTTCAATTAGGCCCGTGTGATGTAGTAGTTGTCCTCATAAAAATGACTTTTGGGGGAATTTTTAATTTCTGCAAAGCTATTTGCACTTCACTTTGCGCTGATTCCCTTGGGAGAGTCATGGATCCAACTGTTCTCCCCTCAACTGTAGGGAAATGTTAGGGAAATTTTAGGGAGTGAATATCAAGCAAACAAACTCCTTAAAATATACTTTTCATATGATCTCAAAATATCGATTTAATTGATCTTAGGGAGTAAAAATCAAATAATCTCACTAAAGTATAGATTTATAAGATTTCAAGGTGTGAAAATCTAATAATCGCAACCAAATATACATTTAAATGATTTTAGGGAAGCAAAATCAAATAAATTCTTTGAAATATATTTTTCAACAATTTTAGGGTGTAAAAATCAAATAATCTCAAAATATTGATTTAACTAATTTTAGAGGATAAAAATCAAATAATCTTATTAAAACAAACATTTAAACGATTTTTGGAAGTAAAAAGCAAATAAACTCAACAAGATATTGACATAAATGATTTTAGGGAGTGAAAATCAAGTAATCTCAACAAATGATGGATTTAATTTATTTTAGGGAGTGAAAATCGAACTAAACATATTTTAAAGTCACATCAGCGATTGACACATGAACTGTCTTAAAGTTTGCCTGAAGTCTGACTAAAATTAGCTTGCCCAGTCGGTTGGGGCTGTAAAATACACTGACTGCTTCTCTGCAGAGGGGTAAGACGAACGTTTTGGATATGACACTAAACAATCTGAGGGTGAGGCTCCACTAATGCTATAGCTTTGGGGAATGCAGGGTACCTTTTTATTGCCATCGATCCCAGGTCCACTCTTGCCCGGAGTGGTAGCACCTACTAGGGTCCTATCTATGAATCAGATAGAACTAAACTGTATAATTATGCTAAACTAAATTCTTTTAAAATTGAACTGGTTTTGACATTGAAACTGCGTATCTATGCTAAACTGAACTGTTCAAAATAGAGCTGTTTTTAAATAGGATTAAACTGTGTAATTATGCTAAACTGAATTATTTGAAATAGAACTGTTTGGAAATTTAGCTGTTTGAATACAAAAACTATACTTCTACTAAACTGAATTGTTTGAAATTTAATTTTGCGTAAGATGACCCGAAACGGGTTGAAATGCCGTAAAACAAAACAACCACGCAAACCAAAATTAGCTTAACCTTAGGGGTAGGGATAGACACTAAGTGAATTATAATAGATTTTTCTCTTCTTTTTCCTATTAGGTTTAGTTGTTTTTATTGCAACTAATTCGAGTCACATTTGTTTTGTCATACTTATTAAAATCTAAGGAATTGATACACGTCACAGGTGTAATTGTTGTAGCTATTTACTTTCTGCATTTAAGAAAGCAAATTGCAACAATTATTTACATTAGTAATTGCAATATTAAGAGCTGTTATGTGAATGATACAGCAACGATGAAAGTAGTATGTGTTTGTAAGTAATTAGCAATCTAATATGGTCTTTGATAAGTAAGCGAGAACAGGAAGTGTAAAACAGAAAAAAAAACATGGAGATTCTGATCAACCCGATGCTAATGGGTCCTACACGTGTCGAGACAAAAAGTAAAAAAGATTTAAAAAAAAAAAGCTACGTATCGAGACAAACACAGGAAATGAACAAGCAAAAATAGATTGAAACTGAAGAGAGAATGTACGATCTTTATCTCTGAAGTAGTGGATGGGCTCAATCATTTGTCCCACTTCTCGCTTCATCCTTTGCAGTACCCACGCTTCCCTACTGCACGTTCAAATGTCTGACGTCTTCCTGAGTGTGTTTGACTGACACAAAATTACAGCATGTTATTTTCACTGTCAGGCACTTTTTACACTCTAGATAGATAGATAGATAGATAGATTCTCTTTCAAGAACGGGAGTCCACTTTACATAGTGGTTAACGTACGGAATTGTGACATCTAAGTGAGCGAGTTCGAACTCAGGTCACTTTTTTACGTTCACTTTAGAACTAACACTCTTGGGAAAGGTATAAACCACCTTACCCCCATCACTATGGATTATACAGTTATTCAACAATGATGGTGTGGGCATTAAATCACCCACAGCAGTTGATATGCATTTAAACAAAGAAAACAAAACCAATTCTCTTTGTAAATTTGAATAGTATAGTTCGCTGTGATCGTCGTTTTTTGTCGGGTTTCGGTTACATTTGTTCAAAGGGGAAATTGTAGCTGCATCGATCGATCTATTTATCTATATATGTATATATAAATATATATATATATATATTATTCGTATTGCTTTAATGGCTTATGAGATAGGAGATATGTGGCTGTATAGCTACTGTTTTGTGGAGTGTTGCTTACAGGATTGATTCAAAGCAGCCAGCAGCATTTTATGTAAGTCAGTAAAGTTGGCAACCATAGTCAAAGGCTCCCTTTTCAATAGCTACAACACCGAGGTGTAGGGGAGGGCACTACTCCTTTCCCTGGATTGCTCCACTTTACTATTGATACGTAACTTATATTGCTGAGTGTTAAGCAAGGAGGTATCAAGTACCATTTTAAAAATCTTTGGTATGACTCGAAGTTTCCATCAAGTTTTTTTCTCAATGCGTTTAGTCGGCATCTCAATAGTGAATCCATGAAATAGTACTGACACAGCCACAGCTCGGAAGAAATCTCACTTTATTTCGTCGGAGGGATGAGATAGTCATATGATCAATGACCTGTCCATAACAGTCCTGCTTTCTCTAGATGTATGTAAGACATCATTTTCAGTAGATGAGATATTGCTGCGAAGTATATGAACTTGTCTACATCTTTAGTGACCTCCCATTTAAAGTAAATAATGGCTTTTTCGAGTCTAAGACAAATGAACTCAGTCACACACACACACACACACACACATAAATATATGTATATATGTAGTGTCATGAGAAACTGTGTATACAGAGAGGGAGAGTGCGGGAGAGAGAAAGGAAAAACACCAATGCTTTTATATATACAAAAAAACCATCTGCAAAAGTCAGAGGTCTTCTATGAGATATTCACAGACACAAATAGTGAAATTAAAAAAGCAATCTTTACAATTAAGACAGAGTCTAAAGATTACCCTAGACATTATAAATCTCCTGAAGAAGATGTAAAGTCTGAAACACGTAAAGAGTACAAGTATCAGAAGTAATAAAAACCTGAATGTCAAATTCAAATTCAGATTCATTTGCTGATCTATTAACTGTAATGCCGCAACCTCAAGCATAAGATGTAAAAAGTCATCTGATGAAACGGAGAGTATAGTAATATTCTCTGTCGACAACTTAACCAGCTTTTAGTTTCCTTTTAATTACACTATATATATATATATATATATATATATATATATATATATATATATATATGATTATGATATTGATGAAACAATTTCCAGTTCAATCAATAAGTAATAGTAATTTTGTCTTTTGTTTGGTCTGCATTAAAGTTAAGCATCAATGTTTAAATTGTTCAATTCGTCGATATAACTCTAACAGGCTAATTAAAATCCTTCAATTGTTTCTAAATAGAAACATTCATGATATAATCTACACCTTTTAAAGGGTCACAGATCTTGCAAAAATTAAAATAAGATAATTAAAAAGAAAATCATTTAACCATAAAAGATATATAAAGTTAAAAGTAATTGCTCATATATATATATATGTATATATATATATGTAACTGGCATAACGCTCTGTCGGTGGGGCTGCGAATACACCGTCTGTATCCTTCTTAGAGGTAATACCCCTCGCAAAAAGGAGTGTCCTCGTTTGGTTTTGTTTCGTCGGATTTTATGACATATCAACCATAGTAGGTTATTTAATGCCAAATCCTGTTTATACATATATATCAAATATATATGATTTGTAAACAAATTTTTTTAACATATTAAACGACCATATGTTAATACTTTGCACACAGTTAAATAGTTCCTAGTATTTCTTACTAACATGAATAATTCTTTTCACTATTAATCATTTATTTG
The DNA here is from genome assembly GCA_963585895.1 of Sepioteuthis lessoniana. Taxonomy (NCBI): domain Eukaryota; kingdom Metazoa; phylum Mollusca; class Cephalopoda; order Myopsida; family Loliginidae; genus Sepioteuthis; species Sepioteuthis lessoniana. The sequence goes on from OY757907.1 coordinate 53,631,474, forward strand.
CATAGTGTTGAATGGAAATGAATAATTTGTAGGTAATTTCATTTTTAAATGAGTTAAGATTGATTTGTTTGAACACTAGTATTGCTATTTTTCTACACATAGATATAGAATGATAGAATAGAATGATAATAGAATAATGGAATAGTATAAGTGGTAGATAGCAATAATTGAAAGTATTTAGCTGTGTTGTATACTCACATAATAAATATGCTTATATATATACAGACGCAATGAATAATGACGAGCGAAGACTTCTTTAGAAAAATATGTACCTCTCATTTTATTGCAAGGTTTGCGTGTGAGAGGGAGTTGGAGACCGAACAGAACTACAATATTCTGACCCAAACTCCGATGGCCATCAGCGTTGTGTCTTTCTCGTTCTTCAGGGCTGCTCAACCGGAGGACCAGAGGCCCACTCTGCTGGGTGCAGGCTTTCTCTACCGCATCTTGTCACCAACGGGTCTCCAAACTCTATCGGAGGTCCCGAGGGCCCCTTCTGCTGGGTGGTGGCTTTCCCTACCACATCTTTTCCTCCAATTTCTCTGGTCCCCAACTCGCTGACTTCGAACTCGTCTGATCTCCAACTCACTGACTTCCTGTCTTCACCGAGTTATATAATAGTGCAATCGCCCACTCAATCTTTGGAATGGCATGTTTGATCGTCATCAAGCGGAAATAACTGTCATGCAGTTTAGAGGTCACTTTCTTCCGGTGCATCAGTCTATGAGTGTATCATGGGATTTTTACCTTGTCCCATTTCGTCAGCCAAATCCACCTACGCGATTTCTTTCGATTACTGGCCTTTGGAATGTGTCACTTCCTTCCGGTGCATCACTTTGGAATGGCATGTTTGGCCGGGTCGAATGTCAATATACAACAGCTGTTGCTATCTGCCACTTATCATTTTATTCAATATTAATCATTTTTTTACAAACAGAGAAGCTATCCCAAGCATTGCTTTTTAACACTAATTATTCTATTTAATACTTTTCATTCATGGGCACAATCAAATGGTTCCAAGTAATTCTATGTAATACCAATAATTCAATTTAGCCACACAGTTAAAGAGTTTCAAGTATTACTATTCAACACTAATTATTCTATTCAACATTACTCATTCGTTTTGTATACAGTTAGATGGTTCTAATTATTGCAATGTATAACTAACAATTCAGTTAAATATCATATTTATATACTGTTAAATGATCAAATAGTCCTGATCCTACAATTCAGTTTAGCATAAGTCACTTTATTCCCCACAGTTTAGATTTCAAACAGTTCTATTTGACCCATAGGTAGGACCTTATCAGGTGCTACAATTCCAGTCAGAATGAACCTGGGAGCAATTGCGACGAAGGGGAATTCCATATTCCTCAAAACTCTAAGACAGGAGCCTCACTATCACATAGTTTACTGTCATATCAAGGACTCTTGTTGGAAGGGGTTTATTTCATGTAGTCGGTGTATCCTACAACCCCAGCAGATTGGGCAGGGTGTCTGCTGGATATGACACTAATCCACATCTGATGGTGTCATTCAAGTTCTGGAGATCTATGAAGTGTCAAGTACCCTTATATTACAGTTAGTATAGTCAAATAAACTCTGGTCTACGCTCCAACGGTTTTTTTTGGTGGGGCGTACAAGCGAAAGTATCCAACCCTTGCTCGGACAAAAAAAAAGAAAAGAGAAGAGACCAAATGTTTTTTAGAAAAATTTTGAAATACAGGGTATCTCGAAATACATTCAACTTATTAATATGATAATGATTTATCAAGCGCAATGGCAGTCATTTGGAACAGGTCCCGTAAAAAATGCATCCTTTGAGCGAAAGACATTAAATCATTTTTTTAAATTGTTATCATATCAGTTTCGAGGACATGCAATCTTTTTTTTTTAGTTATCCTATTGATGGATTGTATCTATTTTGAGATAGTTTTGAATGATTTTGTCTCCAAATAAGTAGTGAGGCAAGATATGTTTCTTCTTTTGTCCAAGGCATTAGGATTAAGGATTAATAGTTGTTTTAGTATACTATTTTCAAATCTGAAACAACAAAAAAGAACACAGCTTTATAAGTAGTATAGTTTTTAGCAGTCACATAGGTCCCATGTGTGTAGAGACACCCTATATCATTTTTCAGAATACAGTAAAATACAAATTTCCTCTCTTGGAGAAGACTTTGAATATGTTGATTGTGTGCCTTACAAGTAGGGACCTCCCTCTTAAAAAAGGGCGTGTCTTTGGTATGACATTAATCTGTTTCGAATGATGAGGCTTCAGTTCTGGAAAAAGAAAGTCTTTCTCGTTTAAGTTTTCGTTTATGGGTCAAATAGATCAGTTTGAAAATTCTCTTCAGAAACAACTACACAAGAATGTAAATTTGAACGTATATTGAAGGTGATTCCTTAACCTCTAGGCGTCAAAATAATCTTAGTTGAGTTGACATAGTGTCAAAATCAGTCAATCAATAAAAAAATGAGTAGATGCGTCTAACGAGCTTCCGATTCTAAATTATATAACCGAACAAAAATTTTGTATTTACTTACTTATTCATTTTTTTTGTCTAGTATAAATGTTGTGGCGGAATCACCTGCTAATGGACTCTACCACTCACCATAATACCGGAATACGCAGTAATACGAAGTCAGTCTAGATCCGGAATCTAACCTCACCCTCGCGCGGTCATCCGAACTAGCTTACCGTCTTATGTTCTTTTAACCATCCTTTGTTCATGTAAATATATACCTATACAATAACCGTGGTGTTCTGTTCTCTTTGTGACCCCTTCCAGGGCCATAACAATAAAGTTAATAGCTACATTGATGAAACAAGACATAAATATAGCGTTTTATAAGTTCTATAAACTGTGTAGTTTTCAGGTCACTCCTCAAACAGGGAATAGAGAATGAAAAATACAACTGTCATATCAGAAAATAAAGAATAGAACAGACAGTGCATGTTCTGTTCGACATTTTGGGAAATGGAGACGAGTATATAATAACAAGTAACCGAGAAACACAAAGAAAAGACGAGAAAGAAAGAAAGAAAGAGAGAAAGACTAACACGATAGACGGCTCTTTATTAAAGCCGTTGATAGTAGGAGCGTGTACGTCTCAATCGGGCAAGAGAAAATGCAAGATGGCGGAAGTCCCTGTCACCGTTATGCTTCCGTGTTTCAGACAAAAGCCACTTGTCCTCGGCGCCTGAGATGAGGAATAGCCGCTCACACCTGTCATGCACCTGCTTTTCATTTCAAACAGTGTCCACTCCAGCTTTTTCCCCTTCTTTTATTCTTCTTCCATCCCATTTTCCCCAATTCCAAGACCTCTCCATCTAACCACGCCTGACATTCTACCCGACCCTTACACCAGTCTCTTTCCTAGTTGACGCCCAAGTGTATTGACCGTCATTAGCTGATGGGTGGTTTCGTTAAAGTCTTTGCACAGGAGTTCTTAAGTGCATGAGTGTGTGTACATTTATATGCGCGTGTGTATCTGTGTGTCAGTATATGTGTGCATCTATGTGAGTGTGTGTGTGTGTGTGTTTGTCTCCGCTTCAATAATTATGTGTCAGTTTCTGTCAATATCTCTGCGTGCGAGTATTTTGTCTGCATGTGAGGGTGTTAGTATAGTCCTATAAACTTTAGTCTATGCATTGGCTGCTGTAGTTGCGTACTAACAGAAGTACTCAGAACAACAAAAGAAAAGCGACAAAATGTTTTTTTTTAGAATAATTCTGATATATACCTTTTCAGAATACAGTGAAATACAAATTTACTCCCTTGCAGAGGCTTAGAATATTGACTATACCCTTTGCAGAGATGTAAAGGCCCCTCTAGAAGAAAAAGGGGATGTCCTAGGTATGACACGTTATCTCTTATTGAGGCTTCAGTTCTGGAGAAACTAGAGAGTGCTCAGTATTCCTTCATTGCTATTACTCTCAGACCCACTTTAACTCCGAGTGGTAGTACCTATTAAGGTCCCATCTATGGGTCAAATAAAGGATGTATCAAAATAGATGCAATCTATTAATATGATAATTGATATGGCATCAAGACACGTTTCATCTGAGTCTTAAATATCAATCATATCACTTCAGAAAGGTCATACCAGATGACAAGGACAGAAATCGATTGACTTTATTCGACAGTGCACGTGAAAGACCAAGTTCTTGGGAACGTCTTCAGATGGACTTTTTCGGACTCCTTCGGACAAAATCTCTCACTGCATCAAAATCGTCGGGACAACTTCCAACCAGATCTGGGATTTCCTGCATTCTTGTTGAAGCTCATTGCTGACTCTGTGGCTTGAAATTTGTATACCTAACGATAGATTGGGCTTTTTTTCTGAGAATTATTGTTAAAGTTAAACTTCCTACGAAATTTTGCTGGCGTAGTTTTGAAGGATTTTCTCTCCAAGTAAGTAGTTATGCAAAATATTTTCCTCTCTTGTCCAAGGCATCGTGATCAAACTTTAATAGTTGTTATAATAAACTATTTTCTATTTGGGGAGGTGCCCGTTGTGTTATGGTTATCGTCGTAGGAAATGAACGCGGCGACACGAGTTCAAATCCTGGACGAGACTGATTGCATTTCACATAGCACTTGGGAAAGGTATGAATCCAGTTATTCTCCCTCCAGCTATGGGTAAATAGTAGGGCAGATTAGGTTCTTCAGCCATGGCAAGGCAGCTAGTCTAGGAGAAGGAAAACTCTGAATTCAAACCTGTTAAACTCCGCTTAAAAATTGACCTTGTGTCATATCCTGCCCGAGCGGAGGGGTTGGGTAAATAGGATAATAAACTATTTTCTAATCTGAAACAAAAAAGAACACAACATTATTAGTAGAGTAATTAGCAATTACATAGGTTCCATATATATTGAGACACCCTATAGAGATGTTCAATAATTTATTTAGTTACTTGAAACAATATGTTTGTTTTTTGTTTGTTTGGGTTTATGCCATATCAACCCTTCTTGGTTATTTAATGCAAAATCTATTTTTATTCAAATAAACCGTTCTATTTCAAATAATTCGGTTTAACACAAATACGCTGTTTAATCGTCAATAACATTTCCATTTCAAGCTGTTCAATTTTATCAAACAGTTCTAATACAAACAATTTAGATTAGTATAAGAATAGTTTTTGTTTATACTAAAATAATGTCAAAACCGTTCTATTTCGAACAATTCAGTTTAGCGTAGTACAGTCCCAATGTCATAAACTGTTCTTTTTTAAACAATTCTGTCTAGAATGATTACGAAGTTTAGTTCTCTTTGACCCATAGATAGGACCCTATCAGATGCTACCACTCCAGGCCAGAGTGGCCCTTAGAGCGATGGCAGTGAAGGGGTACTCCTAATTCCCCAAAGCTTCAGCAATATTCGAACCTCGTCATCATATTTTTTAGTGTCATGTACAGGACACACGTTGGAGGCATCTTACTCCTCTGCAGAGATGCAGTCACTGTACTCTACAGCCCCAGCCGACTGGGCATGAATATTGATGTGTAAATTATGCAATATATAATACATTTGTATAAATAATTTGTTCGCAAATGGTCCTGGAGACCAGGGTTCAATCCCAGGTTGAGTCATCGCAAAGACTCAACAAATGGTACTTGATGCTACCTTGCTTAACGCTCAGCATTATAAGGTACGTCTCAAGGGTAGTGGAGCAATCCAGGGAATGGAGTAGCGTCCTCCCCTACATATCAGTGTAGTAGCTTTTGAAAAGGGAGCCTTCAGGTCACCCTCTACTACGGTCGCCAACTTTACTTACTTATAAACAATTATTATATAAAAAATTATTCAAAATGTAATATATATGTATGAACAATATTTGCCATTAAATAACCCACAATATTTGATACGTCATAAAAACAACGAAACCAAGCCAAGAATGCTTGTTATCACGTAAGCGATTGCAAAAACTTGACTGCAGATATTAAATAAATGTTATTTACTTTTACATAATCCAGCATACAGGCCTTACATCGCTTACAGTACTTACAGAGTGTCCCCTATAAAAGTACTGTCCAGATTAATCGCTGCTCAACTTGATTAGGTTGGAAGCGATACTTTCATAGTGAATCAAGTGAAGCCGACTGCATCTCTGCGTAGAGAGTTAAGACTCCCATCAAAGAATGTCCTAGATATGATACTTAACCACTTAATGGTGAGACTCCAGTCCTGGAGACTCAAGAAACGCAGAGTACTCCTTCAATACTCTGACTCCTGGGTCCATTATTACCTGGAGTGATAGTATCTGCTAGGGTTATATCAATGGGTCAAACAACATTTACTATATTTTTAACCATTTAACTGTGTTCAAAAGATTAATATTAGACTGCATTATTAATACGTAGCATTATTAATACGTAGCAGTATCTGAAATCATTTATCTTTGAGCAAACGATTGAATAATGTTGAATGGAATCATTAGTGTTTGACAGCGATACGAGAACTCTTTTACAAGTAATTATTATTGATATCAAATATAATAATTAGTATTTAATAGCAATACCTGAAATTATTTAACTGTGTGCAAGCAAATGATCTCTAACTTGTTTAAAAATAATGTTACCTACAAAATATTCACTTACAATTCATATATATAATACATGTATGAACAAGATTTGGCATAGAATAACCAACAATGGTTGATATGTCAAGACAACCAAACCAAGCCAAAACGAATCTTCAAGAAAATAAAATAGTTATTCATTTTATTTCTGAGATGAACATTATTATATCATTAAAATATAGTGAGTATTTTCTTTCAGTATTTTATAGCAACTCACTCAGGTCATTATTTTTACTATAGCGTAGAACATAGAGTATCGGAGACAATAATAAACGATAAGCTCTTGGCGAGACTTTAATCCATGCCCGTTTTGACAATAATATTATAGTTAAAATAATAAAATCCTGGTTTCGACCGATTGATTGGTTATAACGGCATGTCAACTCGTTTAAGGTTATTTTATGGCCAAAGGTTAGGGAAGCACGTTCAGTATAAGTTCATTTTACATTTTTTGTACAGTTGTTTCTTATGAGGTTGATGCTTTTGCACACGGACCTATTGAATACAAATGATTTTTAAAGGTATCTATTTGAGCCAAAGGGTGGAAGCTGACTGATTTTATTCCATCAGATAAAAGTTCTCTTGAGAGTAATAAGTTACTCAATATTACACATATTTCCATAACTATAGTCTCTCCATTAGATGCAGTTCAATGTCATACCCACGATAACCTCTTTTTTAGAGTGGGGCCTTACCCTCAACAGTTAGCGTTTTTTAATCCCTGTTGACAAAATGATCCGTAAAGTTTTGTTGTGTTTCCTTTTTCGAGTTCAACAAAACTAATTTAATGTTTAAATCACCATGAAAGTCGAAATTTATTCCATAATATATTTCGAAATCGATAATAAAACCTTTTTCTAGATAAGATTTGGTTTAGTTTCTTTGTGATAAATGATATATTAAACTTTGTGGGTTATCAAATGCTAAATTCATCCTTGTAGAAGAATAGTAGTGATAATTCTTAATCCATTGCTGAAATGATAAAGCAGTTCATACCTTTCCCAAGAGTATTAGTCCTAAAGTGAACGTAATAGCACAACTGGAGTTCGAACTCCCTTACTTTGAGGCGGCAGTTCAGTACTTTAGCCGTTAAGTCATAAGGATTCCTCCAACTTTGATTGTATATTTAATGATACAAACCTTGCCACTTTGTTCTAAAATGCTATTGCTGATATCATGAAGATCTACGTAGTGATGGAATTTGCAGTGACTGACAAAGTGCTACGAAAGATTTATTGGAATAATCTGAGCTAATAGGAATATACTTCAGGGATCAATTCATGAGCCTTTGCTGTCTTTAATATTCATAAATGGTTAACCTGATCTTTTAAAATGAGAAATCAAACTATTTGCTGAGGTTTTTACTTGTGACAAATCTAGGAGAGCTTTTTTAAGGCACCTCACCATTATCAAAAAACAGCACAAATGGATTCAGATAAATCATTATAATGGGAAGACATTTGAAAATTAACATTTAATATAAAAGAATGTAAACTATTACATAGTGGATCTAAACACGCAAAAGTTTAATATGAATTAAGCAGATGAAAAATCCTAAAAGTAAATGAGGATTGTGATCAAAGAGGTTGGCGTTGATGATACACTTGAAGCTGACAATCATTTGTCTATTGAATTAAAGACCAATGGAATTATTTGTTGGATTATCCGAAATATTATTTCAAGGGAGTTAAATACGGTTTTAAAAATACATAAAATTCTAATACGACCTAATATGAAATATTGTACTCAAGCCCGGGATCTAGGGTTGAGGCATGGAAATTAGAGTTTAATATTGAGATTGGTGAGTATACTAAAAAGAGCGACAAAAATAAATAAAGTAAAAGATTTACACTCATAAGGAGAGTTCTGAGAAATTAGGTTTACCTATTTTACTAGATGGAAGAATGAAAGGTAATCATATTTACCCAACCCCTCCGCTCGGGCAGGATATGACACATTTTTTAAGCGGAGTTTAACAGGTTTGAATTCAGAGTTTTTCTTCTCCTAGACTAGTTGCCACACTAAGGATGAAGAACTCAGTCTGCCCTACTATTTACCCATAGCTGGAGGGAGAGTAATTGGATTCATACCTTTCCCAAGGGTATTAGTGCGATGTGAAATGCCATCAGTCTCGTCCAGGATTTGAACTTGTGTCGCCCTGTCCATTTCCTACAACGATAACCATTGCACCACGGGTATCTCCATTAGAATGAGAGGTAATGTAATTGAAACTTTCAAAATATCTTATTGTATTTATAATTATGGTAGACATTTTTCCAAATTTCTCCACGAATTTGAAATTTACCCTCAAGGTATATTTAAAAAAGTAAGTCTCTTAACGAATTGAATTTTTTGCCCATAGAAAAATATATTTTTTGTAATAAATTTTTTATCAGATTTTAAAAAATTGGATTAGATAGGATGATTTCAGAAAAAAATGGTAAGAAAAAGAATTTAAACGGGCATTTTTGGGAGCTATCGGATTAATTAATTAACTGAATCTGACTATTATATTATGTATTTATAGAGTATAAGTTCTGTGAAAACATTTTTTAAGGTTGATGTGAGAAGATAGTAAAAAGCGTAGATGCTCAAGGTGGCATAGCAAATAAATAATAAATAACAAAGATGATAATAAATAATAGGTCTCTTTGATACAGCCAGAAAATCTCTAATTAATGCAACCCCACTAGAGAATATTTCATCAACTCTGGCACGATGAGACATTTTCAGACGTACAATAAATGGCTTGTGAAAGTTGTACAGGTTGGAAGCAAACCTCCTGGCAGATCTGTATTTGACTGAAAGCGAATGAAAATCAAACTCTACGTGCTGAGCCGAAAGCAAGAGTTTGTGACAGCGGCCTTAAGCCGGAGAAGTAGGCATTTTTAATTTGGAGGACATTTACTTACATCAAGATATTGCACTTGTCAAATAACATGTCATCAGTGTCTGTCCGAACATAGCGATTTGTCGATCGAATTTTAATAGATATGAAGTCTAAGCAAATCTCAACCAGTCTAGGTACAGTCGAGAGATTTACGAACTCTGAATCAGGTATCTTGGAGCCGTTTCGATGCCTTGAGGTCACCAGATATTCGTGCCGGGTGGCTGATATAGACATACTCTTCGCCTCAGAAGGCCGCTCCTTCGGGCTTTTACCGTCCTGTTGGACTAAGTTTATTGCTTGGTGGCTGCGGCACACCATTAAGGGAATGCCGACTGGGCCAAGAATTTTTGTCCCTACCTTGCCTGTGTTTTGACCTGTGCAAGGTCCCAACCATAAACCGGCCTTGTGCAATATTCTGATACGATGGGATATCAGGTCCATAACGGCTAGCATAGTTCCAGACAAAATAAACACAGTTTAATGATCAGCTTTTAAACTAAAAACAAAGCTATTTTTGTTGATGTAATGCTAACATCTATTTTCAAATTCAGTACGTTGGAATAAGGAATAATAATTAAAGTTCTGGATTTCAACCACGATGTAAACGAATTTGTATTCCAGCTGCGGTATTACGTTCTATTTCGGACTAATATCCATAAGAAAGTATTTCTGCGATGTAGCTTGATAATTTTTATCATTTAGAATAATTGGACTATTGACCTCATTTTAATTATTATACTCACAACGTTTCCACCGATACGTCCTTCAGCCTTCTTCAGGTGTTTTATGTCAAACACGGGAGCCTACACAAAACCTTGAACTGTTATTCAATAATAAATCAGCAGGTTCAATCCCAACTACAGATAAGAATAACAAGGAATACTTACTATAGTTTAACACTTGCATCCATTCATGGTTAACAGAATTTGAACAGTCTACCCCGATGGATTGAATAAAGGGTTAAATTCGAGATTCTGTGTTAGCACCCGAGTTCAACAGGAAACACCTCAAGAAGGCCGAAGGACATATCGGCCGAATCGTTGAGAGTATAAAAATGAAGATGAGGTCAATAGTCTGAATATTCTAGAAAAAGTATGAACACCCTGTTTTATCCTCCAAGCTATAGGTTAAATAGTATCACTACTATTGTTCTACAAGGATGGATTTGCGATTAAATAACCCACGAATGTTGATATGCTATTAAATAGACAAATTAAACCAACCTAATTAAATAATAACGTCAACTGCTTAAAACTGGGGTCTCACACTCAAGTACTCAAAAAGATCATTACGTCTATGGAGAGAGACACAGCAGCCCAAAAGATGTCCCCATTTATAATGCTAATCTACAATACAGTTGATCATTGTAAGTGGGATTTGTGAATTTAAAAAAAAAAGATAAAATAGAATCAGTGAGTTAATACCGTTCTCACTTTTGATGATTTCTCTTTTTTGCACTCATGGTAAAATTGCGGTAAACTGTGCAATCTCACTCTGGTCCTGTAACTCGGTTTGGCCTTTGGGGCACTATTCATATAGCCTGTCTTGAGCAAGAATAACTTAGAACCACCGATCTCTCTCCAGATCTACAGTTGGATTTGTAATATGATGACCGAGGGATTTCGTTTTATATATCTTGCCTTTGGGTTTCGTTAGGCTGAGAACCTTTCGGCACAGTGCATGGGTTAGTTAGGTACAAACTTGAGTGCAGGTGTTGACGTGCGCGCGGGGAGGATGCGTCATTCACAGATGTCAAAATAAAAATCCCAGATAAAAAGGTTGACCAGTGGATGTGAATGACGTCACGCACCGGAAGTGCGCGCAGAGGATTTGGGGGATTTTGAAAAAGTCAGTGAGTTGAGTCCTGCCTCGGAAGAAAATGGTTGACTTTCGCTTGCTCGCCAAAGCCTTTTGGCAGGTGTCGCACATGGTTTGGGGGAGATGGAAAAGTCAGTATAGCAAGACGGTATCTCTCTCCTTATGTCAAAAAACCTATTAACTCAAAGGTAATAAAAAGTTTCGTACCTGAACTAAGAAATCGTAAGTGTTTTTCGTGTTTCGGGATTCCTATGTTCTATGTATATGTTATATATGAACATTCTATGTACAGTTCACATATTCATGTATGGCTATGTAACAGATTTAATTCAAAGTTTTCCTTACCCTAGGCTAGTTTTAATACTAAAGTTAAAAAGCTCACTATGTCCTATTATTTACACATAGCTAAGCAGGGAGAATAGCTGGCTTCATATCTTTCCCAAGGCTATTAACTCTATCAAATCATCATCATCATCATCTCGTGCTGGCAGCACGGATATCCCTGACCCTCTCTCGCCACTCCTCCTATCGTTCATCGCCCTAGGTAGGTCTTCAGGACAACAACCTGTATCCTCACATAGCTGCTGAATGTACGTTCGAGCTGGTCGTCCTGCTTTTGCGCGGCCATGTGTGGGGATCCATAAGAGTACATCTCTTATGAGTTCATCTCTGCTTCTCCAGCAGTGTCCTACGAGGGTCGTTGGCGGTCGGTCGAGTCGGAGAGATACAGCTGGATGTTTGATGCTGGTAAGCTGAGGTCGGTCGAGTCGTTGAGTTCGGCTGGACAGTCGTCGCGGGCAGTTGAGGTCGGTCGAGGTTGGTAGATCGATATCCCCGGTTATGACGGTATGTTGTGGTTAACCAAGGATGTATCGATCCGGTTGCTGGCTCGTACGGTGGGTCATACGTGAGTCGGGTGTTGCAGTAGTAGAACAGTCCGTAACAGCGAGTCGTTACGTGGACTGCGTTGTACCTTGCAAGAGCGTCGAGATCGAGGAAAGGCTAGGGCCTTACTGGGCCCCCTAACCGTGAAGGCTTTGTTGTGTCCAAAGCCGTGCGGACGTATCGGACGAGAGCGAAGGCTTTGTAGGGTCAAAGCCATGCGGACGAGCGGACAAGAGTGAAGGCTTTGTCGGGTCAAAGCCGTGCGGACGAGCGGACGGGAACGAAGGCTTTGTCGGGTCAAAGCCGTGCGGACGAGAGCGAAGGCTTTGTCGGGTCAAAGCCGTGCGGACGAGCGGACGAGAGCGAATGGTACAACAAATATTATCAAAATAGAGAAAGCAAAAGCAACATTTAAAGTTTTAGCACATTTAAAGAATCCAAAAATCCACTCTCAAACATTTTCTATGGTTTTCTGTCTGTGTGAGAGTTGTCTGTCATCTCAGGTACACCTTCCCCATGACAATATAAATCAATAAGTTTTCTTACATTATGAAACAAAACAAATTTCCTCATTTTCTGTTGTATGTATTATTGTCTGTCATTTCAAGTTTATCCTCTATACCAAAATGAGTTTTCAAATCTTCCTTTTCTAACCTTATGGGAAAAAAGCTCCATTTTCTATTTTGTCAGTTTATTTTCTATAATCTCAAGTCACCTCTCAACCACAAGAGATCTTTGAAACCATCCAATGTAAATTTCCCAAACGTTCTTTTTTTAATGTATATGAAATTGGATTATTTCTTCTTCTCAGCATTTGATCTTGAAATGAACGCAAGTGAAATATTAAAATATCTTCTACTCTTCTTTAGGAAGAAATGTCGTCAGGGGCAAGGAAAAATTCCAAGTTTAGAAAAAAAATTTTAAATTTTAGTCGCAAAAATTATTCTGCCAGGGGCGATAGAAAAGTAGTTTCCAGGCTGTATTCAACTTGGAAGCCACGTGTCTGAGAGTCTTAGTTTCATGTAAACAGTAGAGATTCATCTTGAGCAGATGTATTTGCAAAAGATCAAACTCATCTACGTAGTCTGCATCAGTAATAGTTTCTCTGGGGTGTCGTTTATTAGCATGAAACTATTTTCTTTCATTAGATCAACTGACGTTCAACAAAGCGCGTAATCTAGGCAGATTATAAATAGAAATAGTGCCGTTGTATCTCCTTGCAAGATTCCAGTGACAATGTTAAAGAAATCAATGTCGCTATCAGGTGAACGAACAATAATCTTAGTGTCTTGGTAAAGCATCGTTAGAATGGTAACAGTTTCTTTTGGAAAACCATATGTTGAAAGTATTGGCTTCATTTTTCTCTATTTGGTCTCAAAAGCCAACATGGCCTGACCACAGTTCGTTCAGTTTTCGCAAAGTAGTCTCTACTCATTGGCCTTGTTCCAAATTTAGGATAGCTTTTTTAAGGCTCCTCATATGATGTTATAGTCGATGAGCTAGGTTAGCAGACGATTGCTGCTTCAAATTTTCCCTTACTGGTTCTAGCTCATGACCTTGTGCCAAATCTTGGACAGTTTTCCATGTCACCTCACATGATGTAATGGTTAATGAGCAAGGCTTGCAGACTACTGTTAGTTTAATTTTCACTTAACGGTCCGGGATCATGGCTTTGTGCCAAATCTACGAGAGTTTTTAAGACACCTAACATGATGTAATGGTTAATGAGCAAAACTAAAAAGTCGTTACCTGTGATTCATTATGATTATATAAAGTTACTAGCAGAATTACTTGATTAATTGGCGTAAAATAATCTTCACTTTTATCAGATGAAACATGGTAAACAATCATTAATATTTGACGAGTATTCCTTTTCACCTTAATCTTAGCTGCTTTTCTTCACAGTTCTTCAGATAATCCTTAGCCATTTGTAAACAACATAGAAGAAAAAGCAAAAGAATTAGCTTTTGGTGAGATTCGAACCTGTATCACTTCAAGATTATAAAGTTTATGTTTACCACAACGATTGCTTTATTATTATGGCCAGCAGATTCTATCTCAGTTACTGATCAAGTTTCGTGCTATAGACTTTGTATTTTCTCACATGCTTCTGAATTTGTTATTGTTTTCACATATACAAATAGTATCTAGAGTCGTAATATAATCTTGGGAAAAAACCCTGTAAAGTAAGCGAACTCGAACTCCAGTCAAGCTATTACGTTCACTTACGTGCAAATACCCTTGGGAAAGGTATAAACCCCTTATCCCCCATGTTATGGTTTAAATAATATCACTATTGCTCTCCTACTGGTATGGATTTGGCATTAAATAAACCAGGAAGGTTGATATACCATAAAACAAAGAAAGAAAGGGAATATCATCTAGGATTTTCATTAATGGTTGCTTGTAGTATTAATAACATGTAGGCTACTAAAAAATGACTTTTTCATAAAATTACGTAAAAGTTTTTTTGTTTTTTTTCATACTGTCTTCGATCCAAAATCTCTTTGAAATGATTTTTATAAACGAGTTGAATCTCATTCAGATTTAATTCAGTCAATGAGACCTACATATTCGACTGGTTCCCAACTGAATAAAAATCGAAATATTATGAGGCTGATATGATATATTAAAATTTCATAGTTTACACTGGTTTTTACATTTTTCTATGTCTCGGTATCTTCTTTTATTATTTTTTGGTTTATCATCAATTATTCACAAAGTAGTCACCGGAATTTTACTAGCGAATTTGATTTAATAGATATCCGTATATATCAATATAGGACTTCATAAACTGGCGTTTAAAATTTACTAAAAAGGGCATAAATATTATATAAGTCCCCAAACATTTTCATAATTTTATCTTATACACACACACAAACACACACACACACACATATATATGCATGCGTGTGTATGTAGGTATCTGTGTATGTGTCTCTATCTTTCTCTCTATATATATGTGTGTGTCTGTGTCTGTGTCTGTGCGTGTGTGTGTAAAGCGACTGGGTTTGTCTATGTTTTCTCAAAAAATCGTGTTGCCTTAACAGCCATTTCTTCCCGATTCAAATATATTTTGAGTTGGCAGCTATATGACTTGACAAATATAGAAATGTTTTCCTAAGGACATTACATAATTTATATTTATCATTTTTAAAATGACTTACAAAAAGTTTTGTTTTTTTTAAAGTAAGATTAATAGGTGGACGGTTGAGTTTTGGTCGATCACTCAGGACTTATATACGTCAACCCTACGCGGACACTGGATGCAGTCAAGAGGACTTACCAGAAAGTTCTCGTTGTCACTATGATTTTCTGATAATGATTTTTATTTAAACTTTTGTATTAATAATCTTCTTTTCTTTTTTAGATAAGAAATTGTTCTGCTCACAAATACAACAATATTCCACGTGGACCACAAAATATTTCGAAACAACAGGTAATCTAAAATGTTATAACATTTAAAACAAAACAAAAGTAACTAAATAATGGATATTCTAAAAAGTAATATTTCTACGGCAAATAGAATTATCAATCGAAAAACAAAGATAATCTAAAAACTAACATTACCGGAACTTTTACGATAATGCCAAGTCAGAAACATTGCAGAACCTAAAAAACAACAGTTCTACAAAATTTACAGTAATGAAACGTAATCGAAAAAACAATTCTCACAGTCTTGGTAGCAATGAAAAGTCACAAACAATGGATAATCAAAAAAGTAATCTCACAGTATTCGTAGGAATGAAAAGTCACAAAAAATAGTTAATCTAAAAAGTAATCTCACAGCATTCGTAGCACTGAAAACTCACAAATAATGGATAATCTAAAAAAGTAATCTTACAGCATTCGTAGCAATAAAAGGTCACAAACAATGGATAATCTAAAAAGCAAGTATCACAGCATTTGAAGCAATAAAAAGTCACAAATAATGGATAACCTAAAAAGCAAGTATTAGAGCATTTGTAGAAATAAAACGTCACAAAAATGGATAATCTAAAAAGTAATTTCACAGCATTCGTAGCAATAAAAAGTTACAAAAAGGGATAATCTAAAAAAAAAAAAAAGAAGTATCCCCGCATTTGTTGCTATAAAACGTCACATAAATAGGTAATCTAAAAAAAAGTAAATCTAACAGCATTCGTAGCAATGAAAATAAAAAAAAACAATGAATAATTTAAAAATAAAATCTCACAGTATTTGTAACAATAAAACGTCACAAAAATGGAAAATCTAGCGAGGAAAACTAAAAAAAAACAATGGATAAACTAAAAAGCAAGTATCGCAGCATTTGTAGCAATGAAAAGTCACAAACAATGGATAGCCTAAAAAGTAAGTCTTTCAACATTTGTAGCAATAAAACGTCACAAAAAATAAATAATCTTAAAAGTAATCTCACAGCATTGATAGCAATGAAAAGTTGCAAACTATGGAAAGTATCACAGGATTTGAAGCAATGAAAAGTCACAAACAATGGAAAACCTAAAAAGCAAGTATCACAGCATTTGTAGCAATAAAACTTCACAAGACATGGATAATCTAAAAATGTAAGTTTTACAGCATTCGTTGAAATGAAAAGAAAAAAAAGGAATAATCTAAAAAGAAAATCTCACAGCATTTGTAGCAGTAAAAAGTCACAAAAATGGATAATCTAAAAAGTAATCTTTGTATTTATAGCAATAAAAAGCAAAAAAAGAATGAATAAACTAAAAAGTATCATAGTATTTGCAGCAATGAAGAGTAAATAAAAGCAAATAATCTAAAAAGTAATTCTCCCTCTTACTTTTCCAACCATGCAAGTTAAAAACAATATGTAACCTAAAAAGCAAAGCTTCCACAACATTTATGAAAATAAATAAAAAAAAATAAAAAAAGAATAATCTAGAAATTAACGCTTCCACGGTTTTTACGGCGATGAAAATTCACTAAACAATTGATTAACTTAAAATGACGTCCAACAACATTTACTAATGCAACAGTCACTCAACAACGGATCATTATCTTATCTTGTTCACATTCACCTTCCGACATTATTTTTAAGTTGTTTGTTCCAGTTGTTTTCTTTTCTTTTTCTTTTCTTTTTTTTTGACATTTTCTTTTTTTTTTTTTTTTTTCTTTTCTCCTTTTTTTTCTTAAGAATCTTTTATTTTTATCGGGAAATATTTTTGAGGGTGTTTATTCATTAATCATCTTTATTGTACTTATGTTTTCATTACCTTCGTGTCACTGATAGCATCGTATTGGCTTGTTATGACAACAGCAGAAACGAGAATCTCACGAGTTCCGGCAAACAGCAGAGACCGACGTTGTTTGGAAAGATATGAGAAGCAAAAGTAGCAACACCAGAATTGTTAATATCGATAGGCTGATTCTTTCCCCCAATGTAAAATAAAGAATCTCAAAAAAAAGAAAAAAAAAGAATTTATTTTGCATTTGTTTACTTCTACTTTTTCTTCGCAATGTGATGTTTTTGTCTTAATTTTCTTATTGAAATTTTTTTCTTTTCTTTTATCTTTCTTTTTTTATTGCTTTTTACTAAGTTGTTTTGCGTCGAATATTTTCACTAACAATAAAAAGATTCTTCCTTATTTTCCAGATATTTCTTTCTTTCTTTCTTTTTTCTTTCTTTCTTTCTCAAATAATTTTCTCCACCTTTTTCTTTCTTTTTTTCTATCCTAACTGATCTACAAAAGATATATCTAATTTTCTTATCAGTTTTATGGACTTTATTCACCTTTCTCTTGTTTTGTTCATTCATTTATTTTCTTTCTTTCTCTCTCTCTTTCTTTCTTTCTTTCTTTCTTTCAGATGATATTACTTTAAAAGTGTCATTCTCTTTTTCCAAAAAACTTTTATAAGCTTTCTTCTTCTTTGTTACATTCATTTCCTTCTTTATTTTTTTCTCTCTCCTTTTTTGTCAGTTATTTTTTCCTTCTTTTTTGTATTTTTTTCGCTGTATTAATTTACGTAGTCTTTGAATTTCTTTCTTTCTTTCTTTCTTTCTTTCTTTCTTTCTTTCTTTCACTGTATTTCCACAACTTTTTCTTTCTTTCTTTCTTTCTTTCTCATAAATTAATTTTTGAAAGTGTACTTCTTTTTCCTAAACACGATTTCTTCTACCTTTGCTTTGTCAAATCATTTTTTTTTCTTTTCCTTATTATTTCTTTTTCTCACATCATATAACTACTGAAAATTTCTTGGTTCTTCGGAACATTTTCTTTTACTTCGTGGTATTTATCTATTTACATATTTATTTATTCATTTTATTCTATTTTTTCTTTGTATTCTTCTCGTCTATTTTGTTCCTATCACAATTCTCTTTTTCCTATTTTCTTTTATTCCTTTTTTATCTTTCATTCTTTCATCCTACTTTTGATGTTACGTTCCAAAATGTCTTCTTTTTTTTGCCAATTTTACATGGGCTTTCTTCTTAATTTTTAAAAGTTTCACCTCTTCCTTCCTTCCTTCCTTCCTTCCTTCATTTCTTTCTTTCTTTCTTTCTTTCGTTTTTTCTCGTAAATAAACTCGGCAAATCGTTTTTCCTCAAATGAGTTTCATGCACTTTATTTTGTTTGACGTTTTTTCATTCTCTCTCTATTTTATGAAAAAAATCGTTTCTTCTTTTTTTCTTTCATTCATTTTCCCTTCCTTTTCTCTTTTTCTTTCTCATATTCTCTCTATCTGTTTTTATTTTTCATTTTTTTTTGTTTCTTTAACGTAACTTTCATAAATGTTTTCTTTCGATGAATTCTGTAAATTCTTCATCTTCATTCACTTTTTCTTTCGTTTTTCTATCTTTCTTTCTTTCTTTCTTTCTTTTTCTTTCTTTTTTCTTTCTTTCTTCATTTTTTCTTTTTTTCTTTTTATTAAACTTTCAAAATTTCCTTTCTTACCAAATAAGTTTCATTCTCTTTATTTGTTTTCTTCTTTATTTTCATTGATTCACTTTTTTCTTTGTTTCTTATGATAAAACGGGAAAAATATCTTTTCTTCTTAAATAAGTTGCGTCAACTTTATATGATTTCTCCATTAGCTGTTAACAATTTCTTTCTTTCTTCTAATTTTTGAAAAAACTTTCTCATTTTTCTTTCGACTTCTTGTTTATTCTTTTTTTTCTTCTTTCTTTCTTTGTTGTCTTGTTTGTTTGCTTATTTATTTGTTTACTTCTTTCTTTGCTTCTTTCTTTCTTTCTTCCTTTCTTTCTATGTACTTTTCTTTATTCATTCATTTCATTTTTCATTCATGTATTCCTTATGTTTTAAATTCTTTCTTTCATTCTTTCTTTCACTCTTTCTTTCTTTCTTTCTTTCTTTCTTTGTGCTTCTTTCGTTCATTCTGTTTATCCTTCTCGCGTTCATTCTTTATACCATTTCATTCTTTCTTCAGATTCTGATTAGCCTTTTCTTTCTTTCTTTCTTTCTTTCTTTCTTTCTTTCTTTCTATTAAACTTTCAAAATTCTCTTTCTACCCCAATACGTATCATACACTTCATATGTTTTCTTCTTTATTTGTCTCATTTATTCACTTTCTTTCTTTCTTTCTTTCTTTCTTTCTTTCAAATCAACTTTAATTTATTTTCTTTTTTCTGTCTTTCTTTCACTTTTTTCCCTTCTTCGAATTTGCTCAATTGTTTTCAAACTTCTCAAGTTAATTTTGATGCTTTTCCCTTCACTCGACTTGTAAGTACTTTCTTTTCCTTTTCATTCATTCATTCATTCATTCATTCATTCATTCTTCTCTTTCCTTTTTTGCATCTCAAATATGTTCTTCCCCATTTCCGTATGGATTTACATCTTTGTAGCTTCATTTTTCAATTCGATGATTACAGTAAATAAAAAGGTAAAACTGTAACTATCTTTACGGTGTCTAACGTTTCAAACATTTAGGTTCCTGACAAACAGACTCTCCCAGGAGATGAAAAAAGTGATAAATACACAAGATTTTTAAATTAATATATCACAATGTAAGAACAAGATAGCCGTATAGAGTGTGATAAGCTATTTTTTAGAGGAGATAACTGTAATATTATAAGATCTACAAACAAGATTCAAAACATGTTTGCAGATCAAATTATCGAGTTTAAATATATCATTACATGATATCATTACTCACATTTAAATGTGTATAATTAAACGATATCATGATCCCCATATATCTAACTATCTACCTATGTATCTATCAGGATATTTATTACTTTCTTTTGAAAGAAATATCCTTTAGGTCATAATTCCTAAAGATAAAAAACTAAACGAGAAAGAAAGTAAAAAAATAAAGAAATTTGCATAAATTAAAGAAAAAAGAGGGAAAATGGATCTCTCTCTCTCTCTTTCTCTATCAATCTACCTATCTATCAATCTCTCTCTCTCTCTCTCTCTATCTATCTATCTATCTCTCTATCTCTTTATGAAGCTTGCTCTGAAAGTTATGCCTTTCAGTTTAAAACTCTTCATTAACAACATTAGAAAGAAAAAAGGAAAAAATAAAAAATGGAAGAAAGAAACAAACAAACAAACAAAAAACAAACCAAAAATTAAACAAACCAACAGACAAACAAATCAAAAAACATCTATACGAATGGAGTAAACAAGAGAATCGCAAAAAAATAAATAAATAAATAAAAGAATGAAAGAAAGAAGGAAAATTTAAAGAAATAAAAAGTAAATATGTATAAATTCAAATAAATTAAAGCAAAAAGAAAGAAAAGAGGAACAATAAAATTTTGGAAAAAAAGACCACACAGCATGAGACTATATATATATATATATATATATATATATATATCGTAAAGTTGCGCTGACAGCACGGATTTTCATGACCCTCTCTCTCTCTCTCTCTCTCTCTCTCTCACACACACACACACACACTCTCTCTCTCTTGCCCAGTCGTAGAATACACCGACTGTACCTCTGCAGAGGGGTAAAAAACCCAACGAGTGTCCTGGATATGACGCTAAACAATCTGATGGTGATACATGGGCTTCCAGGTCCACTCTGGCCCGGAGTGGTTGCACCTGATTGGGCCCTATCTATGGGTTAGATAGATCTAAACTGCATATTTATACTAAACTGAATTGTTTGAATTAAAACTGTTAGACTAAAATGAATAGCTTGAAATAGAAATGTTTTTGCCAATTAAACTCTGTACTTACATTTTAATTGCGTACTTATGTTAAACTGAATTGTTTAATAAAGAAATCTTTTGACAATTAACTGGGTGTAAACAAATTCTATACTTATACTAAACTGAATTGGCTGAATTAGAACTATTTGTCAAAAACATTTCTATCTCAAGCCATTCAGTTTATTCAATTAAACTGTGTACTCATGCTAAAATGAAGTGTTTGAAATAGAACTGATTATTTTTTTTAAAATGGATTTGGCATTAAATAACCAACAAAGGTTGATAAGCCATGAAACCCAAACAACCTCTCTCGCTCCCTCTCCCCCCTCTCTCTCTCTCTCTCTATCTGTCCCTATCGTCTATTTTTCTCGGGTGGTCCTCCTAACCCATCCAGTTTTCGCAGAGAACTTATGTAAGTAAATTCTTGCTAATCTCTCAACACTGGCCTGTCCATGTGAAGGGGTCCATAGAAGAACGTCACAGGAATTTGTCCTTGCTTCTCCAGCAGTGCCCTGCATGCCGTGTTTGTATTACTTGGATAGTTTTTGAAATAGAAGGTAAGTGGCTGTACACCTGCTGCTTTGTTGGGTGTTGCTCCTCGGATTTATTCAAAACAGCACGTAGCATTCGCGTGTAGTTCCTATCTAACTTTTTCTTCGTGCGTTTTGTTAGCGTCTAGGTGGTGCATCCATACAGCAGTATTGATATAGCCTCACCCTGGAAAAATTCTGTTTTATGTTACCAGATAGATCAGATTTTCAACTGAACGATAACCTAACAATAGCGGTCCACACCATCTCACGGCGAATGCAAACATCAGTTTCAGTAAATGAGATATTGATGTCTAAGTAGGTAAACCTCTCTACTAATTCTAGAGGCCTGTCACTTAAAGTGGACACTGCTCCTTCTCGTTTAAAACACAGGAACTGTTTTCTTTGCGTTCTCGTGGAAATCAATGCCTTCTGCATCTTCGTCTAGGTTATGGAATAGTTGCTCAGCTTGAGCGGGTGTATTTACACGAAGCTCAAGATCATGTGCATAGTCTGCGTCTGTTATAGTTTCTACAGGATATTGCCTGCTTTTTGCTTTTTTGTGTATATAAAGCCATTTTCTTTTATAAGACCGATCGACGTTCGAGGTACCCAGTCTAGGCAGATTATAAAGCAATACGGTGCAAATGTATCTCCTTACAAAAGTCAAGCGACAATGTTGAAGAAGTCCGTCTCGATCAGGTGTGCAGACCATTGCTTTCGTGCTTTTATAAAATATTATTATAGCGGTAACTTTTTCTATGGGGAGACCATATATTCGTAGCATTTGCTCCATCTTTCCCACAATGGAAAGAAATAAATGCCCACGAAAAACATACAAAATTTAGTGTTGCCTCGAGATTATTTGCACGTACTCCTTAAAGGATTCGACGGTCACTAAGCATCTGTGAAGTTGTTGAGCAATTTCTCTGAAAACTGTACAGAGTTTTCCTGAGAATTCGGTCGATTTCATCTTTAATGCAGTTGAGAAGCAGAGTATCATAAATCTTTGCAATTCTAGAAGTAAGACCAGATCTAGCTGTAATCTGCAGGCTCTGTAATTCTTGCTGATTCCGAGGGCACTTTTTGAGAAGAAAAGAAGGATGGAGCCGCTTGTCCATTTCTCTATTGTATTTTGCTGATAGACTGCGTTCGATAATCAAAAAGTATGTTATCAAATTTCTTTGTCTTCTATTCCTCTGGAGGTATTTCTTCGAGACCTGTATCTTTTCTGCCTTTATTTTTATCAGTACAACGTCAATTTCTTACTCCATAATTTAATGCCTAGTTGGCCATAAATATTTTTGGGGAAGGTTTATTAGTGGTTTCAGGGGAGTTTTCTAGAAGATTCTTGAAATGTTATTTCCAAATCTGTATTCTCTCTTCTTGGCTGGCAGCTTTTAGTTTTACCCTCGTGGTGTTCTTCTTTCCAATCACTTCCTTTTCTGTCTGCATTGCTATACGTTATTTTTTACTGAAAATATTTGACCATCTTTCTGATTATTATGATTTCGCCTTGAATGTATTCTAGGTGTTCTTTTTTTGTATGAGTTACTTCTCACTGGGGTCTCTTAAGTTTCTGGCCATTGGCATTTGGTGGGTTTCTTTTAGGTTTCTTTGGATTGAAGGCCTATTAACTTTTGAAGTTTACTCTATGCTAAAGCCATCCGTCTAAAAGAACAGTAGTAGCACTATTTTACCTATAGCTGGGAGGATAAAGAGGTTCATACCTTTCCCAAATGCCCAATCAGCTGGGGCTATAGAAAACAACAAACGACACTTCTGTAGAGGAGTAAAAGGAAACTCAACGAGTGTCATAGATAAGACACTAAACAACTTGATGGTACTATTTACCAACCCCTCCGCTCGGGCAGGATATGACACAAGGTCAATTTTTAAGCGGAGTTTAACAGGTTTGAATTCAGAGTTTTCCTTCTCCTAGACTAGTTGCCTCACCAAGGCTGAAGAACCTAGTCCGTCCTACTATTTATCCATAGCTGGAGGGAGAATAAGGGGGTTCATACCTTTCCCAAGGGTATTTGCCCGAAAGTGAACGTAATAGCGCGACTGGAGTACGAACTCGCGTACTACGATTCCGCAGTTCATCGCTTTAACCATTACACCACGAGGACACCCCTTGATGGTGAGGTTCATGTCATTCAGGAGCTTTAGGGGATGCGGAGCACCCCTTCATTGCTATAGTTCCTAGGTCTACTAGTGCCCGGAGAAGTTGCAACTGATAGGGCTCTTTCGATGGGTTAAATAGAACTAATCTGCGTATTTAGGCATAAATAAATTACTTGAAATAGAACTATCTTGATATTCAAACTGCATACATATTCTAAACTGAATTGCTCGAAATAGAACAGTTTTTGACATTGAAACTTTACTACTGTAAATTCAATTATTCGAAAACGAACTGTTTTGACATGTAACTGTGTGTAAACAAAAACTATACCCATACCAAAGTAAATTGTTTGATTTAGAACTGTTTGAATAAATTGAATAGTTTGAAAAAGAAATGTTTTTACAGTTAAATTGTGTACTTATGCTAAACTGAATTACTTGAAAAAGAACAGTATATTTGTATAAAAATGAATTCGGCATTAAATAACCTAAAAGTGTTGCAATGCCATAAAACCTAAACAAACCGTTCCCAAGGGTATTTGTTCAAAATTGAGCGTAAAAGCATACTCGTTTACATCGCTTTAGATATTACACCAGGAAGACACCCCTGGGTTTATTTTAAGTAAGGATGTAATTTATCTTGCTTTATAATAGAGTTATTTGTTATACTAGAATAAGTCGGATTTTTCTTTCAATTGTTCGGAAAATACTGTCTGATTTTAATATAATCTGTTTAAATTAAACATATAAGCTCGAACGTATAATTTTAATTAGAGTTGTATACTAATTTCATATTCCTAATAGGAAAAGTGTCTTTTTTGTGAATTTTATTTTGAAGGTTATACGTTCCTAATCACGAATTTGAAAAAAAGAAGTAATGTGTTTACTTTTTTGCATGAGCTCAAGCTTGGTCATTGTTGTGGTATCATCCCTGTTTTGAAATAGAATGAACTCTTCCAATAAGGATATAATATTTGACGGTAATCCATTCAGGGAATTTGTAGCAAGAACTCCACTGGTGGCATTGTATGTCTTGTTTTACCGTCATATATAACCTTTATTCTTCTCTCTTAATACGTGCTTGCCATACTTATTCTATGCCCTTTTCCGAGGACATGACACTTATAATGCCTCTCAAACAGCTGCTAATATCAACAGTGCATCGAGTGAAATATCTACTAGTGATCAGACTGTACATAAACGGGGATACTAACCTTAAATATCAAGAGAGTAGAGAATATCCATCTGCAATTAACGACCAACATTTGAAAATACTTGGTGAACAAAATCCGCGTCAAAATGTCAAAGAAATATTTCACACAATGTGTGTCAAAATTTCAACAATATCAGATCATCTTAAGAAAATTATAAAGGCGAAGAAACTCGATAATGGGGTTCCACGTGAATTCAGTGAATATTTTAAAGTGTGTTCGATGCTGTTTCTGCGAAATAACCAATTTCTTGATAGAACAGTGACTTGTAACGAAAATGGATCCTTTATGATCATCTAAATGAACGGCTAAATGGTTTGATCTTCATGAAATACTCAAAGACTTTCCGAAACCAAAATTCTACGAACAGAAGATTATGGTGAATGTCTGATGGTCTGGCATTGTTGTTATCTATTACAGATTTCTGAAATCTATTCAGAGCATTACAGAGGAAGTTTGCTACTACCAAATGGTTTAAAGGTATATTCAGTTAAGCAAAATGCGATCAGTACTGGTAAATAGACAAGATCCAATTTTGCTTTATCCCAATGCTCTGCCACGTTAGACCCTCACTGTCTGATAATATGAGACTTCATTTTTTTACATTTAGTATATTCTCTCTATGTCTCACCCACCGACTATCTTACTTTCAAGCATCTGGACATCTTTTTGCACAAGAAAACATTCCGTTCTAAAGAAGTAGTAACTTCATTTACCTATTTCTTAGTATAAATAATCTTGTTAATTGATAGCAGAAATGCATGGATTTTTCAAGGATCATATTTTGACAAAAGTTCACTCTCCGGAGGGAGACATACACTACTTCGACGTTGTATCAGGTGTGCTGCAAGGAGACAAATTAGTTCCATACCTCTTTATCATCTGTCTGGACTACGCGCTTAGAACTTCTTTTGATAAAATAAAAGAAAACGGTTTCATGCTGACAAAGGAAAGAAGCAGCACATACCCCGCACATATAATTACGGACGCGGACAACGCCGATGACATAGCGCTTCTGGCAAATGCATCCGCCCAAGCCGAAACCCTGTTACATAGTCAGGAAGGGGCAGCTGCTGACATACGCCTCCATGTTAACGCAGACAAGACATGTGCTTAAATCAAAGAGGCGACATCTCCACACTAAGCGATAGCTCTCTGAAACAAGTAGACAAGTTCATCTACCAAGGAAGTAGTGTCTCATCAGCCGAGACCGACATCAACACGCGACTGGCACAGGAACGGACAGCTCTCGGTAGACTATCAGTCATATGGAAGTCAGACCTGGCCGATGAAAAAAAAACACAGTTTCTTCAAAGCAGCAGTCGTATTGATACTACTGTATGGATGCACTACATGGACGCTAACAAAACATATGGAGAAAAAGCTCGATTGCGATTACACAAGAATGCCGTGAGCAATAATGAAAAAGTCCTGGAGGCAGCACCCACCAAAAAATCAGCAGTACGGCCACTTACTAACCATGACTAAAACTATCCATTTATACGAACCAGACATACGGGACACTGCTGGAGAAGTAGGGACAAGCTCATAAGTGGACCCATTCACATGAACGAGCAAAGGCAGGACGACCAGCTAGAACCTACACACAACAGCTCTGTGCCGATACATAACCTTGAAGACCTACCGGGAGCTATGGACGATAGAGAGGGGTGGAGGGAGAGGGTCAGAGCGATCCGCGCTGGTGGCGTGACGTGACGATGATGAAAATACAGTACAAATTCATAAATTCAGGAATCAAAGATTATTCTAAATTAAGATTTTATTTTACTAACAACCCAAAATATATATATCGTTTCATAATATATGAGATGTAGGAATTTGACACAACGGAAATCACAAGCAATGTACAACAGCACAAAAATGTTAAGCAAGCAACTGAAAACCACATAGACATTTAAACAAACAAATCAGCAAATATATCAAGAAGTCGTCTTCAGACAAGCATTGGCACAAAAAGCAAACAATTATCTAAATCACGAAGACTAAATAGTAGTTTGGAAGGCGATTTTAAAAAAAAAGGGTAAATAAAAGAAAATTGAAAATTACAGAGATGTTTACTTCCCGGATTCAGTGTTTTGCTTCTTTTTTTTTTTTTTTTTTTTTTTTTACTTTTCGTTTTTCTAATTACAAATGACGTAAAAATTCAAGAATACTATTCTGGATGTTACAAGAAGTCTCCCTGTCGTTTTGTGTTTACAGTTTTCCCATTGTTTTGATTCCGGTTGATTTATGCAGATAACCTACCAAGTATCGGTGTTTAGACAAGATCATAATTGAAATTCCTTGTTTGTATTACGTGTAGATTTATTCCAAGTACCTAAGCGCGACCGTCTAATAACACAAGATTGAAATCAAAATTTTTTAGCCTTGTCGGTTGGAGTTGTAGAATACACCGACTGCACTTCTGAAGAGTGTTAAGACTTTCCCAACGAGTGTCCTAGATATGACAATAAATAATCAGATGGTGTGGTTCCAGTAATGCTGGAGCTTAGAAGAAAGTGGATTACCCCTTCATTGCCATCTCGCCCAGGGCCATTCTGGCACAGAGTGAAAGCACCAAGGATCCAATCTATGGGTCAAATACAACTAAACCGTGTGCTTAACTTAACTGAATTGTTTGAAATAGAAGTGTTTCGATATTCAAACTGTGTACTTGTGCTAAACGGAATTGTTTGAAATTGAACTGTTTATGTGTATAAAAATAGATCTGGCATTAAATAAACAACAATGGTTGATATGCCACAAAACCAAACCAAATCAAACCAAACCAAAAGTTCTTGCCAGAATTGCACAGTTAACAACACACACAAAACTAAAAACCAGAAATAGAAAGATAAAAATATTTCTTTGGTATAAATAATGAAACTAATTCACACATTTACCATCTCTATCTTTCTGTATGCTCGTGAATACTGAAGCCTCACCGTTGACCTCCAGAGACGCATTTAAGCCCTTGAAATGAAATGCTAACATAAGATCTTAAACATCACAAAGGAGCAGGTCAGACAAAGAATGCCTACCACCTTTGGGTCACATGTCAGAAAAGAAAAATGATGTGGTATAAACATTTGAACAGATCATCTGGCCAGTCAAATGTCACCCTGCTGCAAGGTACATAGGCGGGTGGAAGACGAAGAAAAGACAGAAGAGGTGGGTAGATAACACCCAGGAGTGGGCATGGTAGGCTTTCGTTGAGTCGCCGACTTTAACTGAGGACCGAGAGAGATAGAGGGTAATTGTCGGGATGTCATCAGTGCTACCACTACAATAGTAATTCCCAACGTGGGAGCACATGCCTCACCAGCGGGGCTTGTTTGAAGACCATATTAATGACCTTTTTAGCTTCCTTCACGTGAATTGCAGTAAAAATTTTGAATTCGTTAGAATTAAATATTACGGTGGGGGCATCAGAATTTTAGAAATACTGAAGCGGGAGTGACCCAAAATCGGTTTGGAACCACTGCTCTACAACTATCCTATCTGGGGTTATGAGACTGATGATGATGATGATGATGATTTACATTTAGATAATCGTCCCAAATCAAGCATTATCTGAAATGAGTTTATCCTACAACACGTGCATTTTTTCTTTTTTGTTTTTGGCTAATTAAATATTAACAGTTTAGCTAATTCGTAACAATATTTCATTGTTTTTCAATACAGGCTTCTATGTAAAGTGACATGTTTTTCCCAGCCTCACTATCGGGAATAACTTGAGAATTTCTTTTTCACAGATTATAATTTTTTTTTTCCAATGACTAAAAGGATTCTCCATTTTCTGTAATCCGTTGTTGATCGTCGAAAGGAAAAGAGCAAATGGATTATCTCTTGACAAGCAAAAGAGTAATCTAAAGGAAACTATAATTCGCCAAATGTCTTTTTTGTCTCTATCTCAGCACATAACACGAGTATGATTTAAGCTATAGCCACCAGATTTTGTTGGGTTCGTTTGACTTCTGATGTTCATTCGACGGCATATCAACTCCTTACAGATTATTACAAGAGGGAATGCCCTATCCGTGGGACTTAGAATACGTTGACTGCATCTCCTGCACAGGGATAAGACTCTTCCAAAAAAAAGGGGGGCTTCTATCTATGATACTAAACTGGATCAGATGGTGAGTGTAGAGTATCCCTTTATTGCCGTTGCTCCCTGATACACTGCGATCCAGAATGATAGCCCTGGTTAGGGTCCCATCTCATTTACTGCAAAGGGATATAAAAGGAGCTAGTGCTGACAACAAACAAAAATATTCAAATCGATAAATCTCTAGATCGTCTTTCACCACGAAAATTCTAGAACTCTTCACGTTTATATAGAGAATTTCCCATAACTTGACGGATGGACACTTGTTGTTTAATGAATCGGTAACGGGACCTGCAGGTAGCTCGTTCGATTCTCATTGTGTTACATACTTCTGGCTTTATGATAATCTAAGATAAACTTAGTGATAGCTAAAAATATAGAAATCATCAGAGAAAAGAGAATAGTTCCATGTTTTTCTTTCTTTTACAACAGATGGAAATAGATAGACATAATGGGAGACAGAGACAGATGAACAGACTGAAAGATTGACGAAGAAGCTCTGGAGTGATACAGAGACAGGCAGGCTGATAAAGTGAGTGGGTGATAAGGAGATGAACTGAGTAATACAGAGAGAGAGAGAGACAGGCAGACAGACAGAGTGATGCAGAGGTAGACAAAGTTTAATACACACAAACAGATAGACGAACAGAACAATAAAGAGACAGATGGGCCAACTGACAGCATGATACAGATGTAGACAGTTAGAGAGAGACTGAGACAGGAAGAGTAATATCATTAAACAAAATAAAACAAACCAAAAATGTCTCTTTTACAATATTTGGAGTCAAGTAAAAACTCCCACCAAACGGTTACACATACAACTCACACGCGCACACACAGATAGATAGATAAAAACCGACCAGAATTATAGAAAAATAAGACGATAAAAAATTCATAGTGTTTATAAATTTTTCATAACTTTTCAACCTGTATGATATTCATCAGATAATGAGCGGAAAATATTTAAGGTTTTAGAAAAAAATATTGGGAAATGTTTCAAATTTTGTCATGACAAGGTTATTAGGAATGCTGATTATCACGAAAGTTTAAAAGTGGGAAACAAAACGAACATTCTACGTAATATATATATATATATATATATATATATATATATATATATATATATATATATATATATATATATATATATACACTGACAGACAGGCATACAGACATATACATAGACAGACACACACAGTGATACAGAGGTAGACAAAGTTACATAGAGACAGAGTATACACAGACAGACAGACAGGCAGAGCAATAAAGAGACATATAGGCTGACTGACAGAGTGATACAGAGAGACGTTATGATACAGCGATAGACAAAGACAGGGTGGTACAGAGCTAGACACAGATAGAGTGTAACATAGACACACCGACGGCCAGCGATAAAGAAACAGACGGACAATCTGATAGACCGGCAGAGCGGCTTGCATAGTATAAGAATGCTAAGATAAGAATGCTAGCTGACCATTTTTACTGAGTTCGATTTTTACTTGCGGCCTTGTACCAAACTAACCTGAGCTTAACAAACGACGACTTGACTCTGACGGAAGCAACTCCTACTGGTTCAGTTCTAAGGAATCGTTTTACTATTATAGCAACCAGCTGCCATCTAAGGTTTGACCTCTTAGCCAATGACTAAGAGAATGTTCTCTTACTCTGTTAAAGTGCAGCTGCGAACTGACCTCAAGGCCAAAGATTTTTCTGGTGTCGAGTGGAAGTTCTTCAATCTTCTAATAGATTATCTTTATCCTCCCTTGAATGTGGTCTCCTCAAGATCAATGGAAGTAACACAAGATCATCTAAACACATTACATAAAGAAATGAGTTGTGAACACTTTATTTATATAGGGCGTATCAAAAGTTACCTGAATTGTTCTTTTTATAATTGAATAATAACACGTGAATTTGTATATCAGAACAATAATTAAAGTAGTATTATCAGGTATTTACTAGATGGGAATATTATTTTAATTACCAATTAATTCAGTTGAATTCAAATAATATATATATACGTGGTGCCTTCAATATGTTTCCAGACTTTTTTGTACAGGCATTTAAAATTGTCGTAGACTCTTGAAATTCAGTATATTATTGCTGAGATGACTGACCAATTTTTATGATTTCAGTTTTAAATGAACACCTACAGCAGGAATTGTAATACACCCTACTAAAACCTGATTGTTACAACTGATGAATTTCTAAAATGCAATCTGGACGTGGGGACACTTTAGAAGAACGATATGCAATAAAATTCTGTTTTAAACTTGGAAAAAATGCCACAGAAACATATGTAATGCTTCACACGGCTTTTCAACCACCTTGTATGAATCGAGCATCAGGTTTTGAGTCGCATAAGATATTCAAGGAAGGCAGGGAGAGATGAGTGGTGTGGGAGGAGTAAGGAAGTCTATACACCAGAGTTGATTGGCCAAAGTGTTAGGGGCAGGGTTACTATGTTGAGGTTTTAAGAGAGTTCAGGAAGAGATTCCGTCGGAAAAGGCCAGCACTCTTCAAATCGGGTCAGTGGCATTTCCACCAGGACAATGCACAAGTCCACAACTCCATCCTTGTCACAGACTATTTGACCAAGATGGGCATCAAGACAGTTTCTCAGCCTCGCTATAGTCCAGACGTTGATCCCTGTGACTTTTGGTTATTCCCTCAGCTCAGAGGTTGTCGTTATGAGACAACTGAGGAGATGAAAGAGACTGTGACGAAGATCATTGACACGCTCACACAAGAGGATTTCGACGGGGCCTTCCAGATGTTGTTGGAACGGTACAACAAGTGCATTGCAGCCGGAGGAGATCACTTCGAAGGGGACAAGAGTTTCATTGTGTACTATCAATAAAAATGCCCATACGGAAAAAGTCTGGAAACTTATTTACTGATCCTCGTAAATATATATATATATATATATATATATATATATATATATATATATATATATATAAGTAAGAAAAGTTGGAGCCTATAGTCGTGTGCAATCCTAAAGCTCACTTTTCATTGGCTACAACACCAAGGTGTAGGGTAGGGTGCAATTATTTTCCTTGAATAGCTACACTTTAACATTCAGCATTATAAGGTACCAATTCAAGTGGTCGGTATCTTATAATGCTGCATGTAAACCAAGACAGCATCAAGTACCATTTTTTGAGCCTTTGGTATGACTCGCGTTGCGTCCTTCTCTCATGTCCAGACGATATTCTTAATATTTTGATATTCCAAGTCGTAGGGATATTTCACGGATAATAATAGTGAAAAAGGTATCGGCAACAGATTGAAGAATTATTGCACGACGACAATATATCAGAATGCCTCTAGCTAATTAAAATTAAACACAATAGGAATTTCAACTACATATTAAATACACTGATTACGTTAGCATTCAGTTAACATAATATAAACGCATAATAAAGTTCGAACGATATATGTATAAGACTTATCTGAGGAACGATGTCGAACGCTAATACTCGATATAGATGTGATCGAAAAGTATGGTCTATTAGGCTTTTGTGTTGCCCATTTTCCCGCGCTTAGTCGTCTCTTTTCTTTGCAACTTCTCACGCCGCTTTCCCTTTCTAAAAAGTACATGCCGAGGGTCTCTGTTCAATTATGTCGTTTCAATTTAACCCTCCCCGCCGACCCGACAAAAATAAAAGAGTCTCATTCTTTCCGGTCCGCAACCTCAAATTTCTCCTCTCCCAGTGTGTCTGCTAATTACTGCAATGTACGTTACACTCGACCTGAGATTGAACCCTGGTCTCCCGAGCTAGTGGCGAAAACTCTACCTACAACCCAAAGAGCCGGTAATACACACACACACACACGCACATATATATATATATACATATATATATATACCAACCCCTCCTCTCGGGCAGGATATGACACAAGGTCAATTTTTAAGCAGAGTTTAACAGGTTTGAATTCAGAGTTTTCCTTCTCCTAGACTAGTTGCCTCACCAAGACTGAAGAACCTCGTCTGTCCTTCTATTTACCCATTGCTGGAGGGAGAATAATTGGATTCCCAAGGGTATTAGTGCTATTTTAAATGCAATCAGTCCGTATATATATATATATATATATATATATATATATATATATATATGTGTGTGTGTGTGTGTGTGTGTGTGTGTGTGTGTGTGTGTGTGTGTGTGTGTGTGTGTGTGTGTGTGTGTGTTCAAATAAGATGTTGAATTCAACAGATTTCAGACGTATGGATACAAGTTCACCTGAAGATCAGGTACGTGAAACACTGAGTTATTCCGTACTTTTGATGTTAAAATGCAACAGTTTATCTTGTAGCATGTCTTGTGAAGGAGCCCATCCCTCATCAATTCCACAAATGTTTGGAACTTTCCTTCTTCTAGATCCGTTGCCCTACCAAGATTAATGATCTCAGCCTACCCTATTGATTATCAATAGCTGGAAGGAGAATAGATCGATTCCTACCGTTCCGAAAGTTGTAACCCTATGTAAAATGCAAACATCCTCGATTAGAGACTGGTTGCCAACAGTTTATAGATAAGGTTTATTAAGATTAAATCAAATACAGAAAAGATGCAAAATTTTACTCGACATTAGCTTGACACCTTGCGGTCAAATTCTTATATGCTAATGCTTCAGTTTTTCCTACCTTTCCAGATTTTTCCAGCCATACAAACTGCACGAATAAATGATTCGGCATACACTTCAAGACTTTACAAACTCTACCAGTGGAACAGGGCTTACAAAGCCAAGAATATTTATAGCTTCCAATTTCTCGCCATTCTATCTTCCTTTCAGTCTTCTTTTATTGAAAATCCACCAGTCCGTGGAACACCATGTAGGGATTTTGTTGCATCGGTAAAATTTCGTTGTCACGACGATTTCTTTGACCACTATGATAAAGGGAAAGAATAAGAAACAAACAAAAAAATAAATAAAAAGAAAAAAATGAGAAAAAGAAGAAAGAGAGAAAGAAATACATATAAAGAAAATGAATTCAAAAGGTGTGAAAGAAAAAGAGAGAGAGAGCGAAAGAGAGGGAAAAAAGAGAAATGTAGAAAGAAAGAGAGAGAGGGAGAGAGAGATGAGATGGGAATGTGCAAGCGAAAATAGAGGAAATGAATCATAGAAAATAAGAGAGGAAGAAAAATACAAAAAAGAGAGAAAGATGAAAAAAAAAGATAAGTAAAGAGAAAAAAGAAAAAAAACAGAGGAATTGACGAGGGAAAGATGTAAGGGAGAAAAAGACAAGAAAGAAAGAGAGATGAGAAAAAGCCAAAAAGAAAAAGAGAATGAATGTGAAAAATAAAGAAATAAAAAAAGAAAAAGTATCTGTGCCACTGTATGGTTGCACCACTTCTTGGTCTCTAATAAAACGCTAAATTGGAATTACAAAAGGATGCTGTGATTAGTTTTCTTCCAAGCCTGGAAGGAGTGCCCTCAAAAAACAGCAGTTGTATAGCCATTTATATCCCATTTCATAAATCACCCAAGAAAGGAGAGCAAGACACACTGGACACGGCCGGGGGTAGTAAGGATAAAATCATGAGGAATGTTTTCTAATGAACTTCTACACATGGTCACATCAGTGTTCGGCAGCCAGTAAAATTTACATTCATTAATTCTGTGTAGACTCTGGATACCATCTAGAGGACTTACTGCGATGGCCGATTTTGGTGGATGGTGAGAGAGAAAGAGCACTGAAAATGATGATGATCATCATGATACCAGTGTCTAAAACTGCAGAAAATTGGAAAGGATGGCTTGAGAAAGCTTTGAAGAGGATGATGATCAGAATGATGATACCAGCGCCAAAAAAACAAAAACCAAAAAAACATTCACAATGGCAGAAGTATTGGGAACACAGTGAAGTCACTAACAATGACATGCTGGGGCAGCAGAATACTCTGACTGCATCTCTGCAGAAAGGTAAGACACCCCCAACGAGTGTTTATAAAAAAAAATTGATGATGAGGTCCCAGTAATGTTGCAGCTTTTGGTGAATATAAATTACCCTTTTATAGCCATCGGTTCCACGTTCACTCTGACTGGAGTGGTAGCACCTGATAGGGTCATATCTGTGGGTCAAATGGAACTAAACTGTGTGCTTATGCTAAACTGAATTGTTGGAAATTAACTGTTTGAAATTTAAACAGCGTACTGATTCTAAACTGAATTGTTTGAAATAGAACTGTTTTTACATATGACTATGTAAATAAATGAATATTTAATTGAATTATGAATGATAGCAATATGTGGAGCCATTTAACTTTCTTGACTAAAATGAATAACTCTAAATAGAAGTGTTTTTGACATTTAAACTGTATACTTATGCTAAACTGAATTGTTTGAAATATAACTGTTTATGAATAAAAATCGATTTGGCATTGAATAACCTACAAAGGTTGATATGCCATAAAACCAAACCAAAGTAAACCAAAGTAAATCGTCATACTACGGGAGTAGTCCTCGAAAACTTACAATAGTTTAGATTTGGTAAAAGCCATAAGTATAGGGCTCCCAGTTTAGACCGAACTGAAATGTCTATTCAACAACAAGATTAGTTTTTTTCTAAACTGTTATAGTGCAATGAGTTTTGCAAAATACAATCAAATTATATGGTCATAAAAACATTAACTTCTATCTATACAGGTAAACAACGAATACATTTTTCATCTTTGTGTGTGTGTGTGTGTGTGTGTGTGTGTGTGTGTGTGTGTGACTAATCTATATTTTAAATTCATTTGAATATCATGTGACTGTTGAAACACTCGATACTTCAGATTTATTTTATACTTTTCAGGCATTCCAAGATTCGCATGGCGTTCTTACCGAGTGGGTGTTATTAAATTGATCGCTGGCTCCTAGGGGCCCTTCCCCACAGTATTACCTATTTAACAGGGCTAAGTTTATAGATTTATGCCTGAGTTTACCCAAAAATAGAGAATACCATCGGGACAAAGCATTTTTTGAATAATCATTAATGTTTCGTTTCGTTCGTGGCTACCCATTATAAAATGATTCACCGACAAATCTGACATGGGAAGGTGGATAAATAAACACCTGCTTAAAAGAGCGAAGTTTAACGCTTCGCACTTGAAGCCCCCCACCCAAAAGGGAAACGCCGAGGAGATCAAGCAATTTTACAAATAGCCACGGATGTGTCTTGACTCGTTCGTGTCCCTCCACCATAAAATGACTTTATGTCTGGTTGGGGATCGGATAAATCCATATATCAGATTTTGTTTATATGCTTTCCAGGTTTTCCAAACGTTTTCGTTTTGTGAGTGGTTTAAGTTTAATCTCCATCTCCTAGGCGTCCTTTTCAATCAGCAGCACCTGCCTCCTTGTCTAAAGGAGGCAAGGCTGAGTTTAGATTTTGTTTGATAATCTGATATGACTCATTGATGCATTTATCAACCCCATCCCGCATGCGTTGACCGTATGTGACGCAAATTCAGATTTATGTACCACAGGAAACAAGCCTTACAGGTGGCAGGTAAGAATAATGCCTTACTCAGATCGATTTGAGAGCGCCTCTGACATCGTTTCATAAACCTAAACCCGATTTTCTTTAGTACGATTTGAGGATTTTTGCATCAGAGTAATTAAGATTGTTTAATTCAGAAAATAGTTCTGTGTCTTATCCGTTGTTAGTTTATGTTTTGCTTAATAAAAATTCCCAAGTGTGTTGATTCCATTCATTTTACCAGGTGTTGTATTAGCGTTTCGAGCCCAAACACAAACTGGGATTTATAATATTTTTTGTAGTAATGATTTTAGCATCTTCAGTCTGGTGTTACCATGCACCTCACCCCAGATGTGGACAAAGGTCGGGACAATGTTTCCCTGGCAGCAAGTTCCCCATCTCCATGATTTGCTTTTTAAAGGACGAATAAAGGTCAATTCAGCTCGGCATCAGTGTTATTGCAGGAGTTGCCTAAATAAGGTTGACGATAAAGAAATTCGAGATACTGGTTTTGAATTTAAAGTTGTTTTTTCTCTAAACTGCCAACCAAGTTTAGACATCCCTATAGGTCCCATTGTTATGCCCATAGCTAGGGGCAGAAATATGGATTCATGTCTTATCTCAGGGCATTAGTGAGAATTAAACGCAATCATCCATGTTCAGAATTTGAACTAAGATCCCCGATTCCATTTTCCACGCTGATCAAATATTTGAAGTTGATAGAAAAGAATCTTCTTCCGGCCGTTTTTCTCTCTTGGACAATTTTAAGCTATTTTTTAAAAAAATAAATATCAAAAATAAGCAAGAAAAGAAAAAAAATAAATAGAAAAAAATATAATTAAAAAAATTAAGAGACTTAGGATGAGTTTTCTATACTTGGGCATTTGGAACCCAAAACACTAAATTTGACATAATCTTAATTTAAAACAAATTTGAAAGTCTTTAAAATATTTGTTTGAAGCGAACTGATCAAACTCTTTAAATATTTTCTTTTAAATTAAAATCAAGTTCAAATTAAAGAGTTTTCCATATTTGAGGAATTGGAGCCCAAAAGAGTAAAATTGACATAAACTGAGATTCAAAGAAATTTGGAGCGCCATTGAATACTTATTGGAAACGTATTTATTAGGTAAATGTAATAAACCAGAAAGAACTCATACATAGAAACAAAGCGAGTAGAAATAAATGACGAACGGTTGACATAATACTCATTGCTGTATAATCAGAAATTACTGAATCAGTCAAGTGTCTTGGTTCTCAAATTGTCTTTTTTCTTACTATAATAGAACATGCCTATACATAGGATAGTTCACAACAGCAGGTATTTTATGGATTGTCGAATACAAACAAAATTACTTGACACAGGTTTTTTGGTATATGTCGGTGTAAAAAACAAGTTTTTTTTGGTGTGTGCCTCTCTGGTAGGTATAAATAATTGACATCGATTTAGGATCGAATCTAAATTTCACGTCTTTTGCATTAATGCTCTCCATAAAAGTAATGTTATAATAATAATAATAATAATAATAATAATAAGAAGAAGAAGAAGGAGGAGGAGGAGGAGGAGGAGGAGGAAAATAAGGAAAGTAGAAATACGCCGAGGGAGAAACGAAAAGAGAACAGAAAAACATGAAAAGCAGAAATAATAATAATAATAATAATAATAATAATAATAATAATGAGAAGAAGAAGAAGAAGAAGAAGAAGAAGAAGAAGAAGAAGCCAAAAATTATCAGAAAGTAAATAAAAAATAAGAGAAGTAAAGACGAAGATAGAAGTGGGGTGCAGATGGGAAGAAAAATGACGGCAACAATGACGATATTGATGAAGGCACATAAAAAAAAGTGAAAATCGGAACTCAACAACAAAAAATAAATAAAAGGCACACTGGCGACAACAAACACGAGAAAAACAACCTAAACTAACTCGCATCAGCAAAATCTGAAGACAAAAATGAAAGCAAAGACAGTGACTGGTGCTCATCCTGAATGAGTAATAGAAGAACTGGTGGGAGAAGCGAGGGAGCGTCATTTACTGACAGCCACGTCTTTAGCAGCCGATAGGGGTCGCTGTTGCCTATATGTCTGATAAGAACGGAAGAATGATTTTACAGTGAGTAGTCGGAAGCTGACTGCCGTCTTCGTACATAGTAACCATTAGTGGTACTCCATTGTATTCTTCATTTGAAATTCATCTGACTCACACGGAAGATAATCCAGACGCAATAGTACATACGAGCTGTACAACTAGCGGATGGAAAGATTGTTTGTACTACACAGTTATTACTGGTTTTGCAAAGGAATACACCAGCTGACGGTAGACGTGTAAGGAATATGAAAGAACATTTTTAAAGTCTCTTCGGAGAGTCAGATGAATATGCTAAAAAAGATTATGGTGAAATTATTATCGGATTCAGCCATTCTAATCATCGCGCCATTTCTATAACTTTTTTTGGATATTACGAAGATTCTGGTTTGATTCGGTTTGATTTCTTTGTTTGATAACATATCAACCTTTGTGGGTTATTTAAAGCCAAAGCTATCCATGTAGAGGAACCGTTGTGATGCGATTTAACCTATATCTGTAAGGATAAAGGGGTTCATACCGTTCCAGAAGGTACTAGTCCAAAAAAAGTACGTTTTACCATGACTTGATTTCGAACTCGCTTACAACGATGTTACAATCTTACTCGTTATTCACTACGCCACGAGGATACCTGTTCCTGTAGATCTAGGATGACTCGCAATATAATGTAACGTGAAGCACCATTTGGCAGCTTCGTATGCGTTTGCTGAGGTAGTTATGGTTGGTTGGTTGGTTGGTTGGGTTTTATGGCATACCAACCTTTGTAGGTTATTTAACGCCAAATTCATTTTTATGCAAATAATCTTCTCAATTTCAAACAATTCAGTTTAGCATAAATACACAGTTTAATTGTCAAAACAGTTCTAATATAGCTAATTCATTTTAATATAATTACAGATTTTCTTTACATACGTTTAAATGTCAAAACACTTCTTTATTAAACAATTCAATTTAGTGTAAGCACATTTTCAATGTCAAAAACTGTTCCATTTCAAACAGTTCAGTTTAACATAAGCATGCTGTTTAAATGTAAGTACAGTTTAATTGTGAAAAGCATTTCTATTCGAGCGATTGAATTTAGTCAAACAGTTCTAATTCCAACAATCCAGTTTAGCATAAGTATACAGTTAGTTCTATTTTACCTATAGATAGGGCCCTATCAGTTGCTACCACGCCGAGCCAGAGTGGACCTGGGAGCAATGGCAGTGAAGAGGTACTCCGCATTCCCGAAAGCGCCAACATCACTGGAACCTCACTATCAGATTGTTTAGTGTCATATCCAGGACACTTACCCCTCTGCATAGGTGCAGTCAGAGTATTCTACTGTCCCAGCCGACTGGGCAAGGTAGTTATTGTAACGGAACCACTTTCTCTTATCTCGATAAGGTTAGATAATACCACTTCTATCTTTCTACAGGGGTAGATTTGCTTTTAAATAACCCATGACAGTTTATATGCCGTTAAACAAAGAAACCAAATCAAATCTAATGATACATCGTTTATTTTTACAAAGGAATACAACAGCTAACGGTAGATATGTAAGAAATATGAAATAGTATTTTTGAAACTCATCAAAAATTCGGGCCCGGTCCTCTCGGACTGCAGAAGACACTGACTGCATCTCTACAAAGGGGTAAGACTTTTCCAATCAGTGTACTGATTATGACACTAAACAATCTGATGGTGAGGCTTCACTAATGCCAGAGCTTTGGGGAATGCGGAATACCCCTTCATTGCCATCGCTCCCAGATCCACTCTGAACAAGAGTTGTAACAACTGATAGGGTTCTATTTAGAGTTCAAATAGAAATAAACTGTGTAATTACGCCAAACTTAATAGTTTGAAATTAACTGTTTTTACATTTAACTGCTAATAGAAACACGAAAGTAAAAGTCCATTCCCCAGATGAAGACACAGACTACTTCGACATTGTAGCAGGTGTTTTGGAAGGAGACACATAAGCCCCATACTTCTTTATCATCTGTCTAGACTACCCACTTGGAGCATCGATTGATAAAATCAAAGAAAACGGTTTCAAGCTAATAAAAGAAAGAAGCAGAAGGTACTGTGCACAAACAAATACGGACACCGACAACGCCGATGACATACCGCTACTGGCAAATGCACCCGCCTAAGCCAAAACCCAGCTACATAGTCTGGAACAAGTAACTGCTGGCATAAGCATCCATGACAACACAGACAAGACGGAATACATGCGCTTTAATCAAAGAGGCGACATCTCCACACTAAATGGTAGCTCTCTGAAACTATTAAACAAGTTCACCTACCCAGGAAGCAGTGTCTCATCAACCGAGACAGACATCAACACGCAACTGGGAAAGGCATGGACGGCTATCAATAAACTATCGAACATATAGAAGTCAGACCTGACTGATAAAATAAAACGCAGTTTCTTCCAAGCAGCGGTTGTGTCCATACTGCTGTATGGATACACTACATGGACGCTAACTAAACGTATGGGGAAAAAAGCTTGACGACAACTACACAAGAATGCTGCGAGCAATATTGAACAAGTAATGGATGCAGCACCAAACAAAGCAGCAGCTGTACGGCCACCAACCACTCATCACGAAAAATATCGAAGTTAGACGAACCAGACATGTGGGACACTGCTGGAGAAGTAGGGATTATCTCATAGGTGATGTACTCCTGTAGACATCTTTACATGGACGAGCAAAGGCAGGAAGACCAGCTATAACCTACATACAGCAGCTCTGTGCCGATTCGGGATAGAGCCCTGAAGACCTGCCGGAAGCAATGGACGATAGTGGGCGGCGAGAGAGGGTCAGGGATATCCGTGCTGATGGTGCGACATGATGATTGTCATGATAATGACATTTACACGTAAATGTGTGTTTAAACTGTGTACTTATGCTAAACTGAAATTGTTTGGAATAGAACTGTTTTGACATTTAACTGTGAGGAAACAAAAAGCTATACTGAAAAAAGCTAAACTTAATCCTATGAAAATTTTATCAAAATGAGTTAATTCGGCACTCCTATTAACCAACCCCTCCGCTCGGGCAGGATATGACACAAGGTCAATTTTTAATTTTAGTTTGAATTCAGAGTTTTTCTCCAAGACTAGTTGCCTCACCAAGGCGGAAGAGCTTAGTCTGCCCAGCTATTTACCCATAGCTGGATGGAGAATAATTGGATTCATACCTTTCCCTCGGGTATTAGTACAATGTGAAATGCAATCAGTCTCGTTCAGGATTTGAACTCGTGTCGCTGTGTTCATTTCCTACGACGATAACCATTACACTACGAATTAATTCGGCATTAAATGACCGGAAAAGGGATGATACAACGTAAAACAAACTAACCAACCAATCTTCGGAAAATCAGAATAATATACAGAAAAGTTTATTGGAGATTTCTACTAACACGGACAAACTAATCATCTCGCCATGTCACTAGGATATTACGAAATTTTCTAACACACACACATACACACGCTGAATAAACTATATATACACACACACACACACACACACACACAGAAACAAACACACACTCAAATATATATATATTGTCACGTGATATCCCACGGCGACGATAGAAATAAGATTAATACTATCCTCCCGTAGGAATGAACAGTGGCAACCCGTCAAAAAAAGTGACCGTTAAGAAAGAATGTAGGTCACAGAGGGGATATCAACAGATGTTGGTACTTAGTAAGCTCAGGTCGCCGGACACCGGAAGGGGGAAGGAGGGAGAAGCCAAATGAATGGCTGGGACCCTAAAACGGAAGTAGGGACTCCTTCCCGTCAGCGAAAATAGAAAATAAGAAAGGCAGTTGTTTGACAGGGTTCGAAGGAGACAGAACCAAAAGCCAAGTACTCCGGGTGAAGAAGACAAAAAAGATAACTGCGAGACACGAAGAAGCCATTTTCTTCAAGCCAGTATTAAAAAGAGCCTAAAGTCTATTAGCCCGTAAAAGAAGAAAGATTCTCCAGTGGAACCTCGTCGAAAAATAAGTTAAGTAACTTTGGGACTATTTTCCTTTATACCCAAATTTTATATACCGCTCTCTCTCTCTCTCTCTCTCTCTCTCTCTCTCTCTCAATTTGAAGGAAAACGAAAGAACAGAAAAGAAGAAAGACATTTATGTCCATGGACTGTTCAATTCATTACATATATTTGACACTTTGAAAGTGTATCTCTTTGTACAGTAAAGGATTCATGTATTTTAATGTTACCACGTGGTCTAAGTTGTTCTTTGCAGTTCTGCTACGAATTTGTTACCTCATGCTTCATTTTCAGCTTCTATTCGCCTTATGTTATCTTGCTTAAAATTGTCCTATAAATTCCTTTAAAATATCACACGGGAAACCGGAGTTGCCGACTACTATAAAATAATATTATTACGACTAAAACCTATAGCTCCATATCTTCTGTTGTCTAGGGGAGGAAGTTTAGTGGTCTTGGTGGGTGTGTGGATAGTGTGAAATTTGGAACCCCTTGCCAGCGGCGGTCGGTCTGGCCCTAAATTAATCCCTCACGTAATATGCCAGGTCTTATATGCCTAAGAGAAAAACTCTGAACGAGGACTTATTCTATAGGGGATCAAGTGCCAACCTGCCCCGTTTTGGGATTTTAGTCAATTTGCCGTCACAATATATATATATATACACACACACACACACACACACACACACAGAAAAACACACACTACATACGAGCACAGAAAATAGTAGAGATTAAAAAGCAGTGGTCAGTTAAATTTCTAATTATATTACTTCAAAAGGAAAACATTTCATAGGAAAAATTCAAGCCCACACTGAATAGAACATAAACGATACAAAAATAAAGAAACAGAGACACACACATACGCACAAACATATATAGATACACAGTCATATTCACCCACACACAGAGAAAAAGGTAAAAAGTAGTTATCAGTAGAATTTTGAACTACTTAACCACAGAAAAAAACGACCAATAAACTCTATTGTATATCAACTATACACTCAGAGACAAACCTACATGTAGGCATACGGTCAGAAGGACCCAGAGTAAAACAACAAAATAATCTTCATAGCATATCAAATATCAAAGACTAGCTGGGGAAAGAGAAAATGCATCCACAGAAGGGAGACACAAGACGTACTCTTGGAAAGTGAAGGAGAGTTAGAAAGGGAAAAGAAGACAAAAAGAGAGCCAAAGAGTCCATCATAGAATTAAAAGAAACAACTACCCCATGAAAACAGTATATATAAATCAAACACCACACCAGAAAAATTTAAAGTTCTCTGAAGAATTCAAGAAACTAGAAACACGAGTAAGAACAAAAAAAAACTTTTAAGAAATATAAATGTCTTTGTGGACCTATTCGTTTTAAAATATATTCACTTTTATCTCTCTTTGGAGAAAACAAGAAAAGAAAATTGTTATATATATATATATATATATATATATATATATATATATATATATATATATATATATATATATATATATATATATATATATATATTATGTTCTAGTGGTGTAATATTTACTGTTGGAAATGGACACTGCGAACCGAGTTCTAATCCTAGACTAGGTTGTTTGCATTTCACCTTGCTCTAATACATTTGGAAAAGATATGAATCTGAGTATTCTCCGTCCAGCTATGAGTAAATCGTAGGACGGACTGGGATTTTCAGCCTTGGTATGTCAATCATTATTGGAGAAGAAAAATTCCGAATACAAATCTGTTAAACCCCGCTTAAACATGAACTCAAAGACTCAAAAAACGGTACTTAATGCCTCCTTGCTTGGCACCCAACATTATAAGGTATAGATCAAGAGTAAGTGGAGCAATCCTGAGAAAGGAGTAACGCCCTCCCCAACACCTTGGTGTAGTAGCTCTTGAAATGGGCGCTTTCGTGTCACCCTCGACTACAGTTGACTAACTTAGATGGATAGATAGATAGATCATACGCAGATA
Source organism: Sepioteuthis lessoniana (assembly GCA_963585895.1). Taxonomy (NCBI): domain Eukaryota; kingdom Metazoa; phylum Mollusca; class Cephalopoda; order Myopsida; family Loliginidae; genus Sepioteuthis; species Sepioteuthis lessoniana. Next base: position 53,676,256 of record OY757907.1, read on the forward strand.
GATATTAACCAAAGTTTCTTTTACCTTGTTGGCAGGGATTAGAATACGTCGATTGCATCTCCTGCAGAGGATTAAGTCCCGCCTCAAAACGAGGTGTCTTGAGAATAACAATAAGTTGCACCTGGAAGTGAGATTCTGTGAAATGTGGCGTATTCTTCATTACAATTGTTCCCAGGTTCACTCTGAGTCAGACTGGTAGGACCTGTTCAGTTCAAATAAAGTTTATCAAAAATTGTTAGAATTAGTTAGGAATACTTGATATCATATAAATGTGGGCAAATAGTTTGTATAAGATAGAGGTTCTAGAAACTATAATAACTGTGTGGAAATTATTGGCATAAGATACAAAATTCCAAAAGGAGTTGCCTAGTCGGCTGGGGCCGTAGAATACACTAACTGCGCCTCTGTAGAGGGGTAAGAGCCCTCCAATGAGTGTCCTGATATGACACAGAACAATCTGATGGTAAGGTTCCAGTAATGTTGGGGCTTTGGGGAATACGGAGCATCTTTTCATTGTCATTGCTCCCAGGTCCACTTTGGCCCGGCGTGGTAGCACCTGATAGGGCCCTATCAATAGGTTAAATAGAACTAACGGCATACTTATGCTAAAGTGAAATGTTTGACTAACCTGAATAGCTGGAAAAATAAATGTTTTTGACAATTAACCGTACTTACATTTAAACTGTGTGCTTATGCTAAACTGAATTATTTGAAATGGAACTGTTTTTTGACATTGAAACTGTATTTGTTTAACATTGAACTGTTTTGACATTTAACTGTGTGTAAACAAAATCTGTACTTATACTTAGCTGAATTAGAACTGCTTGACTAAACTGAATAGCTTGAAATAGAAATGTTTTTCACAATTAAACTGTACTTACATTAAAACTGTGTGCTAATGCTCAGCTGAATTTTTGGAAATTGAACTGTTTTTGACATTGAAATTGTGCTTACACTAAACTGAATTATTATATATAGAACTGTTTTGACATTTTACTGGGTAACAAAATCTGTACTGACGCTAAACTAAATTAGCTGAATTAGAACTGTTTGAATAAACTGAATAGCTTGAAATAGAAATGGTTTTGACAATTAAACTGCATACTCATGCTAAACTCAATTGTTTGAAATAGAATTAATTATTTACATAAAAATGGATTTGGATTATATAACCTACAAAGGTTGATATGCCATAAAACCCAACCGACCAAATCCAAAAGGAGGCTAATAAAACGTTATCTACTTCCACCAAAATCAGGAAAGCCACTTTTAACATTTCAAAGAGAACACATTCCTTCTTAAGGGTATTGTAGAAATCCAAAAGCTTACATTCAAAAAGAAAACTTTCTAATCGTTTAATTGAATCTAAATTACCCCTGGCCGCCAACTGACCATTAAAGAGCCCCATGTGGTGTAATTGTTATCGTCGTAGGAAATGAACACGGCGACACGAGTTCAAATCCTGGACGAAACTCATTGCATTTGACATAGCACTAATACCCTTGGGAAAGGTATGAATCCAATTATTCTCCCTCCAGCTATGGGTAAATAGTAGGACAGACTAGGTTCTTCACCCTTGGTTAGGCAACTAGTCTAGGAGAAGGAAAACTCTGAATTCAAACCTGTTAAACTCCGCTTAAAAGTTGACCTTGTGTCATATCCCGAGTGGAGGGGTTGGTAAATAGGATTAAAGAGCCCCATACTTCTGCTACGGAGGTAGGTTATGGGTGTGAGATGACATGATATGACATAACTATAGATTCATGGAGACTGTAATTCATGGTTGTGTTATTGTGTACACATTTGTATTCTTGGGAGTGATGGCTTTGCTGGACACGCCTTCTGCAATGTCATCGATACAAAGGGCAAAGCAGCTCCCGATTGCAGTATACTATAAAGATCAGACAATCACTATGAGGTGACAGAAATAACCTGTAATGAGTAGAAGGACAGACACACAGAAAATTCTAAAACCTTTCCTATCTTAATGATGTAATAATGCAAACTCGTTTTCCAAAAAAAGAAAAAATGTTTAAGATAAAAGAAAAAAAATCAACGGGTCGCCATTTTCACATTTACTTTGCGTAGATGCTCGCGGATTCTCGCCACATATTTCGGTACCTTACTCATCTTCCCTCAGCAGGAGACTGACCTTTACCTCAGTACTCAGTCTCTTTACGCTTTTCTACTTTTCTCTCTGCCAATCAGTCATTGAATACCAACTTTCATCTTTGATTTTTATTTGTCTATGGTTTTCTATTGTTATTCTGTAAAGTCATCTTTTTTTTCTGGTTTCTCTCTTGTCTTGCACCTTCTATGATTTTCTTTGTTTTTTTTTTTTAATGTTTTTATACGTGCATTATCTTCTAAATGGCACATACAATCATTGACTGATTTTTTTTACTTGTTTTCCTTGAGCCTTCTTCTTTTGTCATTTGTTCTTACTCCAAAAATATTAGACCACGTTATCTGGCTTCCTTTCTTCAGTTTTCCCCTCTTTTTTCTTTCCTATCCATTCCTACTCTTCCTTCCTCACCAACACTTTCTTCAATGGAACCGTGGCTTAGTAAAAAAAAGAGAAGAAAACGAAATGAAAACTGCTAATTATAGCATCATTTTTATTTGAACATTAGATTTACCTCGTTTTGGGAGATGTGCTTAGCGTAACGGTTAATATCTAAAGAAATGGAATCGGAGACCCGGGTTCAAATCCCGGACGAGGCTATTTGTGTATCACGCTGATACCCTTGAGTAAGTCATAAGCCCATCTCCCCACAACAGCAATGGATAAATTGTTTGGTAGAATTAAATCCTTTGTCTTAGTAAGCGAATCAGTCTGGATTCAGTCAAGTTATATTCTATATTATAAACTGACCTTTTTTGTCACATTCCACCTGAGACGGACAGGTTGGATAAAATCACGCATTTTTTTTTTAACTTGAACAAAGCAATTTTCAATTCAATTCAAAACTGAATTTCTTGGGGTCTGCATTCGCGTTGAGCATAATTTTTTTCACCAACAAGATTCTCAAACTCAAATCAAGATAACAAAAAGCCCATTTACTGAACCAGACAAGTATACACTCAATTTTGATAAATAATTTGGGGAATGCTCTCACTGTACCGCTTCATAAGTGGAGATTTGCTTACTTTCCTCAGGAAGGATTTACTGAGAAATAGTAACGGCATGAAATTGGAATGTCACTCGATTACCAGTCGTTCTCTTGCACCTTGCGTGTAAGAAATTGTTTCTGGCGGATCTCACTGAGTATTGATGGATTTACAGCAAATATGAAATCTGTCTTGAGAGATTTCAAGCAATTACGTTATATATATATATATATATATAAGTAATTTTACTGACTGTAGTTTAGGGTGACCCGAATGCTCTCTTTTTAATAGCTACAACACCGAGATGATGCGGATGATCAACTTACCCTTGAGCTGTACCTTATGATTTTGAGTGTTACGCAAGAAGGCATCAACTACCCTTTTTTGAGTCTTTAGTATGACGACCTCGGATTGAACCGCCTTGATGCCGCCTTGCTTAACACTCAGTATTATAAGATAAGGATCAAAGGTAAAGAGAATCAATCCAAGGAATGGAGTAGCGTCCTGCCCTACATCTCGATGTAGTAGCTATTGAAAAGTAAGCCAACTTTACAACTAATATACGTATATTATGATTAAACTAACGAATGGCTTCCGAAGAAATAGATGCACGACCTCACAAATATTGACTATCCGTAGAATCCTTGAAAGCGTACAGGCAAAAAACCTATACTATTTGTCGACTTTACCAAGGCCTTTGATTCCATTCACAGAGGGAAGATGGAACAAATCCTTCTAGCATACGGCCTACCAAAAGAGACAGTCGCAGGCATAATGATTCTCTAGAGAAACACCAAAGTGAAAGTACGTTCCCCGGGTGGAGACACAGAATACTTCAACATTGTAGCAAGAGTACTGCAAGGAGACACACTAGTCCCATACCTCTTTATCATCTGTCTAGACTACGTGCTTAGAACATCGATTGATTAAATCAAAGAAAAAGGTTTCGAGCTCACAAAGAAAAGGAGCTGAAGGTACCCCGCAAAAATAATTACCGACGCCGACTACGTCGATGACATTGCACTTCTGGCAAATGCACCCGCCCAAGTTGAAACCCTACCGCATAGTCTGGAACGAGCCACTATAGGCATTGACCTCCATTTCAATGCCCACAAAACGGAATACATGTGCTTTAATCAAACAGGCGACGTTTCCATACTAGGCGGTAGCTCTCTGAAACTAGTTGACAAGTTCACCTACCTAAGAAGCTGTTTCATCTACCGGGGCTGGCATCGACACGTGACTAACAAAGACATGGACAGCTATCAATAGACTATCGGTCATATGGAAGTCAGACCTGACCGATAAAATAAAACGCAGTTTCTTCCAAGCAGCGGTTGTATCGATACTGTTATATGGATGCACTACATGGACGCTAACAAAACAGACGGTGAAAAAGCTTGACGGCAACTAAACAGAAATGCTGCGAGCAATTTTGAACTAGTCCTGGAGGCTCACAAAGCAGCAGCTGTTCGACCACCTACTTTCCATCACGTTTAACTATCAAAGTTAGACGAACCAGACATGCAGGACACTGCTGGAGAAGTAGGGACTAGCTCATACGTGATGTTATCCCATGGATCCCCTCACATGGCCGAGAAAAAGCAGGGCGACCTGCTTGAACCTACATACAGCAGTTCTGTGAGGATATGGGATGTATTCCTGAGGATCTGCCACAAGCGATGAACGATAGGGAGGAGTGGTGAGAGAGGGTCAGGGATATCTGTGTTGGTGCCACGACAAGAGGATATGTATATATATATATATATATATATATATATATACTTCCGAGGAGGTAGAATGTTGCTAATGCTCCGGGAGACCAGGCTTCAATCCCAGGGTCAAGTCATACAAAAGACTCCCAAAATGGTACGTGATGCCACCTTGCTTAACACTCGGCATTATAAGTTTGGGATCATTTGTAAAGTGGAACAATCCAGAGAAATGAATAGCGCCCTCCTTTACACATTGATGTAGTAGCTATTGAAAAGGGAGCCTTCAGATCGCCCTCGACTAAGGTCATCAACTTTACTATATATATATATATATATATATATATATATATATATTGATCATACAGTTTGCAATAAAGTGTACCCAATATCATTGTCAGAACATGTTTTTAGTTAGGATAGAGAGAACACACGCGCACACACACAGACGTGTGTGTGTATGTGTGTGAATCGTTCTAAAAATCTTTTCTTTGTAAATCAGAAAAGTACTCATTACTGGTCACTTGAGAAGAATAAACAGAAAACCAACAAATGTTTACACACCACCACATAACAGTCTCTTTACAACTAGTTTCATGTACTTTTACAAGAAAAAAATATCAGATGAGGTATGTATTATCTGATAATTGCATTCATATTTTAATACATGAACTCCGTTGTTAACATACAGTTATGTGGAGGTGAGTAAACATCCATTTCTTTTAGTATATAGATATTTTTACATATTGAGGATGGTATATTTAGGCAGCAATTTGTTATAAAGGCAAGTTTTATTAAAGACGATGGAACACTGTTTCTTATATTTAATAGTAATTTTCTATTAGTTTTCTTGTTATTTTTCTGGTGGCAAATATATATATATATATATATATATATATATATATATATATATATATATGATAGAAATGTAAGATTTGAAGATGGTAGAGTACAACTGAATGAATAACGAGTAAATATATATAATGTATAAATAATGTTTAAGATATTAAAAGCAAGATAACCATCAGTATAGTTTAATACAGATTCACAAACGTACAAACACATAAACACACAAATACACACATATACACAAACACACACGCATAGATAGATAGATAGATAGATACAGAGAGGATGAGAGCGAAGTGGTATATATATATATATATATATATATATTGGTGAGTGCGAGAGAGAGAAAGAGAGAGTGAGAAAAATGATGATTCGCTATAGGAATAGCGTTATTAGAATTAATTTATTCGTTCATAAAACGAAATACGAAGGAGAACAATGAAAGGAAGCGTGATATTTTTACTTATCAAGTGTATCGTTTAGATGTTATCATTTTTTTCCCTTTTGTTTTTTGTTCTTGGTTGCTTTTGTTTTTAATACCCCACATTCCTCCACCTAATTTTCGCCTTCTAAAATCTATCTTTTCCTAAACACCTCTTTGACTTTTTCCAAGCCCAACCTCCGTGCCTTCTACTTCAACGCCATTTTTCCGTTTGGTTCCTCACACATTGCCACCGTCTGGGCCTGTCTGAATGGATTTTATCACCTATTTCCTTCAAGCCTCGTTATGTACTCTGAAAAACACATTCTTTTTTGGCTATTAATTAATTTACTTAATAAGTTATTATTATTATTATTATTATTATTGCTTACTCCATTGAGAGTTTTTCACACCAGTGTTAGCTCATGGTTTCCCACTGGAGATTGAGTGACAGCAAGTGTTCTCAAGTCTCCTGGATTCTTCTAAGTATTCTGACTGATCTCAACAATGCTGTAGTTTGGAAGGTCTCCACTCATCTTATTTCCAAGTTCCAGTCCCAGTACCAAAACTTTGGTGACTGTACCGAGCGCACTAATTACACGTCGTATCACTGTCACTTCCATGTTCCATAATTTTTTTCAGTTCACTAGCAAAGTCTAGGTACTAATCTCTCTTTTCGCTTTTTTTTTTCGATTGTACCCTGTCGTCAGCCGAAAGGGAAAATTCTATTATTTGTCAAGCTCTCTTTTTTTTCTGTTGATTATCACAAGGTGTGGTCGTTTGGCCGCGATTAGGTGACCCGTTTGTATCGGAATATCCCAGAGAATTTTGTGTGCCTCGTTTTCTGGGTCAGATTTTTGGTTGTGTATGAACAATTTATTGGTATGCTCAAATTTAAAATTCTTGCACAATTCACAGTGGATCACCTTCACCTTTCTGTTGTGTCTAGTCTTATACTCTTTCTGCGCTAACTTACAATATTCGTTTATGTGACTGATCATTCATTTTTATCATTATTACTACTCCTTCTCGAGTGTTTTAACACCAGAGTTAGCAAATGATTTCTTCCTGGATTTTTACTGAGAGCAAGTTTCCTCAAGTTTCCAGGACTCTTCTCAGGATTCTGGCTGATCTCAACAATGCTGTCGTTTGGATGGTCTCCAACCGTTATTTCCAAGTCTTCCTGTCCCTGTACCAATCCTTTGGTGACTGTACCAAGAACACCAATTACAATTGGTATAATCGTTGTTTTCGTGTTCCACAGAGTTTTTTTCAATTCCCTGGCAAGGTCCAGGTACTTATAATTCTTTTCGCTTTCTTTCAGTTTTACTCTCTGGTCAGCCGGGACAGCAAAGTTCCCAATTCTGCAAGTTCTCTTTCTTTTTTGTTGATTATTATAAAGTCTGGTCGTCTATCCGATCCGTTTGTCTCTCAAAATCCCAGAGGAGTTTGTGCTTTTTCTTACACAGAATGGATCACCTTGCTGACACAGTCGTGTATAGTCTCATACACTTGCTGTGATAATTTGCTGCATTCACTTATGTGGTTGATCGGTCCGTCTCTATCTCCACATAACCTACATCTGCTGTTTTGTTACGCCTTATCTGTTGTTGCTTTGATATGATTAGTCCTTTTGGCGTACTTTGTGTTGTTATTAGTCCTTATGGCGTTGTTTTTTTTTGCTGCAGTTAGAATAGATTCAGTTTCTCTCAGAAGGTTTCCCTTTCTTAGCCACGTCTACGTTTTCTCCTGTGAGATGTCACTTGTTTTTGCGACTTTTTAACACCCGTTGAACGTTTTTATGTTGATTCTGCGTGACAACAAGTCTTTTCGGATCTCCAGGAATCTTCTCTGTATACTAGTCGATTTCAGCAGTGCTGTAGTCTAGATTATTTTGATTCTTTTCTTAATATCCAGTTCATCTAATCTCTTTTCCTACGACTGGTATCAATGTCACCTTTATGTTATTCAATTTTTGTAGTTCTCTGACATGGTTTAATTATTCGTTCAGCTTCTCACCTTCATTCACTTTCAGTTTGTCGTCAACTGGCCGGGCGATATTTACTAGATGCCAAATTCTCCTCATGGATTCTTCAGGATTCTTCTTAGAATTCTAACTGATTTTATCAGAGCTAATGTCTGGATGGTCTCGATTCTGCCACTGATCCGCAGTTCCTTTCTCCATTGACTTGGAGGAACTTCCCAAAGGCACCAACTATAGTTGGTATCACCTTCCGTTTTACGTTCCACAGTCTTTTCATCTGTCTTGCAAGATCCAAGTATTTGTCTATTTTTTTTTTTTTTTACTTTCTTGAATTTTCACTCTATGGTCTGTTAAAATAGCTAAATCAAGTAAATGTCAAGTTTCTTTTTATCACTTAATTCTTGATCTGGCCTTCAAGTCGAGACTTGTTGATTCGTTTGTATCTCAAAGTCACGTGAAATCTTATTAGTCTAATTCTCTAGGACAGATTCTGGTTTGTAAATATACCATCTCTCATTCAGGTCATATTTTAATCTTTTACAGTGAATCACGTTTTCCATCCAGTTGTGGGGGGTGTCCTCGTAGTGTAATGGTTAAAGTGATGGTCTTCGGAATCGTAGTAAGCGAGTTCGAGCTCCAGTCAGGCAATCACGTTCACTTTCGGACAAATACCCTTGGAAAAGGTATGAACCTCCTTATCCTCCCAGCTATGGGTTAAATAGTACCATTACTGTTCTTCTCGAAGAATGGTTTTGCATTAAACAAAGAAACCAAAGCAAACCAAACCATCCAGCTGTACTTACACTTGTATTCCTTTCGTAAATGTTTCCTGCATTCAAAAAGCATGCGATTAACCGTTTCGTTTTTTTTAACGGCTCAATCGTTTTTGGAATTGACGACTCCTATCTCACCCTTAAGACTAAATATAGCTCTAAACTTTGGAAAATTCAGTCTTGTCGATGAGTACTCTTTTTAATATCTCTCTCTCTCTCTCTTTCTTTCTTTCTTTCTTTCTCTCTCTCTCTCTCTCTCTCTTTTTCTTTCTTTCTCTCTCTCTCTCTCTATTTCTTTCTTTCTCTCTCTCTCTCTATTTCTTTCTTTCTCTCTCTCTTTCTCTCTCTCTCTATTTCTTTCTTTCTCTCTCTCTTTCTCTCTCTTTCTCTATTTCTTTCTCTCTCTCTCTCTCTATTTCTTTCTTTCTCTCTCTCTATCTATTTCTTTCTTTCTCTCTCTCTCTTTCTCTCTCTCTCTATTTCTTTCTTTATCTCTCTCTCTCTCTATTTCTTTCTTTCTCTCTCTCTCTCTTTCTCTCTCTCTCTATTTCTTTCTTTCTCTCTCTCTCTCTCTTTCTCTCTCTCTCTCTCTCTCTCTCTTTCTCTCTCTCTCGTTCAAACACACACACACATTTTTTAACTGGAAATTTTGGCATTTTCACCAGCTTCGTAGACTGTTAAAATTCATTACATATATAAAATATCTTTAAAAATCTTACAATATTCTAATGTATGGTCAGCATAAGGTATTATTTGCAATGCTTGAAAGTGTATTTAGATATGTACCCATGAATTAGAACCGGTGAATTATTTGTTTTTTTCTTTTTACTTGTCTGTATATTAAGAGGATGTCTGGCGAGTCTTCTTACCAAACGTTATGTCAACAGGCGCTATCGTTTCAACTTTTAGGGTCCACGAAAATACAAACATATGTATCATTATACATACATATATATGAATATATGTATACATACTTACATACGCGTGCGTATATGTGCGCACGCGCGTGTGTTAATGTCCTTGTCATAATTTCCCCATCTCTTTTGTATTATTATTCACAGATGTTATCAGCTTCTTTTTATTCTTATAGTTTATTTTTTTTAATGCCGAGTCTCTTTTTCGTTTTCTTTAACCTTTTTCTTTCTCTCGTTCAATGAAAGATGGTTGTTTTTGTTCCTGTTGTCGTCATGACAAAATAGTTTATTTTAACTTTTAAAGTTACGTAAAATGTTTAGATTCATACTATACAAAGTTAAATATGGTTATGAATATTGTGTTGTACCAGTTCTTTCAAGTCAAAAGTGTCTCTGTTAATCTTGGAAATCTTATTGGTTTGCTTTCTAGCTCTCTGAAACTAGTAGACAAGTTAACCAACCTAGGAAACCGTGTCTCATCGACCGAGTCAGACATCGACACGTGACTAACAAAGGCATGGACAGCTATCAATATGCTACCGGTCATATGGAAGTCAGACCGATAAAATGAAACGTAGTTTCTTCAAAGCAGCGATCGTGTTGATACTGCTGTACGGATGCACTCCATGGATGCTAATTAAATGGCTGGAGAAAAACCTTGACAACAACTACACAAGAATGCTGCGAGCAATACTGAACAGGTCCTGGAGGCAACACACCACAAAACAGCGGCTGTACAGCCACCTACCATCCATCACGAAAACTATCCAAATTAGACGAACCAGACATACAGGACACTGCAGGAGAAGTAGGAACGAGCTCATAAGTGAGGTACTCCAATGGACCCCTTCACATGGCCGAGCAAAAGCAGGGCGACCAGCTCGAATCTACATGCAACAACTCTGTGAGTATACGGGTGTAGCCTTGGGGACCTGCCGGAAGCGATGAACGATAGGGAGAGGTGGCGAGAAAGAGTCAGGGATATCCGTGCTGATGGCACGATAAGATGAGATGGTATTGCTTAATGGCATATCAACTTCTCTAGGTTATTTAATGCCAAAGCCATCATTCTAAAAGAACAGAAGTGATGCTATCTTACCCATAGTTGGGAGGATAAGGGGTTTCATACCTTTCTCAAAGGTATTTGTCCGAAAGTGAAGGTATTAGCGGGACTGGAATTCGAACTCGCTTTCTTACGATTCTGTACTTGATTGTTATAACCCTTACACCACAATGACATCCCTAGAAATCTAATTGGAAATCTCTACTTTTTACTTCGGCTTGATCAAAGTGAAGCAGTGCCATTGGTGTAATGGTTAGATCACATTAGCAGAACACTGTTATTGATTTTGATTATCACCGGGTGGCTCATACATGTACCACAGCTAAGCAACGCTTACTAAGTAACTATACTGCATTTTCTTAAAATTTTATTCATGCTCTTAAGCACAAGCAGAGATTTATTAAATCTTTAAAATTTCCTCTCTCTCTCTCCCTCTTTTGTCTAATTCCTTCGCCCTTACATTGTTTCCATCTTTCTTTCTTTTTTCTTTGCTTCTCATGTTTGTTTGTTTTTGGGTTTTTTCTTTGTCTTTCTTTCGTTTTTCTATGGGTATACCTTTAGAACACTTAAATGGCATTCTCTCTTGTTACTTGCTTCTCTCTGTCTCGGTCTTTCTCTGTTCCTTCCTCCCCTTTCCCCCCCTCTCTCTCTCCTTCATTCTTTTTCCTCTCATTTCATCTTTCCATCTTTTAGACTCCTTACGTTTTGCTTTTCATCCATTCCTCCTTCCTTCCTTCCTTCCTTCCTTCCTTCCTTCCTTCGTTCTTTCTTTCTTTCTTTCTTTCTTTTTTATATCTTTATGACACTTAAAGGACATTCTCTCTTGCCTCTTTGTTTTTTCTTCCTTTCTTCCCCACCCCCATCTTTCTCTCTCTACCTTTTAAATCTTTTAACTCTCGTTTCACTTTCTCTACTATTAGACTCTTTTCTTTCTTTTTTCTTTCTTTCTTTCTTTTTTTCTGATAATAATGACATTTCTTTGTTTTCATTCTAATGAATGTCTCCCTCTCTCTCTCTCTGTATCTTTATCATTTTTCTTTCTCCATTTCTTTTACGTTCACCTTTCTTTTATTCCCCATCCCAATGTCCTTAACACGATTTCCAAACCCTGCCATCTCCCAACATTCTTGTGACAATCGCAGACAGCACACTGGCGCACCTTTTGCGTTGACGCCATTTTGTTTTCGTTAACTGGCCATTTTCCCGCTTTTTCTCCTCCAACTCTGCGCATTTTTTTAATCTTTGTTTTTATTTTTTAACCCCTTTCGTGATTTTATATCGTTTTATTTTTATTAGTTTCACTTTTTCTTTCTTCTTTTGTTTTGTTTTACTTATTTTTGCTTTTTGTTTTTTGATGGTTTTATTTATTTTATTTTTTTTTTCCCCACCCATTTGGTATTGTCGTAGTTTTTATATTTTATGTTTTCTGAAGAGAGGATTATTCCCGCCTGTTTTTATCCCATTTTTTTTCTATATGTTTTGATATGTGAGTTTTTTTTTTTATTATTGGAAACTTTTGGTAGCCATTTTTGGACTGTTGCTTTCAATGTTTATTTGTTTATTTCCAAGTGCCATTTCTGCATTTTTATTCTGTTTTTTTTTTCTTTCTTGTCTTTGTTTTGTTTGTCTGTTTATTTATTTATTAACTTGACTGAGTGGTTGGTAGTCATATAAACGCACACTTAAATACACATAGATGAATATATTTAATACATACGCATTAGAAAATCGATACACAAACATTTAAGACTCTACAGGCCTTAGGACACACAATAACATAGGCATACATTGGCTAATACAGATTGACAAAATACATAAAATACGTAGCAGCAGAAGTTTACGCACATGTCCAAAATAGAAATGCTGTTTTTTACTCAGAAGGAGACTAACAGTTACTTAGATATATCTTTTATTGTTCTTAATATGTTATATATACATATACATACTGGAGTGAGTCAAAAGTTTTGCAATATTAAGGTATGTGCTAGTTTGCGGCTGGTCTATCATTTGACCGAAGCAGTCCAAGTCGTTGAATGTACCCACCGTTGTTGGTAGTATAGTGGTAGTTGGTTCACTGTCATATCGTGTATTGCTTCCCTCTGTGTGTTATTTGAAAGCTGCACAGTGTAACGCTGTAGAGTAGTCCTCGAGGCGTCGTGGCTAAAGTGGTGAACAGTAACACCGTTGTAAGCGAGTTCGAACTCTTATGGTGCTAGTGAGTTCACTTTCAGACAAATATCTTTGGGAAATGTATGAACCCCCATATTCCACCAGTCATAGTTTTAATAGTTTTACTACTGTTCTTCTATAAAGATAACGTTGGTATTAAATAACCCAACAAGTTTGATATGCTATAAAAGAAAAAAAAAACATTTCTATTCTTTAAGAGTTTGAACTGGATCATAACGCCACTGAAGCAACCAAAATCAGTTGTTGCGTGAAAGTTGAAGGCGCTGTTGTTCACAAAAAAAGTAACAAGATGAGTCAAGAAGCTTCGCTCGGGTTGCAGAAACCTCACTGATCAGGCAAAGTGGGCGACTTCAAAAACCGTGGATTCTAACTCTGTGCTCAACGCCATAGAGGCAAATGCATCAAGTAGCACATAGAGAGTATCAGGTGACCCCTGCATTTCACAATCCAGTGTGGATCGTCACCTTCACAATGCATTTTCCATTACAAAAATATTACAAAACTTTTGAATTTTTCCAGTATATATATATATATATATAGTTGTGATGAATGTATTCAGTATTGCTGCAAACAAATAAACATGTGTTGTATATTGACCGTTGACAGCTAGCATTAATTGACAAGCGAAAGCAAATCACGTGACTCACAACCAAAATTATGTATACATGGGTATCCCCGTCAGACGGTCAGCAAGTTGGAGCCACAATCAAGTCAGAACAGAAGCCATCTTGTGTGCCACCCAGCGTTGGGGGGCAGTGTCTCCTTGAGATTGCCCCGGTTGAGAACCTCTCAAGGAGGCAAAAACGTTAAGCCCTGAATGTGGAATCACAACGTAGGTAGAGATGTGGGTCAATGTGGCAAGCCTCCATCGGTCTGTATCTCGTCTCCCTGTCTCTTTCATACTTGCGCCAGTTTCGTCCCTTTCGTGTAATAAAGAGAGGCGTGTGTTTTTGTAGAGAAAAGTGTGATGCTTCCTGCCAGTACGATGTAAAATACATGCACAGACCCACCGATATAAGTTGGTACCAAAATAAATTATTGACATTGTCCAAATTTCATCAGCTTAATCGGTACGGATTAGATGATCGAGGCCGCCCTAAAGCCGTTTATCACTCACATCATTGTCACCATCTTCAAAACGCATTTATCTCCACTTGACACCCACATCGCTAGGGACAATGTTGAAACGCATTACCCACTGCCAAACTGAGTCCTTATCTACAATTTGGTCACCATAAACTTTCATTAGAAATCACTGAATGTCAATGGTCGCATTTTTTCTGTCTACAGGAATTCTATAGCATCTACCAAAGCAAACAATTGTAGGTTGTTAGCTGAAAAGGTGCCCGTGGTGTAATGGTTATCTTCATGGGAAATGGACACGGCAACACGAGTTCAAATCCTGGACGAGGCCGATTGCATTACACTTAGGACTAATACCCTTGGGAAAGGTATAAATCCAATTATTCTCCCTCCAGCTATGGGTAAATAGTAGGGCAGACTAGGTTCTTCAGCCTTAGTGAGGCAACTAGTCTAGGAGAAGGAAAACTCTGAATTCAAACCTGTTAAACTCCGCTTAAAAATTGACCTTGTGTCATATCCTGCCCAAGCGGAGGGGTTGGGTAAATATGGTTAGCTGAAAAGTTTAACCTCTACTATCATGCCACCAACATCTGCTTCTGATTCAAAGGGTTGATCGCTGGCTAGGTGACAATGTTGAAGAATGGGTTTCGTAACTAAAAACTAATTCAATTCAATTGTGACTCCCTGTAACTAGTAATAATTGATGATGTTACGTTTGAATCGCCTCTCACATCGGAGAGCTTGTCTAGCAGATCGTTCTTAGAGAGTTAGATCATCACCGATTGCTTGATACTTATTGTCTTGTTCCAAATAAACCTATACTTTGGATTAGGACATCTTCAAGTGTAATGGTTCGTTAGTCTAGCTGATAGTTGCTATTATATAATGACTTATCTCCTCTCATAGTACTTCATTCTAGTTGTCTGATGACAAATTAAGTTAGACTTCAGATTGGAATATATTACTGTAGTATAATGGATAAAAATATAATCTTGCAGATCATTGATTGTGAATAGTTTGATCCACACTGGATGATTTCTGGTTGTGCAAGATTAAGTTATATTTACTTGAGAGGCGCTTCCGTGTAGGGAGGATGTTTTGTCAAATTTTTTCATACGTGAGAGAACACGCGCGATACCCTGTCCTCATCAGCCACCAACCAGGGCTGATTCCACAGTTTCAGAGGCTAAGATGGTACTGTCATCCCTGGTGCCATCAGCAGCTTTTGCCACCGAACATTGTATGAAGACGAACAGAGTTAATGTTCCTCTTTGTAGCTTAAGTTCATAGTGATGTTTAGTCTAGCATATTATTAATAATGGAGATTAATCATTATTAGGTGACTTCATTCTTATAACCTTGTGCCGAACTAAGCGAAGTGCATTAATTCGCTGAGAGAAGAATAATCTTTTGGACTGATTCTGTGGTGTAGTGAGTTCGTGTTGCACTGCGTCTCTAACCACAGACGTTGTGCCCGACTAAACCACCTTTACACAGAGTCAAATACGGTTACTTATACCGACAAACGCAAAAGGTCAATCAATGAAAGTTGCATATATGTCGTATAAGTTTTGGTTTTTAGCGTAAGATGCACAAAAGGAAGGCAATATTGAATTCTCACTTACAAGAGAGGCTCTCATAAAAAATAACAACGAGGAACTGTATTGCAAATTGTAACGCTTATTTCGATCTCTTGTTTTTGTATTCTCTGACTGACTGTCACTTTTGTTGAGTTTTACTAGATCATAAAAAAGATATTGATAAACACTGCATTGATTTCTGGAGGCGTTCGTGATGTAAGGGTAAACGTCTTAGGAAATGAACACGACGACCAAAGTTCAAATCCTAGACGACACTGTTTGCATTTCACGTAGCTCTAATACCCTCGGGAAAGGTATGAATCCAAATATTTTCCCTCCGGTTATGAGTAAATAATAGGGCAAATTAAACTCTTCAACCTTCGAATGGCAATCAGTCAAAGAGACGGAAAAATCTGAATTCAAATCTGGTGAACTTCGCTTAAAATTGACCGTGTGTCGCATCCTGCTGGTGTAGGGAAGGTAGGTAAATATATAGATTAGTTTCTGGTTAACATAACAAAAATACTCACCCTGATTCGATATAGTAATACCAGTAATAGTCCTGATAGATCTGTTGGTTGTTGTTATTTTTTGTTGTTGTTTTTGTTTTAATGGCATATCAACCTTCTAGGTTTATTTAATGCGAAACCATCCTTCTAGAAAGACAGTTGATAGATCTGTTTAAAATTATTCCTATTAGATAGGAAAACTTGATGTCATATAGCTTAAAATTAAGTGTATTAAGAATAGCTACTTTAAGCTGTTATAGTTTACTAAGGTTGGTTGGTTGATTGGTTGGTTGGTTTGTTTTACGGCGTCCTTATCGGGCCATTTAAACCCGAATTAAATTTCAAACAATTCAGTTTAGTATAAGTTTATTTTTTTACAAATATTTAAATGTCAAAACGGTTCGGTTAAATTTTAAAACGGTCCTATTTCAAGCAATTCTGTTTAGCAAGAGTACATAGTTTAGTTCTATTTAAAAACAGTTCTATTTCAAACAATACAGTTTAGCAAAAGTACACAGTTTAGTTCTATTTGACCCATAGAGCGAACCCTATCAGGTGCTACCACTCTGGGCCAGAATGAACCTGGGAGCGATGGCAATAAGAGGTGCTCCACATTCACCTACACTCCAGTATTACTGGAACTTCACCCTCAGATTGTTCAGTGTCATATCTAGGACACTCGTTGAGGGGTCTTACCCATTTGCATTGAGGCAGTCGATGTATTCTACAACCCCAGCCGACTGGGCATATAAGAGGATAATAATTAAGTTTTATTTCTTTTGCTAAATATTGTATCAACCTTCATGGGTTATTTAATGCCAAAGTCATCCCTGTAGAAAGACAATTGTTGTTTAAACTCGCTCACCCCGGGTCAAAGTCCAGGACGTTCGCTGATACGATATGGGACTCCCCTAGGTTATAACTATTAGTAACTTGAAACCATATAACTAAGTGCAAATAAACAATTATTATTAAGAAGAAATTATTACTTGAAACCATAAAATTATTCGTATTAGATAGGAATACATGAAACCATAAAACCATACAATCTGTCTGCATAGCTTAGAATCCACTGAGTATATTTCCTGCAAAGGCACACCACTTTCACACGGGAGTGCTCGTACCTGTTAGGGTCACATATATGGGTCAAATAGGTCTGTTTTAAAATTATTCGTAATTGAATTGGGACTGAGAGTAAAAAAAAACTCTTTAGAATCAGTCACACCAAAAATAGAAATATGAATGTACAATGAACCCAATTCTCTAACCTCTTGTCATTTGATTACTGTTGGTAGATTTACATACCCTTAAAATTTATCAGTCCATCATGCAAATGTGTTCAAATGGAGGCGCTCGCTGTGTGTTGGTTATCGGTGTGAGGAATGAACACGGCTACCCAAGTTCAAATCCTGGACAAGACTGTTAGCATTTTGTATAGCACTTATACCATTGGGAAATGTATGATTCAAACTATTCTTCTTCCAGCTGTAGGTAAATAGTAGGGTAGACTGTTTTCTCTAACCTTGGTATGGTAACTGGTCTAGGAGAAGGACAACTTAAACCTATTCTGGACTTAAAGAAAGACAACTCTTAAGTCAAACCTGCTAAACTCCGCTAAAAAATAAGCTCGTGTTTCATCTAGCACATGATGGAGAGGTTTGGTAAATGTATACATGAAACTGTAAATAAATCATTTGGAATTGAGTGGAATATAATATTACTGTAAGCAAAAAAATCTGGAGTGTCTGTCTGAGATTTATTGATTTTTAACATTTCAACCCGTATGGGATTATTTTAAACCTAAAGGTTAGGGAATTGCGTTTATTGTACGTTAATGTTTGCAGTACATTGGCTTAGTGGATAGAATGTTCGTCAATGGCCCGGGAGACCTGGTTTCACTTCCAGGTTGATTGGTTTGGTTTCTTTGTTTAATGGCAAATCAACCTTATTCCAGGTTGAGTCATACCAAAGACTTAAAAATGTTACTTGATGCCTCCTTGCTTTACACTCAGCATTATCAGATAGGAATCAAGGGTAAAGTGGATCAATGATAGTAAAGGAATAGAACCCTCCCCTACACGTCAGTGTAATAGCTATTGAAAAGGGAGCCTTCGGGTCGCTCTCGACTACGGTGTCCAACTTAACTTACTTTTTATTTACTGTATATTTTTATAGTTATTTCTTAAGTGGTGTTGTTTTTTTGTTTTTTCACATGTCCTATCGAATACGAGTAATTCTGAAATAAATCTATTTCACTCATAGATGGGACCATAACATTTCGGTTCAGAGTGGATCTGGGAGTAATGGCAAGGAAAGGGTACTCTACGCTATACAGATCACCTGAACTAGAACCTCGCTATCAGATGCACTTTAGCGTCATACCTACGGCAAGACTTTTTTAAGGAGTAGGTATCCTTAACCTTCTGCCGGAGATACAGTCAGCATATATATAGTCTCACCAAATGGGCAATTGTGTGTCCGTGTATTTCTCAGAAAATAAATATGCGACTTCTTGGACGTCCATCGTTTATCTTTCCTGCTTATATCTACAGATGTTCATAAGTAAGTAAGTAAAATTGGCGCCCTTAGTCAAGGGTAACACGAAGGTTCCCTTTTCAATAGCTAGTACCCCGAGGTGTAGGGGAGGGTACTACTCCATTCTCTGGATTACTCCACTTCACTCTTGATCAGTACCTTATAATGCTAAGAATTAAGCAAAGCGGCATCAAGTAGCATTTTCTGAGTCTTTGGTATGGCTCGACCTGGGATTGAACCCCGGTGTCTCTGACTATTGGCGAACAGTCTACTCATTAGGCCAGTGGCTGATGTGTATAGGAGTGTCCATTTGTCCATATGCACACGTGTTTGTGTGTGTGTCTATGCGCGTGAACGCTTGAATGCATATGACTACCCGTTGTGTGCATGTGTATGCAAGATGTGTCTGAGTATGTGTGGATAGACGACTGTGTGCGTGTGTTCGATCTCCAGTTAATTTCATGTCAAAATTTGTTTTCTCTTTATTCTCTGACAAACCATTTCATCCCTTCTTCAACGACCACTTCTTTCCCTCACACCACCATCACCACTACCACCACCACCACCACCACCACCACTGTTACTTCTAGATCTATGGTCACTTTTCTTTTCTTGATTCGTTTTATAATTTGTCGATAAATTGTTGATTCTTTATTCAATTTTTATCAACTCTCGTATTCATTCTAGCTATGTTTTATGGGGTTTTTTCATACCCCACCATAGGCACTTTTTTTCCTACGACCTGCCTTTTTTGCATTCTTTATTTATATTCCTTACTTCCATGTTTGATTGTATTGAATCTTTCATTTTCTTTTTCTACCTCTTATTGCCCAGTTTTTTTTCAATTTTGTCCATCTTTTTTATTCATTGCATCCTTTATTCTTTTTTCTTTTCATTCTTTTTTAAATTATTTGTCTCTATTTTAATTTAATGTGTCTTTCTTTCATTACTTCGTTGATTACAACTTCCTTTTTTTATTGTATATCTCTACTTTTCTTTCTTTTCTTCTTCATTGTTTGTATCTTTCTTTCTTTCTTTCTTTCTTAATTCCATCTCTGTGTTTCAATTAATTGTATCCATGTTTTTTTTCTTTCTTTCTTTCGCTCTTTCTCTTTTTTTAATTGTATCTCTATTTTAATTGATTGTATCCTACTTTCTTCCTTCAATGATTGTATCTTTATTCATTTATCTATTTATTTGATTGTGTCTTTCTTCACTTGACTGTCACCTTCAATCTTTCATTTCCTCTGTCTTACCATTTCTTTTCATTTTCTTCTCAAAACGAATCTCTTCTGTAAGTTGTGATTGTAGAATACGCCGATTGCACTTTTGAATAGGTGTAAGACATCCCCCACCAAAATATGTGTTCTTTGTATGACACTAAACTGCATCTGATGGTAAGGCTACAGTGGTCCTATCTATCTATCTATCTATCTATCTAAGAGTCAAATAGAACTGTCCAATCATTTACTAATTTCTATCGCATAGGAATACTTGATAAATAGAATTACTAACGTTAAACAGCAATACTTAAAGCTCTTTACTTTGTACAAACAAATGAGCTCAAACAAGTTACTTAAAGATAAAGTTACTTACTAATTGTTTCCAAATCATATACATAAATCAAGAATTTAGCATTGAGTAGCTGAAAAAAGGGTTGGTGAGCCGTAAACCTCCAACTATCTAACTATCAAAATAAATCTTTCTTTCTTTCTTTCTTTCTTTCTTTCTTTGATTGTATCTCTTTGATTCAATTACTAGTATCCTTCTTTCTTCATTGATTTTATCTTTCTTTCTTTTATATTCTGTTCTCTTGTAAGCCAATCTTTAGAAAAGTAAGACACTTTGGCATTAAATAACACAAAAGGAGTTGATATGCCGTTAAACTAACGAAATTTCCAGATTTCGCGATTTCCCTGCATACGTCAAGATCAGCCTCTCCGTGAGTATAAAAGTAGAAGAAAAAAACCGTGATTTGACGTATATAGTTCAATCTTCATCCTTAGCACTCATCAGATTACCCAGACTTCACCTACGTAACATCGCATGAAACCTCTGATCTTACAAGATCCTTTTATCCACAAGTAAACAAGACTTAACTTTTAAAAAAGAAGAAAATTTGAAAAAAAACCCATACATTCTTTTCTCTAGTATTTACAAATTTTCATGACTCTTCATTCCTTTATATGTTTGTGCGTCCAGAACAGTGCTTGCTGCAATCTTTGATTTCTTTAGGGGACGGACCCTCAGTTTTTAATCTTTCATCTACAATTTCCTAATCAAGCAAACAAGCAATCAGACATATATGCAGAACGTGCCAGGTTTCTCCGTGGATCGACAGACACGTTGTTTGGAAACGCAAGTCATTGTTCCCTTTTCCCATTATGATGTGCAACGACCAACAGGTTTCAGGATCCAGTCCTTTAAACGGATACATTCTTTTCTTCATCTGTACTTATTCGTTCAGAGTACAGATCTCCCTACATTATAAGATATCACCTTGTGAGACATGGTGGGTGTCCTCGTGGTGTAATGGTTAAAGCGATGAACTGCGGAATCGTAGTACGCGAGTTCGTACTCCAGTCGCGCTATTACGTTCACTTTCGGGCAAATACCCTTGGGAAAGGTATGAACCCCCTTATTCTCCCTCCAGCTATGGGTAAATAGTAGGACGGACTAGGTTCTTCAGCCTTGGTGAGGCAACTAGTCTAGGAGAAGGAAAACTCTGAATTCAAACCTGTTAAACTCCGCTTAAAAATTGACCTTGTGTCATATCCTGCCCGAGCGGAGGGGTTGGTAAATAGTACCTTGTGAGACATGGAATGTTCTGCCTGAGCAGATCTAGGTCACATTTATGAAAATACCACCCCTGTCGGTAAGTTACTCTCACTTTTAGCAATAGTTTAGACTGTTTGGTGATGTCTTCCTTCAAATGCGTTCCCAGTGGTTTGGCTCTGAAAAGGCGTCAGAATTCCAACCATAAAGTATGTCTAGCAATCCCTGACGAAATCTACCAAAGCAACCTTAACATTTTACTAAAACGTTGTAGATATGAACAATGATGTTTGTAATAAAATCTTTACAAATGAATCAACCCGTGTATGTGTTTGTTTCTATGTCAATAAATGATAATTATTGAATAGGGATACCTACTTTGAAACCCCTGATAAAATAAATCGTATGTGTCGTGTGTTGAATAATCTGGTTTGGTTTGGTAAGGTTTTATGGAGCATCGACCATTGTAGGTTATTAATGCTAAATCCATTTTTATACAAATAAACATTTCCCAGACTGACTGGTAAGAGCCCCCTAACGAGTGTCCTGGATATGACACTAAACAATATGATGGTGAGGTTCCAGCAGTGCTGGAGCTTTGGGGAATGTGGAGCACCCCTTCATTGCCATGGCTCCCAGGTCCACTCTGGCCCGGAGTGGTAGCACCTGATAGGGCCCTATCTATAGGTTAAATAGACCTAATAGCATATTTATGCTAAACTGAATTGTTTGAGTAAACTGAATAGCTTGAAATAGAAATGTTTTTGACAAACCGTACTTACATTTAAACTGCGTGCTTATGCTTAACTGAATTATTCAAAATAGAACTGTTTTTCGACATAAAAACTGTATTTACACTTAACTGAATTGTTACATATAACTGCTTGAATAGTTTGAAATAGAAATGATTTTGACAATTAAACTGTGTACTTATGCTAAACTGAACTGTTTTAAATAGAACAGATTATTTACGTAAAAATAGATTTGGTGTTAAATAACTTACAAAGGTTGATATGCCATAAAACCAAACCACATATAAGCAGTTCTATTTCAAACAAATCAGTATATTATAAGTATAGATTTTTTACACTCAGTTAAATCTCAAAACAGTTTTATTTCAAACAATTAAGTTTAGCTTAAGTACACAGTTTTAATGTCAAAAATCAGTTCTATTTCAATCTATTCAGTTTTGCATAAGTATGCAGTTTAGTTCTATTTGACCTACAGATAGGACCCTAACATGTGCTCCCACTCCGGGCAAAAGTGAACCTGGTAGCGATGGCAATGAAAGAGTACTCTGCATTCCTCAAAGCTCCAGAATGACTAGAACGTCATCATCATTGTTTAGTGTCATATGAAGGACACTCATTGGGGGTCTTAACCCTCTGCAGAGATCCAGTTGGTGTATTTTACAGCCAAAGCCGACTAGGCAATGTGTTGAATGAGATTGATCATTCTCATTACTTTCAGGTCCACTTTAAATGAATATTATCTTTTAGGGTCCAACATATAAGTGAAATATAGTTTCAAGTATTCTTATCTAATACTAATAATTCATTTCCCTATAAGACCGCAAGAATTCCGATCTGAATCCTCTTTTCGGTTGGAGAGGGGTATTTGTGGGTTATGGCTAACCCGCTGAACTGTTGTTGTATATTGACCTACGACCCGGCCGCGCTGTCAAAATAGGAAATGCACCAATGTAAATAACAGGTGCATCCGGTTGAGGAATATCAGAATTATAACCTTGACAGTGGATGGGTTGAATGAGTGCAAAATTGTGACGCCCACAAGAAGAGGGTGGACGTTGAACGATTTTATAACTTGGTGAAGACAGGAAGTCAGTCAGTTGGGATACCAGACCAGTAGGAGATAAGGTGTGGTAGAGAAAGCTAGTACTCAGCAGAGTGGGCCCCACGCCCCCGATTGAGCAGATGGGGATCAGACGAGTAAGAAATAAGATGCGGTAGAGAAAACCAGCACCCAGAGAGGATGGGCCCCAGGCCCCCGGTTGAGCAGCCTAGGAGAACGGGAAAGAAACGCTGATGGCCATAAGAGTTGGGGTCAATATGTTACATTTCTGCTCGGTCTCCAATTCCCTCTCACACACAAACCTTTCAATAAAGTGGGAGGTATATTTTTCTAAAAGACTGTGTCACTCGTCTTCATTGTTTTGTCGTTTGCTTGGCCAGAACGAAATGTAACACTGCGAGATTGTAGTAAACGAGTTCAAAATCCAGTAGCGCTATTGCGTTCAGTTTCTGAATAAAACCCTAAGGAAAGGTATGAACCTTCTTATACCCCCACCATAGTAAATAGTACCACTACTTCTACAAGAATGTGTTTAGCCTTGAATAAGATTGATATACTATTAAACAAATAATCCAAACCAATCTTTTCGATTGTGACCAGCGATCTCAGACACGAAAACTTTTTCTCTAAAAATACCTCGACGATTTCATTCGCAGTATCCGCCTTAATTTCTCTTTATGTGACCACTCTTCCCAGCTCACAATCAATCATTGAAGGATACAATCATTGTCTATGGCGTGTTACGTCGATGGCTAATCTTTTCCAATTACACTCTACTTGAATCTTACCTTTCATATGTATGCTTGGAGCGGGATCTATCGATTGACACCTTTCATAATTCCTGACCATCCTGCGAACGGCTTATTTTGTTACGTCAGGTTCAACCTTCTAGCCCAAATATAGACTTCTGCTCACTATCAAATTATGCATACAGCACAGATTTTCCTGATCCAAATCTGGACAACAATCCCGGAAACTTTTCTTTTCGCATCTGCTAGAACCCACCAAACCAACATTTTAGTTAGTGCTGTATCTATAGGGGAAGTGACGGGGAACATTAAATCCTTTTGTCTAGCCTACAAATTCCTTGATTCTGAGGAAACTCACTTTTTAATCTGGTTGAATTAGAAATAAAACAGAATCAAATACGATGGTTTTAAAAGAATAGTATAAAACCTACTTTTGCTGCGAACTATCTACTATTAGACAGATTTATTTAGATATTATTTATGATTTTAGCCATTTACCCGAGCCTTTCTTTACAAGTAGGATGCAATTTAAGGTCAATTTTTAAACGTAGTTT
The DNA here is from genome assembly GCA_963585895.1 of Sepioteuthis lessoniana. Taxonomy (NCBI): domain Eukaryota; kingdom Metazoa; phylum Mollusca; class Cephalopoda; order Myopsida; family Loliginidae; genus Sepioteuthis; species Sepioteuthis lessoniana. The sequence goes on from OY757907.1 coordinate 53,700,870, forward strand.
AACAGGTTCAAATTCAGAGTTTTCCTTCTCCGAAACCCGTTGCCATGCTAAACTTAAAGGGCCCAGTTTGTCCTGTAGTTGGAGAGAGAACAGTTGAATGCGTACCTTTCTCAAGTCAATATGCGCTAAACGGAAGACAATCAGTCTTATCCAGGATTTGAATCCAGGTCGATATGTTTATGTCTTTTGACGATATTCGTTAAACCACAAGCTCCCCCTGTCATATAGCACTCTAGTTCTTCTTCCACCTGGATCAATCCTTTTTCACCGTTCCACATGTTATATACCGGCAGAAAGGACGAAACGACCCCACTTATGTATAAAGAAGATAATTTTTTTTTCTTTTATTACGAAGTAGTCGACCAAGTTGCGTGAGGAAAGAGTCAGGTACCGCTAAGATTTTCATACAGAGGGAGACGTGGAATATTCAGAGAACCTTTCTTCTTCGTACTTCTTTCTCGAGACTGGTACGAGGCTAACTCAAAACATCTAAACATCTCAGCTTCTATAAGTTTTGCAACTTCAGGTCCTTCACAAGGCAAACTTTTTCTTCCTTCAGAAATCATATCCGTTTTCGACTTTTCTTCACACTTATCTACATTGTCTCGAGGCATTAAATCATCTTAGCTTCAATATGTTTTTCAACTATAGGGGCCTTCACAAGGTTCCCTTATTTCCTTCTGGGATTATTCCCACCTTTGACTTTAGCGTACTATACATTTAAATTTGGGCTGTCTGGCACACAACCACCACCCAGGGTGGTGTGACATCTAGTGATTCTTCTGCCGGTCCTTCTTTCTTTCGGTTTTTATATAATTTTCCGTACAGCCTCGCATCTCCTGGTCACTCTTTCTTCCGGCATGTCACCCACGTAATTCACGTGGCATTTCTACGGTCTTTTGCTTATCTTAAGACACAGGTGCAGCCTGTTTTGATATCTATGTAACTTACATAGCATGTCAAAGGTCAAATATCAATACACGTTTGTCCATCTTCTTTACTGGATGCTCTATCCTCTTTTTTGGGAAGAATAAGAAATACGAAATTTTTTTTATGGTGTGTGTGTGTGTGTGTGTGTGTGTGTGTGTGTGTGTGTGTTCGTGCTTAACTTTATTTATTTAGACCTCTTTTCAATTATATCACCGACTTGTGAGAAAAGCCGGAAGTCAGCGTTTAGAACAGTGATGGAAATTAGGTCTGGAACTTTCTACGGTTCTGGCGAAACTAATTTAAAGTTGAAATCTAACTTCTAACTTTTGTATTTTAGTTACCTAAATTTATAATCCTCTAATGACAGCGACACTTTCAACTGCCTTAAATTGACCTTTAAGGCAGCTGAAATATACTGTGAGTTAACTTAGGTCAATTAACCTGAGTTAACTCACAGTATATTTCTAGTCGTTTAATGCTTAATAGAATACTACATAACAAGCCAAATAAAAGATTTAATCAATCTATTATGTACCACTCCAATTACTTATGTCTGTATCTAAAATATGAGTAAAATTCTACACATTTCCACTTCTTTTTACTTTTTGGAGTTTTAAAACCTCAATTCAAATCAAAACTATGGTACCTAGAAATATATCTGGCTCTTTTTCTTATCGTTTATGCATGTGTATATATAAGAACCATCTTATTGTCATGAGAGATGCCATGGAAGAAAGAGTACTCCGCTTGGCACCCAATCTATCTTCGACAAAAATAGTTATTACATGTCACGAGGCTCTTTGCGTTTCGCTTGACTTAGACAAAATTGTGAATCAATCTCTGCTGTCAACTTCCCCAAGGCGAATAGTGGACGAGAACGATGTCTTAAGCTTTGATAGAGCTGCTACTATTGTAGAAGAAAAACTGAATTCAGACCATGTTTAGCAGAGTGGCACTGGAAAAGAAGGTTTCTGTAGTACGTTGTATTATGATGATCTGGTGACAGCACAAGCCTTGGAAAGAAAGCACTTGGGAGGAAGGAGTTTTATCTGGTCCAGTTAACAGACAGGTAAAGGGCGGAAACGCAGCAGACAATATATATATATAGAGAGAGAGGGGGGAGGAAGTACTCATGGTGTACAGTTTAAGGTGCTGAACTGTGACATTGTAGTTAGTAAGTTCAAAATCGTATAAATACGTTCACTTCGGAACTTTTATTTTTGAGAAAGATATTAACCCCCTTATCCGCCCGGGAATGGGTTAAATATTACCCTTACTGTTCTTCAGCTAGGATAGCTTTGGTATTGAATAACCTGGGAAGGTTGATATGCCATTATTTATTCATATGACTTCCCACCAAGCTATATTTGACATGAAATCATTTTAGAGAGCCATATACGCAAGTGGTCTTTAAGTAAAAAAAAAAGCTTGCTCCCGCCGGCATTTCCTACTTAAGGGCGCTTCACTCACTAAACAATAAAGTCAGCCCAACTAAATAGGTATTTTCTACACGCCGAAGACTCCTTGGAATCAAGCCAAAACTATTAGATATAGATAGGACCCTAATGATTTAGAAGTAATAGCGATGAAGGTGTACTCCACACTCCCCAGAGCTCCAGGAATAGAACATCACTATTATAGCTCAGAATATTCAAACTATTGTCCTCATCTATATTGTTAGAATCACAACGTTTTCGTTGATATGTCTTTTGGCCTTCTTAAGGTGTTTCATATCAAATGTTCTGATTATACTAATGAAGATGACATCAATAATCTTAATATTCTAAGAAATAATAATCAAACTTCATCTCAGACATTTTGAAAAAAGAGCATCTCCAGTAGATATATGTTACTACCATATACAGGATACCCATTTAAGGGAGTCATATTCTCTGCAAAGCATACCATCAGCCTGTCCTAAGCTCAGCTAATAGTGCTAACCCAGAATGGTAATATTGGTTATAGCAACATCTGTGGGCCAAATATATCTGTATGAGATAATGAAATGTTTACCAGATAATACTAACTGCGAAGATATATTTTTACCGTATATAGATGGAAACCATGATAGTTAAAGCCCCTTTGACATAAGATACTCTGACACAGATTGACATGGCATAAACGTCCAGGTGTTTTCTGCACGAAATTATATTCCCCACTTTTCTATAGGCCATAAACTCCTCTTCCATCAAGGCTTTTATCAGCCTACCTTCCATCCGATCGGTATCGGCTTGGGGGAATGCCTCATTTTCTAAGTATAGTCCCTGCGCATCTTCTTCTGAATACAAAGTCAGAAAGGTTACAAGATCGTCCTCCTGAAATTATGCCATTCTTATTTGTGCAAACACATTTCCCGAACGGATCATGATCTCACTTCTGATTATTGATATTGGCATATATTTGTCGAAATATCTTGTGATGTTAAACAGAACTTAAGGTTGGTTGGTTTTATGACATATCAACATTTGTAGGTTATTTAAAGCCAAATCCATTTTTAAAAAAATAAACAGTTCTATTCCAAACAATTCAGTTTAGAATGAGTACACAGTTTACTGGTCAAAAACCTTTCTATTTCCATCTATTCCGTTTAGTCAGCAGTTCTAATTCAACCAATTCCGTTTAGTATAAGTATAGATTTTGTTTGCACACAGTTAAATTTCAAAACATTTCAATATCAAACAATTCAGTTTAGCATACAAAAATAGTTCCATTTCAAACAATTTACTTAAGCATAAGTACGCAGTTTAAATGTAAGTATATAGTTTAATTGTCAAAAATATTTCTATTTCAAGCTATTCAGTTTAGTCAAACAGTTCTAATTCAAACAATTCATTTTAACGTAAGTACAGTTTTAATGTCAAAAACAGTTCTATTTCAAACCATTCAGTTTAGCATAAGTACTCTGTTTAGTTCTATTTAACCCATTGATAGGACCCTATCAGTCTCTATCACTCCGAGTCATAGTGGACCTGGAAGCGATGGCAATAAATGGGTGTTCCGCATTTCCCAAAGCTCCAGCGTCACTGGAACCTCACCATTAGATTTTTAATGTTATATCTAGGATACTCATCGGGGTGGGGTCTAACCCCTCTGAAGAGATGCAGTCGGTGCATTCTACAGCCACAGCCAATTAGGCAAACAGAATTTAAGTAAGCATAAACGGTGATGAACAAATGAACACGTCCTCTACGGTGCATTACCATGTAAAATTTCAAGATTTTCCAGAGTAGATATGAAGTAAACGCAGACTGTGCCTCTTCAGAGGGGGAGAAGAGATCCCATCCATCGAGTAACCTGAGTATGACAATTAGCAGCTTCTGTGAGTGATGTTTTAATCCTAAGCATTGAGGAATGAGGAGTACCCTTTCATTATCATAATTCCTAGGGAGTGCCCTCGTGGTGTAATGGTTAAAGCGGTAGACTGCGTAATCGTAGTAAGTGAATTCGAACTCCAGTTGAAGGATAGCTTTGGCATAAAAAAACCTAAAAAGGTTGATATGCCATTAAGCAAAGAAACCAAATAAAACCATAAATTCTAAAATCCCTCTTACCCGAATTAGCAGTACCTATTTGGATCCCGTCAATATGGTAAAAAGAAATGGTCAATCATTATTATTTGAATTCATAGAGTTGTGTCCAAATTATTTTTATTACGTAGGAATACTTAGAATTAGTAATGTTAAATTGCTTTATGTGAAATCATTTAACTGTGTGAAAACAAATTATTAATAATTACTTGTATTATTAGTGTTGGGAATACTTGAAACTATTTAAAAACGTGCCAACAAATGAGCTCTAACAACCTGTTTAAAAATACAATTACCGACGAACTACTCGCTAACAAATCATTTATATCAATAGGTGTTAGCGTATTTATTTGTTTGTGTTTTATGGCATATCAACCTTTGTAGGTTTTTAATGCTAAATCCATTGTTATCAAATACACAATTGGGTTTTATGGCATATCAACCTTTGTAGGTTATTTAAAGTCAAATCCATTTTTACACAAATAATTCAGTTCTATTTCAAACAATTCAGTTTAGCATAAATACACAGTTTAATTGTCAAAACAGTTCTATTTCAATCAATTCAGTTTAGTTAAACAATTCCATTTCAAACAATTCAGTTTAGTATATGTATAGCTTTTTGTTTACACACAGTTAAATGTCATATATACGTCTGGTCACTCAAAGCGCTACTGGTGTTATGTTACCCAGCACTACCTGTTCCATAGTCGGGTCATTGGTTACTTAACCGGTATTTCCATTAAATTTCTCATGTGAGGTGGGTGACTAGACACAAAGCAAGACGAAAAACAAGACCTGTCAAAGGGCAGAGGAAGCTTCTCGCTCAATGACCTTCTAGCACGTTACTTGGGGACGTAGAAATAACTTGGTTGGTATCCCAGTGCGTTGCAAAACCACTTGAGGTATCCTTGTCTTGTCTAACTTGTCCGTACACACTGTCCCTCTGATTCTGATTACCAAAATGTGAAGCTAGTTCCGCGTACACTATATCAACCATAAATATTCTATCGAAAGAAAAAGAAAAGAAAAAAGAAAATGAAAAAAGAAAAAAACGGATTCTGGTCTTGCTCGTGCACAAATTGACTGCCAGAATATATATATATATATATATATATATATATATATATATATGTATATATATATATATATTTCAATCATACATCTTAGATGCATCAGGGAGGTCTTCAGTAATGCGCTGTCTTCATTGCCGATTTCGGGTTATTTCTGCATCATATCAGCTCCGACAGTAACCCCGGCTTGACTCTAAAAGAGCCAAGCCGCCTCCGTGATCGCGACGTGCTACATATATATATATATATATATATATATATATATATGTATGTATAAACAGGATTTGCATTAAATAACCCACAGGGGTTGATAAGCAATAAAATACCATCAAACCAACTAGACTTCACAATCCCCGTGCATCCGTCACGGTCGGCCTTTCGTAGACCACAAGAAAATGTAAGAAAAAAAAAGTCTGGTTTGTCCGGGTCTATATTGTCCCTTCCCCATCCTTTACACCAATCAGATTACCTATCCCTCAACTAATATACATCAGACTTTGTTTTTACTTGATTCTTTTATTTTACATTTATTCGATTTTTTTATTTTGTTTTTTGTTATTCTTTGATTTTCATTTTTTTTCTCTTTATTCTAATTCGTTCTTTTTTATTGTCTCCCTTGAATATCTTTTTTATTCCTTAAGTTTTCTTCCTATCATTATTGATTTATTTTTCTTCGATTATTTGATTTACGTTTTCATTCTTTCTTTAGTTTTGTTTCTATTTGATACGAATTTATCAATCACATTTTGATAGTTAATTTTATTCACTCCTTTTTATTTCTTTTTCTCTATACTTTTATTTCATTTCCCTTTCTTTCTTTTCTTTTCCCATTTTTTTGTTTGAATTTTTCTCTTCATTTCTGATTTTCTTCTTTGCTTATGTTGATCGCCGATTCTTTTTTTATTTTATTTATTTATTTTTTCTGTCTTTCTAATTTGGTTATGCCTTTCTTTATTTCATTACTGTCTCTTCTTTCTTTCTTTCTATATTCCTTTCTTTCTTTCTTTCTTTGATTATTTCATGAACTATCTCTCCTATCTTTCTTTTTTTCTTTCTTTCTTTATTTTTTTAATCATTTATTTGGTTGATTATCGCTTCTTTCTTTCTTTCTTTCTTTCTTTCTTTCTTTCTTACATTAACGATGTCGTTCTTTTTTTCTCTGATAATGTTAATTTTATTACATTGATTGTATCTCTCTTTCTTTTCTTTTTTGATTGTATAGCTATTTCTTTTTTTTTTTTTTTTTTATTGTGCATTTCTTTGTCACTGACTTATTCTTTCTTTCTTTCTTTCTTTCTTTCTTATTCATTCATTCATTCATTTGATTATGCCTTACTTTATTTCATTAACTCTATCTATCTATCTATCTATCTATCTATCTTATTCATTCATTCATTTGATTGTCCCTTTTTTTATTTCCTTGACTATAACTTCCTTCAGTTTGCTTTTTTATTTTCCGTTTCCATTTTATTTTCTTCCTTCCGCCATTTTATCTTTCTTTTATTTATTTCCTACATTCATCAATATATTCTTCTTTTCTTGGTTTTTCATTTTAATTCCTTTTTCCCTTTTATCCAAGACTTATCCATATGTTTTATCAGTCTTCATTTTCTTTTTTTCAAGCGTAGTTTTTCATATTTTTTATTTCATATTTTCAATGACTCATTTTTTCTTTTTCATATCTTTTTTTTGATAATTTTTTTACTTATTTAGACGCGATGGTTTTTATGCTGTTTTTTCTCCTTTCTTTAGCGTCTCTCCTCTTTCCAACTTCTGACTCGATTATTTTTCCTCGACAATCTGTCAGGTTGTCTAGGCTTACGAATTGATTTTACACTCACATCCCATCGAGAGATACACGGAGATGCAGATTAGCAAAGCCTTAAGTTGCATATTTATACACATGAATATTGATACACAGACTCACCTACACGTATATACAACATCGTTCTATGATACATACCAAATTCACTCAGATATCATCATGATCATCATAAAGTAATTCTGAGTGCACGGACCCCTTTACTCTCTCCATCCATCCGTTCCCGTTGCTCACCAATACTAGTAAGTCTTCCAGATTGCACCCACTGTATACACATAGCTGCTGTATGTAAGACTTTGCTGGTTGGCCATCACTGGTGTGTCCAAGTGTGGTAGTCCATGGAAAAACGTCGCTTGAGAGTTCGTCCTTGCTTTCTAGCACTACCCATCATGTTTTGTTCGTCCCCTTGGATGGTTTATGTGATGTGAGACAAATTGCCGTATAGCAGGTGTTTTGTGGGTGCTACTTCTAATGAAATTCCTTCTGAACTGTAGCCGTGTAGGTTATTCTATACGGATGCACCTCTTAGGCTCCAACAAAAAGCATAGAAAATAATCAAGATGGAAACTGCAATAAAAAAAAATACTACGTGTGGTTCTGAACTGAGATATATTGCCACTTAAACGCAAAAACACTCATACGAGCAAAAGATCTCGCTGATATATGTGATTACTCCCCACTACACACAAACATATATATATATATATATATATATATATATATATATATATATATATATGGTTAATAAATAAATGTTGTACACCATCACAAGGAGGAATTATGGAACATAATGACGATGAAGTAATAGGTATGAAACTTCTTTACAAAAATATAACTCTCTCACATTATTTCTCAAAATATTTGTCATATTTGTGAAAGAGACAGGGTGAGGCAGGGAGACGAAGACTGACAATCATATTGACCCATAATTTCTTCTTCTACCTCTCTTGACCATAACACGCTGTGTTATCATCAAGTCGTTTCATCTGTGCTTCTTCTACTTCCCGACCAGAAGCCACAGATGACCGTTGCGCCATTATGCGCCTGGTAGCCAGTCTTCGTGACTGACCGTATCTAAGACCAAGACTCCAAATTAAAGACTAACCCTGCAAGACTCCCCGTATCTGCTGTGGGACGTGTATATATAATTTCACAATTTCCACGTATTCTGGTTGTACTCCACGTGACGTGCTTCCGCTTATTTACATAGGTGCTTCATTCAATCACATTGTTTACGCAGCTGTAACATTCGTCTCTCTCAAAAGTCAATATGCAAATATTATTATACCCTTAATAAAATGTTGTCTTTCTTAAAAACCGATGATACCAGATTTCTAATGTAACATTTAGCAACCAAGATGGATATTATTAGTTATTATTCATAACCGAATTCCCCTGCATTGGAACTCTGTTTACATTTTTAGAGGAGTACAGTTAGTGTTAATCCAGATAAAACCTTCTCCTAGACGTGTATCTGTACTGAACATTAAAAAAGCCTAGTCTTCACTACATTTTATCCATTGATGGAGAGACGAGAACAGTTGGATTCATATTTTTCTCAAGATATGTTAACCAAGTGGTCTGGAGTTGCAGAATACGCTGACTGCATTTCCGTTGAGGGATAAGACCCCTCTCCACAACAAGTGTCCTGGATACAGAATTAAAAAATTTGATGGTGAAACTCCTGTGATGCAGGAGCTTTATAGAGTGCGGAGTACCCCTTCATTGCCATTGCTCCCAGGTCCAATCTGACTCAGAGTGATAGCACTGACTAGGGCCCTATCAATGGGTCGAATAGGAGTCTTTGAAATTTAAACTGCGTGCAAACAAATGACCTGCTAAATTGAATGGTTAGATATAAAACTGATCATTTTACTGTGTTTAAACAAACGCCCGATGTTTAATTGAATTGTTTATGATACATAACAATGCTTGGGACCATTTAACTTGGTTGACTAATGCTAAATTAAACTATTGAAAATAGAACTCTTTGATCCCTTAATTGTAACTATCTACAAAATATGTTTACAAATCCTATATCTAATATATATGTCAAAACAGTATTTGACATTAAATAACCAATAATGGTTGCTATACAACCAAACCAAACCAAACCAAAGATTTGTAAAACGCAAAAAGCCTGGTTCAGGAATTGAAATCAGATGCTGAACCATCTCCTGAGACGTTAATCGTTACACCAAGAGCACCTTCAATTTTTTTTTTTTTTGCCCAAGTTTACCCTCACGAGAAGGGTGTGATACAATGTCTGTTTTTAAACGGTTTGAAGTCAGGGTTTTCCTTCTATTCTGGTAGCTAAAGAAGTGTCTCTTGTACTATCTTATCTGTTGTTGGTGAAGTGGGTAGAAAAGATGGATTCCTGTATGTTCAGAGGTCATTATTGCGAACGGAAACGCAAATAGGCCCGATTGAGTCGAAGATTACATTTCCAGGGCTCATGCATGTGTGTATTTCAATATGTCAGTGATCAACAGTTCTCTGTGGTCTCTTTTATAATTAGACTTTGAGTAACCAGTGATAAAGAATATAATTAAAAAGATGTGATGAACGAGTAAAAAACGGCTTGAAATTTTTGCAAATATTTTTTTATACATTGATGAGTAATGATATTATAACTATCGATAAAAGTAAAAAATTATAACAAATTGTTTGTATCAAATGCATATGTGACGCTCAAATGTTTTCAAAGAGAAATACTTAATATCGATTGCCTACAGTCTGTAGAATACATCGACGGCCTCACTGTAGAGTTGTAAGACTCCCCCAACGAGTGTCTAAGATATGACAAGAAACTAGCTGATTTTGAGGCTCTAGTAATACGGGAGCTTTGGGGAATGCAGAGTATCCCTTCAATGCCATCGCTCACTGGTTTACTCTATCCAAGAGTGGTAGCATCTGATAGGATCCTATCTAGGGGTCAAATAGAACTGTTTGACATTTAAACTGTGTACTTATGCAAAACTGAATTGTTTGAAATTGAATTGTTTTTACATTTAACTGTGTGTAAATAAGAAGCTGTAGTTAAGCTAAATTGAATTGTTCCGAATAGAATTATTTTTACATTAAACTGTATGTAAACAAATGGCAGATGTTTAATGGAATTATTACCGATATATAACAAGACGATGAACTATTTAACTTTGTTGACATGCTAAAGTGAATTGTTTGAAATAAAACTGTTTGATCGTTTAACCTCGTGTAAACAAAAAAACTGTGTAGTCGTGCTAACGTGATTTGATTGAAATAGACATTTTGACATTTAAACTCTACTTTTGCCAAATTGAATTGTTGGAAACAGAATTGTTTTTACATTTACCTATGTATAAACAAAAAAAAACTATTTTAAACAAATGACTCTGTGTAAACAAAATACTATGTTCTTATGCTTAACTGAATTCTTTGAAATTAAGTGAAACCTTTTAACTGTGTACAAAAAATGAGCTCATACTTGTTTAAAAATGAGTTTAGAAATCATAGATTTAATATATATATATATATATAAATAATTTAGCATTAAATGACTACAATGGTTGATATGCCATTAAAACCAAATCAAACCAAACTTAATATTGATCTGTTAAATGCTGCGTGTTTTTATAAAGATCTGTTTGATTTTAATAAAAACTGGTTAATCGTATTCTCTTTCCACAGTGTCCAGCAGTTAACTTATCTTTAGTACCAAACTGGCAACTACCTTGACAACTTTGAAAGAAACGAAGAAATACGAATACTTGAAAAAAATGATGATGATGCCATCCGTTGGAAGCTGAGGTAGATTGTAGAATAGTATAACCCTTTACAAATTTGGAGGCAATTTAAGTAGATTGTCAGTTTCTTTGTATTAAAGGTATATTAACCTTTGTGGGTTATTTAATGCCAAAACAATCATTGTAGAAGAACAGTAGCGATACTATTTAACCCTTAGCAGGAAAAATAAAGAACTTAACCACCTTTTCCAAAGGTATTTGTCAGAAAATGAATATAATAGCACCACAGGAGTTTGAATTTGCTTACTTTGATGCCACAGTCCAGGACTTTAGCCATCATGCCACAGAAATTCTACCGCTAAGTTGATAGTCAAAATGTCAAGATAATCTAATATCACTCGATTGTGATACATGGTAAAGAATGATACTCATTTTTGGCGGGCTTCTCTGATCAGACGTTTATTGAATAAAAAATCACCAACAGCTAACAGAGTTTTTATTCTTTAATTAACTTGAGCGCTGAAAGGGGTTATCTTTATTCTTTTCCATACACTATTTAGCGTAGTCACCGACAACTGCTATTTCACTCATGGCTAACCGCCGGATGGGGATGGAAAAACAGGAAGAAAAAACTGGTGGTTGGACAGCGTTGCTTTATTCACTCCGTTCATTCGCCGAAGGCATGAAAGCAGAAAGAATTGAATGGCGAATACAACGTGAAGCTAGCTTCTTCATCTCGCGACTAACTCTACTGGTATCTTTGATTCGTTGCTCGTTCTCCGTTTGCGCGAAAGTTTGTCTCCATGTAGATCAGCCACCAAAAAAGAAATGGTGACTGAATCACGAAATCCGAATTCTTATATTTGGATTCACAAAACATCCAACTCCTACTTACACCTCCAAGGGTGTCATTGTCCAGTCCAAACTAAGATGGTCGATCACCAGTTAACACAGTAAGACGCAGTCCGGAGAACTAGATCAAACATACCTAAGCCACTAGACGAGATGTTGAACTAATTTAGTTCATCTCTCTGCAGGCTGCAGGCTTTTTTTTTTTCGATAACTTATCTATTCACGCATCGGTACCCTTTACTTACAATGTTACAACTAACAATATAAATATTAATAATGATAATTCACATGACTTGATCTTATGAGATACCTAATAAATAATTAATTAATTACAAGCTAGACAAGAAGAAATTCCCTAACAATGCACTACATGGACGCTAACTAAACGGCTGGAGAAGAATGTTGAGAGCAGTATTGAACAAGTCCTGGCGACAACATCCCACGAGACACCAACTGTACGGACACTTGCCCCCATCACGAAAACTATACAAGTTAGACGAACCAGACACGCGGGACACTGCTGGAGAAGCAAGGACGATCTCATAAGGGATGTACCCCAATGGACCCCCACATATGGCCGTGCAAAAGCAGGACGACCAGCTCGAACTTACATACAGCAACTATGTGAGGACACAGGATGTAACCCTGAAGACCTGCCGGAGGCAATGAGTGATAGGGAGAAGTGGCGAGAGAGGGTCAGGAATATCCGTGCTGGCGGCACGACATGATGATGATGATGATGATGATGATTGAATATATCATTTAATGAAGCATTAAAACTTTATTTTTAATAGAAAATAAAACACCAGTAACACTGTGCTATGTCATAAGTCAAATAATGATAATTCACATTACTTAATCTTATAAGATACCAAATAAATTAATAATTTCAAGCTAAACAAGAAGAAAATCCCAGGTGTAACTAGAAACAATCACCAAAGATTAGATATAGATATTTTCATCTTTTATTTTTAACACAAATTATTTGTAACATGAATATACATAAAGATTAGGTTGTTTGGAAAACAATGTCTGGTTTTTGAATAAACTTTTATTCCTGAATTAATGAATTAATGAATTAAGTGTTTTAATCAGTTAAAATATGATCCCTGATCATCTCTGCATTTTTGCCATCGATTAACATGGTTATTTACGCCCGTGCGATAAAACTCTAAAGGTTTTGATTCCAATAAATCTTTAAATGAACTTTCTACTTCTCCTTTTAAGAAGAATGTTTTTAGCGTAAGAATGTGTCCAGGTGCTTGAAAAAATAGTGATCAGTGGATTAGAGATCTAGTAACTATGATGAACGGGACAATGTCTCATATCCCAAGTGACTGAGATTCTGCAGTGTCACCCCAACAACATTGTCATGAAGCAAAATTCTTGAAAAGTAAAAGAAACAATTCATGTTTCATGATTTAGAGTATAGAATCTTCTAAATCAAATTCTGAAAGACGTGATCAACAATTAACAAAAAGGATACTTTAATCATTGAGAATGTTAATTTTTTATACAACTACTGTTAAAATAATATCTTAGATCAGAATTTAAACAGGTTATGCTAAAAACGGACAGTATATATTTACATATATACCACAAAATAAATTAAATGAAATGAATTTATCTACTGAAAATATTAGTGTATTTACTTTTAGGTTCAGAACTAAAAAATGTATTCCAAAAATATGGACATATCTCCCCCTACTTCTCAACCTTTTACTCTCACTGTATCACTGAACCTTTCCTCTGCCTGAATCAGTATATCTTCCTGTCGGTAAGGCTTAGAGTACACTGATGCTATCCAATGCAGATGGGTAAGGCTTACCGTCAAAAAGGTTTTCCTGCATGTGATGGTGTATCTGATGATCTGGGGAATGTGGAGTATCCCTTTATTGCCATTGCTACTAGGCTCTCGCTGAACCAGAGTGATAGCATCTGAGTCAAAATAATCCGTTGAAAAGTTGTTTGTATTTGATTAGACATTGCAAAGAAAAATCTTATTACACAGAAATTGTAAAATTCCGATCGTCTGGGGCTGAAAAATAAGCCAACTGCATCTCTGCATAGGGGTAAGCTCTCCCAACAAAAATTCCAGTCGACTGGTGTTTTAGAATATGCTGAGTGCGTCTCTACAGAATGATTTGCCCTCCTAACAAGTTACCCAGTTGGCTAGGGCCATAGATTATGATGAATGCATCTCTGCAAAAGGATAAGCAGTCCCCAACGAATAACCGAGTCAACTGGGACTGTAGAATATGCTGAATGTATGTCTGTAGAAAGATAAGCCCTATTTAACGAGTAACTCAGTCGGTTGGGACTGTAGAATATGCCGACTGCATCATTGCTGAGGTGTAAGCCCTCCCAATGAGTAGCACAGTAGCCGCTCCCCAGTAGGATAAGACATCCTAATAAGTAGAACAGTCAGCTGGGGCTGTAGAATACGCCAACTGTATCTCTGCAGTGAGGTAAGACCTGCTAAAGTGTAGCCCAATCGACAGAAGTTGTAGAATCAGCTGACTGCATCTCTGCAGGGAAGTAACCCCACCTCTAATAAGTTTCCTAAATAGAACACCTAACTATATCTGATGTTGAGATTCAAATCCTGGAGCTTTGAGGAATATGACGTCTTCATTACCAAGGTTCATTCTGACCAGGATTGGTAGTACCCCTTCAGGTCACGTATATGGGTCAAATAGAAGTATTCAATCATTTACTACACTTGAAACCATTTAACTGTGTGCCAAAAAGGGGTTAATTGTTTTTAAGTTTGGTTTTATGGCAAAACGGAATACATGTGCTTTAACCAAAGAGGCGACATCTCCGCACAAAATGGTAGTTCTCTGAAACTAGTGCACAAGTTCACCGACTTAGGAATCAGTGTCTCATCAACCGAGAAAGACATCAACACACGACTGGCAAAGGCACGGACGGCTATCGATAAATACATACATATATATATATATATATATATATATATATATATTGCTGACACAAGTGGTTGTAATTAGAATAGCTGTAGTTAAAGTTCTGACATCAGATCTCGGTGAAAAAAGACGTCTTATTTTCATGCTTCATCAAATAATAGTTATTTCATGGGAACAGGAAGGTCCAACAACTGACTTGGCAGTCGATAATAACATTTTGGCACAGTTGTAATATATATATATATATATATATATATATATATATAGAGAGAGAGAGAGAGAGAGAGAGATTTACGATTAAAAATAAATTGCGTTTCAGTACTCAACGCCAAAAGCAACGTATGAGAATTAACATCTTAAAATCCCATTAAAACCGTTTATCATACTAAATGCAAGTCTTCTTCAGTAACTTTGACCTTAGTATAACCAGATATATTTTGAAAAATTTATTTGAAGGCATTTTTCATCTGTACTACTGATTATGAATAAAACGTTTTCCGAAAGTTACATTATACCACCACATTAGACTCTAAGGCGTTTAATTATTGCTTACTAGATATTATCTATTTTACCTATGCAGAGGACAATTTTCTTAGTCTCCAGCTTACATGACAGAAGGCTGACTACTCCAAACATCACTGCATAAATGAATCAACATCATGAGAAAATGTCTCAACATCCACTGTAAGGAGAGGACTCTGTGAAGCCGCTTCTCTGGCAGAATCGATGATAAGAAACCGCGGTTAAGGAAGTCAAAACAATGTCAAAAGGCTCCAGTGAGAGAAGGCTCACGAAGACTGGACAACAGTAGAATAAAGTCCTTCGGATTGACGAATCAGTTCGAAAATTTGGGGCCAAATTGGAGGGTCTGTGCGGCGAAGAGTTATTGAAAAAACTGCAACACGCTGTATCACAACAACTGTAAAGCATGGTGGGGGCTCTGTTATGGTATCATGTAGAGGTTTGTCACCAGGTGAAAGGCAAATTAAATCAGACTAGCAATAAAAGCAGACTGCAGTATCACGCGATCCCATCTGGAACGCGGCTTGTGGGTCACGAATTTGAATTCATGCACGATAATAACCGAAAGCATTCAAGTAAACTCTGTCAAAGGTACACTAAAAACAAAGAGGAACAGAAAACCCTTCAACTGATATCTTGGCCGGTGCAATCATCGGACTTAAATCCCAGCTCAGCTCTGGTAACACTTGCAAGAAAGGTGGGAAGAACTATCTTCAGTCTACCGCTAGTCTTTGATTGAAAAAATGCCAAGAATCTGTGAAGCAGGGATAACGACTAAATGGGATCATTTTACTGAATTAAAAGTTTAAGAATATTTTTGTATGTTTTTTTTTGTTTAGTTTGTTGTCCCTACAAATGAATCCAAAGTTATCTTAGCTCTACAAATGAACCAAAAGCTGACTTTCTTATTCCAATCACAGTCTAAAAAAAATGCAGTCACCATTACTAGATAAAAATGAATTGTTTGAAAGAGTGCCGTGAGTACATATTAATTTCCGACTTACTTTTTAGAGAGTTCGTTAAATCTTTTACATATTCTTTGTTTTTGTTCAAGCAAACAGATATAATACACATTAACATATATTTATCTAAAATACTATGAATGAAATCCTAATGTAAGATCATCAAAGAGGATAAAATGAAATGTAGTGCCCTCCTGCCCAGTTAACCACGTGACTAACAAGAAATGGTCAGACTCAAGAACCCATATGGTGTGTGTGAGAAATGGTCAAATATAAGATTTGCAGATTTTTGCCAGGAGTCAGTTTGATATTAACCAGCAGAGAATGAGGAACAATTCAAATTTTGGAGCTAGATAAACCACTCATCCATTGCGGTGGAGACGGGGCTACGATTTGGCTATTCCTCGATCGACTCAAAAGAATACCATTCCACGTCTTTCTGATTTGAGTCCATGAGGTTAAAACACAGGAAAAAGCGAGTGGTATTTTTTTTTTCTGATTCGAGTTCTTCTTTGTCTACAACAATTTTCTTTGAGACCCACCAATGCAATAAGAGTTGTTTTAACTCTAGGTGAGCAATGTTTTCTTTTGTTTCATTGATATTAAATGGTGGATGCTTCTGGCAATATTTCCTTAAAAAAATGTTCAGAAAAATTTTCTTTAAAAACATTCGATTCGAATTGCAATTCATTTGAATGAAAAAAATAATTTAATTCTTAAAATTTATTTTTTGGTCTTTCGTTTTTTGTTTTTTTTTTCTAAAACTTTCAAGTTTTATTTTATTTTGCTTTCGTAAAATTATCCTTCGGATTAGAAGAGGAATTAAACCGAAAAAGAAATAAATGGTTATTCGTTCAGTGTACAAACATTTAAGTAAAGTTTTTTTTAATACACATTTGTTAGTGGCTCCGTGTCCTAGTTGTTTCGCATCTATATTCTTACGACTTTAGTGCGGTTTCAATACCTTGTCAGAGAGGCTTAGAATACCCTGACTACATAACCTGCAGAAGGGCAAGTGCCCCACAATAAAAGGTGTTCTGGGTATGGAACAAAACTACATCTGGTGGTGAGGCTCCAGTTCAGGAGATCTGGAGTAGAGTGAAATACTCCTTAAGGTCAACTTTGACCCTTAGTCTCCCATCTATGAATTAAATAGAACTGTTCGAAAATTATTCGTATTCCAACGACCATTGTTTTCAGACCATTGGTTTGATTGATCTGTTTAAACCTTCGTGGGTTACATATTGCCAAATGGACCAGTCGGCTGGGGTTGCAGAATATACCGGCCGCATCTATGCAGAGTGGTAAGACTCCACCAACGAGTGTCCTGGATATGACACTTAACAATCTGATGGTGAGAGTTCAGTAATGCTGGAGCTTTGAGGAATGCGGAGTGCCCCCCTTATTGCCATCGCTTCCAGGTGCACTCTAACCCGGAACGGTAGCGCCTAACAGGGTCCGATCTATGGGTCAAAAAGAACTAAACAGTGTACTCATGCTAAACGGAATTAATTGAAACACAACTGCTTTTTCATTAACTGTGTGTAAACAAATGATTGATGGCCTATTTGGCTGGGACTGCTGAATACACCGACTAAATCTCTGGAGAGAGGTAAAACTCCCCCAACGAGTTTTCTGGAAATAACACTAAACAATATGATGGTGAAGCCTCACTAATGCTGGAACTTTGGGGAATGTAGAGTATCTTTTTATTGCCATCGCTCCCTGGTCCACTCTGGTAGCACCTGATAAGGTCCCATCTATGAGTTAAATAGAACCAAATAGTGTACTTAGGTTAAACTGAATTGTTTGAAATAGAACCGTTTTGACATTTAAACTGCGTATTTATGCTAAACTACCCTTTTTTTTTAGATAGAACCGTCTGTGAGCAAAAAACTGTACCTATGCTAAACTGAATTGTTTGAAATAGAACTGCTTATATGTATAAAATGAATTTGGCATTAGATAACTAACAATGGTTGAAATAAGACCAAACCAAACCAAACCAATTAATGGGATTCTAATAGAACTATAGTCATGCTATTAAAATTATAGCTGGGGTAATGAGTGAGTTTATACCTTTCCAAAGGGTATTAGTACGAAAGTGAACGTAATGGAACGACTTGAGTTCGAACCCGCTTACAACAGTATTGCAGTCCGGCAAGTTAGCCATTACCGAGCACCGCTTTGAGAAGATAAGCATCTACTTGAAAATCTAAATTTCCAAATTTCTCCGAATTGAAACTACCGTTAAAAAGACTATACAATATGTGTTTGTTTGTTTTTTTTTGCTTGAAAAAAGGTACGTAGAACTTATTTCTGTAGTTGATTAATTGTCAAGTAAATTCCAACGTAAATCTGTGACTATTTCATTAAAAGATAATCATGGAATTTATGAAGAGTAGACAAAAAATCATGGTGCCTCGAAAAGTTCGAAAAAAATTTTTTTTTGATTTAATTAGCTGACTTTTTAAACTATTTTTTTTAAAAACAAATTGACGTTTTTTTAGATGTTTACAAAGGTGTGTAATCTTGTTCCTTCTTATTGAGACAAAAGCATAAATCAGTTCTTTAAAACAGTGGGTTAAATTCCTCTTCTTACTCGAAGGATGATTTTAGAAAAACAAAATAAAGTGAGTCAGGCATGAAAACTATCCATATATTAAATACAATACCGGCTAAAACACTAGTAGGTAGAGTGTTTGTGAGTGGCCTGAGAGACCAGAATTCAATTCCAAGTTGAGTCATACAAAATACTCAAAAATGGTACTTGGTATATCCTTGCTTAAGTCTCAGTATTATAAAGTACGGATCAAGGGTAAAGTGGAGCAATTCAGAGAAAGGAGCAGCACCCTCCCGTACACGTCGGGAAAAAGAGAAAAGAGAGCCTTCAAGTCACCCTCAATTCCGGTTGCCAAATTTACTATTAGACACAATAAAGATGACGAATATACAACCCTTTCGTAATGTTTCTAATCCCTTTTTGCTCCTATTAAAGTCTTTATTCAGGAATTTAAATTTCATCCGTTCTTCAAACAAACTTAAACATTATTTCGTAACTTCTCTACTTCGTCATAATTTTTAAATACGTATCTGTTGTTTTGATTTTTAGCTTGTTTTTGTTTTTGTTTATGTTTTTGTTTGTTTGTTGTTGTTTTTTCTTAATCAAGTTCTCGACGCGTAATACGGTAGAGTGTTTTATCACGTCATTCGAATAGCAAAACAGACCTATTTCTCGAATAAATAAATTCTATCTACCAGGTGCAAGCTGACGAATCTTTTTCAATATTGAATAACAAATAAAAATTCAAATATTCCTTTTCAGTCGGTCTGTTTATATCAGGACTGTAATGTCTGAAAGTTGCACTCAACATTTTGAGTATTGATTCAAAGAAACGATCAGTTTTATTTTCGTTGACTTGTTTATTTGATGGCAAATCCACTTTCCTGGGTTATCTATTGCCAAAACCATCCTTGTAGAAGAAAAGTAGTAATACCATTTAGCCTCGAGCCGCTAGGTATACCTTTCCCAAGGATATTAGTCCAAAAGTGAACGTTATTTATTTTATAATGATCCAATGAGAGTCAACAAAACGACACATCGTAACAAGATGGGTTTTTTGTCAAATGATACCAGCATTTTATAATTTCCACTGAAACTTTAAACAATAAACATGCATTTTATTATGTACCATTAATCATCAAATAATGTCGCATTTAAATACTGTAAGAGAAAATAATCTATAAATAGACTCGGCTCTTTAATCAGGATAGTCGAATAGTCAAACAGACCAATTTCTAGATTGCCCAAAATTGCTGTAGAATACACCGACTGCATCTCTGCAGAGGGTTAAAAAACCCAACAAGTGTCCTAGATATGACTCTAAACAATCTGATCATGAGCTTTGGGAAATGCGCAGCGCCCGTCCGTTGCTATATCTCCCAGGTCCACTCTGGCCTGTAGCGGTAGGACTTGATAGGGTCCTATCTATGGGTCAAATAGAACTAAAATGTGTACTTATGCTAAACGGATCTGTTGGAAATAGAACTGTTTTGATATTTAAACTGAGTACTGAATTGTTTGAAATAGAACTGTTTTTGACATTGAAACTGTACTTACGCTGAACTGAATTGCTTGAAATAAAACTGTTTTGACATTTAACATTTATTAAATGGAATTGCTTGAATTAGAACTGTTTGACAAAACCGAATAGCTTGAAATAGAAATATTTTTGACAATTGAACTGTGTACTCATGCTAAACTGAATTGTTTGAAATAGAACTGATTATTTGTGTAAAAATAGATTCGGCATTATGGTTTATGGCATATCAACCTATAATGGCTGGATTGCGGCTTCGAAGTAAGCGAGTTCAAACTTCAGTCGTGCTATTATGTTCCCTTTCGGAGTATTAACCTTGGGAAAGGTATGAACCCCTTAATCTTCTTAGCCATGCGTTACATAGTATCACTGCTGTTGTTCTACAAAGATAGCTTTGACATTAATTAACCCAGGAAGGATGACATGTCATTAGTCAAATAAACCAAACAAAAATACAGCGTATATTTGTTTATAACAGAAAAATTGGGAAAGTTAACACTACTGCATAGTTTGGAAAGGCATATGCCTCCATGTCAATGCACACAAAACGGAAAATATATGCTATAATCAAACAGGTGACATCTCCACACTAGACGGAACCCCTCTTAAACTAGTCGACAAATTCACTTACCGAGGAAGCAGCGTCTCATCAACCGAAAAGGACATCGACACGCGGCTAACGAAGGCATGGACAGCTATCAATAGCCTATCGATCATATGGAAATCAGACCTAATCGATAAAATGAAACGCAGTTTCTTCCAGGCAGCTGTCGTATCGATACTGCTGTATGGATGCACTACATGGACGCTAACAAAACAGCTGGAGAAGAAGCTAGACGGCAATTACACAAGAATGCTGCGAGCAATATTGAACAAGTCCTGGCGGCAACACCCCACAAGACACCAACTATACGGCCACCTGCCTCCCATAACGAAAACTATCCAAGTTAGACGAACCAGACATGAAAGACACTTCTGGAGAAGCAGGGACGAGCTCATAAGTGATGTACTCCTATGGACCCCAACATATGGCCGGGCAAAAGCAGGACGACCAGCATGAACATACATTCAGCAGCTATGTGAGGATACGGGATGTGGCCCTGAAGACCTGTCAGAGGCGATGAATGATAGGGAAAAGTGGCGAGAGAGGGTCAAGGATATCCGTACTAGTGGCACGACATAATGATGATATATATATATATATATATATATATATTTGTGTGTGTGTGTGTGTGTGTGTGTGTGTGTGTGTGTGTGTGCATTCTTATCTTCCATTATTTAATTCTTGTTAGGGGTAATATTTTGTCATTTTTTTGTTTGAGGGGTATTTTTAATTTCTACTGAGTTTCAAACTTTGAACACAAAACAGCTGTACTTTGCAAAAAATTGACCTTGTGTCGCATCCTACCTGTGGTGAAGGATATAGGTAAATATTTATTGCCCATAAAACGTTGTAATTTGTCATGTAACATTTGTGCTGACTATTAAACATAAGATAACATTTTAAATTAAGGTTGAAATTTATTTTTTTTCAAGCCCCACTGTGACTCCGTTACGACAAGCCGCCCTTTCTTTTAAACAACACACGATTCGTTAAAGTTTTGTTAATATATTTTTAGTTTACAGCTATAAAGAACATCATATAATAAATATAAAGAAGAAAAGTTAAATTAAATATTAAATAAATTAATATTACATGAATCATAAAGATTTAAATAAATATTAAATAAATAAAGAGAAAAAAAGCTTAATCCCTTTTTATGGAACTTCGCACTGCGAGCAATTTTCAAATTAGAACTGACTTTTTTAGAAGTTGTTTTTTAGTAAAACTAATGTGGACATTTTCAAAAAGGTGCGCCAAATCAAAATACATAATATTTTCTTCTATCAAGCCTTTTTAATACTTGGCTGTTCAAATAGGCTTAGAATACGCACTCTCTATCCTCTGTATTGGGGAAAGATGGTCTTCTGGGTGTGACTAAATTGTATCTGATGTAAAGGCTCTGGAGATATAAGAGGTCGAGTACTCCCAGTGCCATTGCCCCCAGATCCACTCTGTCCTGGAGTGGTATATCCTGTAAGGATCCCATTCATGGGTCAAATAGTCCTGTTGTGTGCAAAAACACTTAGGAAACAACGATACAAAAATGAAAATACGAAAGTAGAAAGAGCATGATTCCCTGAACCTATATGGAGTGATATCCCGTTTAAATCAGTCAGTCAATCATTTAAATTTCAATACAAAAACCTTTTTGAAGACAAAAGCAGTCCCATCATTATCATTAATCTTGTTTTGTTGTTTATTTTCATTCGTGTGCATTCTGTGCCTCATAGGATATGTCATACGAAGTTATTTCGAAAGAATTTGTAAAATTTCAGAAAAAAAGATTTAAAACATAAATATCTTATTTTTTATCTTAATTTAATTGATTATTTTGACTGATATCTTTCTTCATTTGGAAATTACGGTTAAAGCCAATTAACCAATAACTTTTATATCGATTATAAAATGCATAGTGTTATATCAATTGTCATAATCGGGCCCGCGTACATTTGAAAAATTTTCGATGTGGTCCTCGTACTGAAAAGCTTGAAGACACCTGCTCTAGATTATTTGAAAAACTAATAAGAACTGACTTGCGAACTTTGAATAACAAAAAAGTCTTCCGAGGACTTTCTGTTTTTCTCTGACTGTTGATACTTAACGAAACTCTGTCCCCAATTTTTATCTTTCATCGTTTCCATATTCCCATTGCATCAACCCATCCGGCAAAGATTCTTTGAAAGAGTCGCTTAAATCGGCCGCCCATAACACAATTCACCTACATTTTTTGAAATCAGATCAGACTACAGCGACCTTTTTTGTGCGTGTGCATTGAACAGGGTTCGTCAAACGGACAAAATTGTGTCAGTCGGTGATATGGCTACATTTGGATTGCATGTCCGCCCGTTTGTCGGGCCTCTTTCATCTTTGCTCTCTTTCTTTGATTTTCTCACTTTGTCGCTTTCTTTCTTTGTTTCTCTCTCTCTCTCTCTCTCTATATATATATATATATATATATATTGTTGATATGCACGAAACTTATCTGAGAATGGTACAAAGCAACAAATGTGGGTCACTCAATAGATATTCGTCCTCCCACGTAAACGAAATCCAGCTCAAGTCCTTTGTTGAAAACGTGAGAAACCATTCATATTTACATATTTTAGTGTCGAAAAAATTTTACAGTTTTATAAGGTTTGGTTTGGTTTATTTGTTTAAAGGCATGTCAACTCTGCATAGGCTTTTTATACTGAAATTAGTGAATGCTTTATTATTATTTGAACTATTTATATTTCCAACCTTCCATTGCAATTATTTTTCAGTGCTATTTTTTAAAAATTTTCTGTAATAAAAATTTTTCTATTATAATTTTTCTATAATAATAGTAATTTATATACTCACAATTATATGGTATCAAATATTCTTATCTCATACAAACAGTTTGTATTTATTTACCCAACCAATCTGCCACGGGAAGATATAACACAATGTCCATTTTTTTATTCAAAGTACAATGGGTTTGAATTTGGCGTTTTTTTCTACTCGACTGATCCTTATATCAAGGTGAAAACGCTCAGGCTGACCTATTATTTACTTATAGCCAAGAGGTGAATAGTCGGATACATACCTTTCCCAAGTGTATTAACACTATATGAAATGCAAACATCCACATCCTGAAATTAAACACGATGCACTGAGTTCATTTTACGACGTTAGTGCATCGTGTTCAGTAATTCGAATTTAATAGGAAGATGTGATACCGTATAAGTATGTACAAACAGTGATTTAACGGTGAGTTCATTTCTTACGACGTTACCGTTAAATCACAGTTTGTACACACCTATACGGTATTACATCTTCCTATTTAGTTCGAATAATTCATTAAAAAAAAGTCATGTACAGGGTGTCTCGAAATAGATGAAACCCATTAATATGATGATGATTTATTACTGAGACAAGCGCAATGGCGGTAAATTAGAACATGTCCGGTAAAAAATGCATGCTTTAGGCTAGAGACATCAAATCAATATCTTTCAATTGTTATTACATTAGCTTCCAGGACATGCAATCTTTTTTTGAGTTTCTTGTCGCAGTAATAAATAATTATCATTTTAATGGGTTGCATTTATTTTGAGACAGTTTTGAATAATTTTATCTCGAAATAAGTAAGGACGCAAAATACTTTTCATCTCTTGTCCAAGTGATTGTGGTCGAGGATGAATAGTTGTTATTGTACAGGGTGGAATGATAAAATCGTTGCCCTAGAAAAGACGACATGATTCCATTTCCGTTTAATGAAAATCGGTTTTCTTTTTTTGTTGCAGACCATCTACTAGTTGGCCAGTTGTGCACAAATTCCAAAAGCGATAGGAGCCTTCTATCATGTCTGAAACTGACACAATGTTCAACGAGCGAGATCGGAGATGGGCCGCTGTACAACCCATGCTTTCTACCGATCCAAGTTATGACAACAGGTCCATTGCCAGCACCCTCAAAATGGATTGCCTCGAATAACAGGGACGTGCCCAGGGTGATGAAAACAAAGTTTCCGGCTATGATTATGGTCTTTGGTGTAGTTTCAAGTGAGGGTCACTTCATGTCACCTCACATCTTCGAAGTCGGCTTGAATGTCAACACCAAAGTGTACCTGGATGTACTGAAGAGTGTGATGATCCCCTGGTGCAATCAGGTGGCCGGTGGCAGACCCTCGGCGTGACAGCAGGACTCGGCGCCAGCCCACAAGTCCAAAGAGACGCAGGCTTGGCTTCAGGAGTGCTACGACTTTGTACCCTTCTCTCACTGGCCCCCACTCCTCCTCCAACCTCAACCCGCTGGACTACCTCATTTGGTCATACGTCGAGAACATCACCAACATGACCTCCCACAACACCAAAGCCAGCCTGATCGCCACCATCCGCCGAGTATTCGCTGAGCTCCCGTCGGCGCTTGTGGAAAAGGCATGCTCCCAGTTCCGGATCCATGTCGAGGCGGTGATTGAGGCTGAAGGCGGCTACATTGAATAGATGTCAGCTCTAGTTACCTGAATTGATTTTTTAATAAAAGGTTTACAATAAACTGTTGTGCTGTTTTCTTTAGGACGACAATTTTATCGTTCCACTGTTTTCAAATCAGAAACAAAAAAAAACACTACGTTATTATTAGTAGAGTTATTAGCAGTCACATGGGCTCCAGGTATATTTAGACACCCTATATCAATCATCCCAGTCCGATAGTTAAAATTTTCGAACAAATCTATTTTATCCATAGAAGGAAACATTACAAATCTATTTTATCCATAGAAGGAAACATTATATGATGGGTCGAAGAGGACTTGGGAGTAATGGCAATGAAGAGGTACTATTTACCCAACCCCTCCGGCAGGATATGACACAAGGTCAATTTTTAAGCAGGGTTTAACAGGTTTGAATTCAGAGTTTTCCTTCTCCTAGACTAGTTGCCTCACCAAGGCTGAAGAACCTAGTCCGTCCTACTATTTACCCATAGCTGGAGGGAGAATAAGGGGGTTCATACCTTTCCCAAGGGTATTTGCCCGAAAGTGAACGTAATAGCGCGACTGGAGTACGAACTCGCGTACTACGATTCCGCAGTTCATCGCTTTAACCATTACACTACGAGGACACCCTATGGCAATGAAGAGGTACACCACAATTTCTAGAATCGGAACCAGATGCCATTCAGTGTCATAACCAGGAAAGCTCATTTAGGAGGAAGGAGAGTCTTACACTTCTGCAACAAAAGAGTGGAGTTTATTGACATATATGATCCCGTCGTCAGATCATGCCTAATGACTCTATCCCGTTAGTACAGTAGGAATGTGCAATGGACCAGTCTCTCTCGAAATAAGTGCTAAGCCTTCCCTCATCAGTTACTAGACTACAAATGTAATGATGCAAATTAGGGTCAAATACTACCATAACGTTAGGCTGTGAGAATAGCTAACTAGACATTGCTTGATTCCGAAGTGCCTACGATAAGCTTAGAACTTCAAGAAAGA
Organism: Sepioteuthis lessoniana; assembly: GCA_963585895.1. Classification (NCBI taxonomy): domain Eukaryota; kingdom Metazoa; phylum Mollusca; class Cephalopoda; order Myopsida; family Loliginidae; genus Sepioteuthis; species Sepioteuthis lessoniana. The sequence continues at coordinate 53,727,366 of OY757907.1, forward strand.
GTCCCCCGGGGAATGGTAGCTAACATGCTAGACTTCGATGTCGTAGTTAGGTATTCCTTCCAACTAATACCCTTAGAATAGGTATGAAGCCTTTTATCCCTTCCCACAGTTATGCGTTAAATAGTACCATAGATATTCTTCTCCAGGAGTGGGTTTTGGCTTTAAATAAGCAACGAAGTTTGTTATGTTATTAAACAAAGAAAACAAACTAAACTTAAAGATGTTACATCATCACATGTATGGACATCAATGAAAAATAAAGTTGCATTTGTATATAATAACCTTGTGTTGTTAGTAAACTAAACTAACATTCTTATTAGATTTTTCACTGGGTACCTATAACTCTAGTCTTGTAACAATCTAAGCTTAATAAAAAAAATACTGTTGAAAGTGTATATAAGACTAGCTTACTAATGATTTTGCAAGAGTTACAGAGTGCGTAAGCAAAATATGGAATAATTTGTAAAACGTCTTTTAGTCTAATTAGTCTATTTTTTGATTAGTTTGGTAGTTTGGGTTTTATGGCATATCAACCTTTGTACGTTATTTAACGCCAAATCCATTTTTATGAAAATAGTTCTATTTCAAACAATTCAGTTTAGGTTGAGTACGTAGTTTAAATGTTAGTACAGTTTAATTGTGAAAAACATTTCTATTTCAAGCTTCTCAGTTTAGTCAAACAGTTCTAATTCGGCTAATTCAGTTTAGTATAAGTACAGATTTTGTTTACACACAATTAAATGGCGAAACAATTCTATATTAAACAAATCAGTTTAGTGTAAGTACAGTTTCAATGTCAAAAGACAGTTCTATTTCAAATAATTAAGTTTAGCATAAGCACGCAGTTTAAATGTAAGTATCGTTTAATTGTCATTTTTTTTAAAACACGATAAATAAAAATTTTCATGATAGCTCTCTCCTTCAACATCATTTTCATTAAAATTCTGCCAACTCATTGGCCTAGTGGGTAGAGGGTTCGCCAATGGTTTGGGAGACCGGGGTTCAATCCTAGGTTGGGTTAACCAAAGACTTTTAAAATGGTACTTGATACCTCCTTGCTTAACACTCAGCGTTATAAGGTATATATCAAGGGTAAAGTGGAGCAATCCTGCGGGAAGGAGTAACGCCCTATCCTACATCTCGGTGTAGTAGCTATTGAAAAGGGAGTCTTCGGGTCACCCTCATCTACGGTCGCCAACTTTTTATGAGTGTGCAAGAAAAGAAACGACGAATAATCTATGATTTGCTTAACCCCGAAACCAAGCTAAATTTTCTTTGTTTACCGTATATAAAGCAAAGAAAAAAAATCCTGAAAAAAGAACTTGTAAATGAAGAGTGAAGGATTGAACAAAAAAATGAAAAGAAGGCTTTTTAACTGCTCTTGCTAAAGCAATTAAGAAGAACCCCACAACGTCAGTAAGAAAGTATCCTAATGAATTGAAAGTCCTCGAGAAAACTGTGAGGACAGCAATCAAACAAGATTTAACCTTAACCTTAACCCCTTTAATGACGCTACATAGAGCGTTTGAGAAATTCAAACAAATGAAACTTCCGAGCCAAATATTGGTTCTCTTAAGACTGGTATTGCGGAGAAATGGAATCAAATGCCTGAAGAATTTATTTTGAAGGCATGCAGATCATTTTGAAGACATGTTGATATAGAATCTTAAAAAGTGACGGCCATATTGAGTAAATTTACTGTTTTGTGTCTATCTTCTTATTTTATTGCTTATTTTTTAAAAATTAGAACTAATCTTGTTTTATAATAGAGTCATTTGTTATTATACTAGAATGTTCCTAATTTTGCTTCTGCACCCTGAAGGTAGTCTGAACTTAGTATGGTAGAGCACAAGGTCACTATGGTGAGATACTCAGTGAGTCTTTCACTCACTACTGAAAGGTGATATAAAAGTTTATACGAATTCTCAAAGGACCAAAATATTTGGATCTGTGTAACTACGTCTAGTGACCACCTCATAGTCAAACTTACCTGAAAATAACAGGCGAGGTACCACTGCACTAAAAAGAAACGAGAGTCCTTTTCCACCAATCAAAACACACTTATATTTCCTCTGATGTCATAACTGCCCTTAAATACAATCGAGACAGATTTCTCGGTAGCCAACCAATCAACATGTTACACGATGCGCTCGTATTGTAACTGATATCCTAATAAGACATAAGAGGGCAAACTGAGTTCTTCAACCTTGGTTTAGCAACCGGGCTAGAAAGGAAACTGAATTTTAACCAGTTGAACTCGGCTTAAAAAATGAACTTAGTTCGCTTCCTGTACATGATAGAAGTGTTAGGTAAATACAAACGTGTTTCGCAGAATACCAGTTGACCTACCGACTATTTCTGGACGCCATTTTGGGGTGCCACACTAGCTATAATATTTAGTTAGCTAAGCTAACAGATCATTGTTAATGATTTCGATTCTCACTGTGTATCCTTTATATCAGGATAAGTTGGCTCGGTTTAAACTGCTGCTTGTATGTCCAGACAAAGTCAATGCAAAATAGATACATAAAAACTGCAAAAATTATAAAGTCTTTCTCGGTACGTTTTGAACAAAATGCTTTCGACAAAACAGAGGATTTTGCAAGAATAGCACCATCTATACACCCTACACCTAATTTTGTTTTCCTTGTTCCTTAAATGGAAAATTCATCACAACGCTGTTTGTCTATTCCAAGACATGGTTTACTCTTGCTAGGTCTGTTCTAAGAATATCGAAACTCTTTGATACTCTTTTTCAAATTGTCACTAACCAAGTCTATATCTTGTAAAGGTTAGTAGCCATGATGACAAATTATTAGCTAATGTGTTGTAGACTCGGAGAACGCAAAAAAAATTGAACGATGGAGTTTCACATAATAGAAGAATAGTTTGAGACATGCTCGGACGAGCCGAATAAGAGTGTTGTATGTCAAGAGGGTTATTTAGAAAGAAATTACCAATTCATTCATTGTTCCTTTCTGTCTTGGTAAGTACATCATCAATCTTAAAACTTTTTGAATACACCTTGTATATAAATATGAAATGAGAATTTTAATTATTGTTTCGAACAACAATGTATCACGCAAAACTAAATCATTACTCGATACCCGGATCGAATAATCACAGGTTACAATGAGTAAAACAAATGTCTAGATTAAGTAAAAAAGAAATAAACAGTGTCAGATTTATTTGCTTCAATTATATGAAAATATCTTGAAATGCAACGAAATCACCATTAGCTTCACCCACGGTCTCCAGATCTGCTGCAAGTCTTTCTGATGACCTCCTTGATAAAATTGGTAAATGCTTCCGTTATCTTTGCCTACAGTTTATCGTTGGTGTTGCATTGAGTTTGTCGGTGTATCGCTCAACCACCCCGCACACATAGTAATGAATGGGATTGTAATCTGTTAATTTTGGTATCTTGATATTAAGGTTGATTGGTCGAAGAAATTTTCATCACTGAATTCTCCTGTTGGTGTTTCATGGCCAGCACCCTGTTGCTAGACGTAGGGACTTCTAGAAGCCACCCTCTTGGTCCAGGCCGGTAATACCTAATTCAGGCACGTGATGTGAGTCTTTAATGTTTAGTCTGAAGCTAGGTCGGAAGGTGAATGGAGGCATAGCGTCACCATCGCTAGTGACCACCCCAAACACCATGATGTAGACTAGTTGTTTGGTTTTCATTATAATGAATCTCTGCTCAGATTGACACCCAAATAATGTGAAATCTTCATTTTGGCAATTCCAAATTCCTGGAAGTGTGATTTGCGTTGTGTATTTTCTTTCATCACTGACAGTGCTTAATTGACTCTAGTTTGCTGTCCAATTGACAAAACCCGAAACAAATTAAGAGAAAACACGAAATAAATAAATGGCAACAATTTACTCATGGCACCCTCTTTTTGAGCTAATTCCACTCTAAGAATCTGGGTTTTGCTGTCCGCCCTTAGTAATTATTCGAGCTATTATTAGTGATTCTCTGCATCAAATGCATGCGCTTGGAAATCTCGGGGACGCATATTGATACTTATATATCTTTTACATTATCATTTCAGTATTCATGGAATTTTTCATATAACAATCGGCTGCTTAATAAGAGTGTTCACCACTTGTCCGGGAGACCGGGGTTCAATCCCAGATCGAGTCATACCAAAGACTCAGAAGATGCAACTTGTTGCCGCCTTGCTTAACACTCAACACTATTTTCAATAGCTACCACCCCTCGGTGTTGTAGCTGTTGAAAAGAGAGCCTTTGCGTCACCCTCGACTAGGGACACCAACTTTACTTACCGTAGAGATTAAGTGAAAACAAACCTCTTCAATATTCCGTCAATCATCTTAGTATGTATTTACACCACCCCTCAGCCAAGAGTAGGATACCACACAAGGCCAATTTTTAAGCGGGATACAATAGATTGGAATTCAGAGTTTTTTCCTTCTCCAAGACTGTTTAAGTTACCAAAGCTAAAAAAACAGTCTGTTCTATTATTTACGCATGTGCAGTGGGAAGCAAAAGAATTCTTGCCATTCTCAGGGGCTTTAGAAGGAAGTGAAAGGCAAAAAGGTCCCTTCAGTATTTGAACTCGAGACGCCTATTCCATTCTCAATAACAATAACAATAACCATTTTGCTGATCACGCCTTCTCATCTTTGTGCCATAGCTTTTTCCAATAATATTGTCGTATGGATAGTTTTTGATTCTTTCTCGAATTTTTAATTCTTCCTGTCTTTTTCCAAGGCTTTATCGGACTGTTCCAAGTGCTCTAACAATTATAGGCATGACTGTTATCTTAATTTCCCAAATTCCTTGCTTTGACTTAGGATACTAAACTGACTTCGACATAATTTTAACACAGTGATTTGGCTTCGTACCGCACAATGCCAATAGAAACTATTAATATATAAATTCTCAAATTGTTTGGATCTACGAAACTAGCATTTATGAAGATCGCCTCGAGATCACTCCAACAAAATTACAACAAAGTTAGGTACTCTTTTGCAAAAAAGAAAACAACCTTTTACTACTTGTGAATGTAAAAGTGAATACGAAAAGTAACCACTCTGCCGACAGGGCTTAGAATTGTATTTCTATTCGAGGTGTTAGACTCCTCTAAAAATAGGGTGTACTGGGTATGACCCTAAACTGCATCAAGAAATCAGGGAAATTTGGAGTAGCTCTTCATTGCCATTACTCTGGGATCCACTGTGACCCGGAGTAGTAGTAACTGTTAAAATCCTTTCTAAGGGTCAAATAAATTTGATTAAAAGTTTTTCTTATTCGATAGGATCGTTTGCAAAATAAAATAAAAATAGAATTTTAAAAATCGCAGAAGAAATAACTACACAAAAGATATAACAAGGAACATAAGAAGAATGTAATTACCAAACCTCTAGGAATAAAATAACCATTAATGGATTGAGATGCTGTTAAAATCTATCAATCTATTTTGTATATAGGATTTCATTTTGAAGATCGATAGAATACAATTTTCTGTCCTAATACTTTCCTCCATTAACCTCATGCGCTACTGACCATCAAAATTATATCAAAATTCAATTTTGTGCTTTAAATCCAAAAAAAAACAATAATTTGAAGGAAAAATTGTGCAAATAAAGAAAGGGATTAAAAAGGAAGATTGAAGTTTACCAATCTTTAAAATGATTCTAATATGTTAAATAGAGAACTGCTGTCTGCACGACAAATCAATAATCATGAAAGGTTGATTTTATATTAGCGCAAACAACAGACACCGGTACCGCTGAAACCTCATTATTATCAAGGACACTTGTGAAGACTTGCATGTAAGTCAGTGCACTGCTACAGGTGGCCCCGTGTGCGAGGGATGGAGAGTAAGAATGAGGGTTGTAGAATGGTGAGTCTGAATCCAGCTAACGCCTAATTGTGACGAAGTTCAAACACACCGCAAAGATATTTTATTTTCGTTGTTTGAATGACATTGACAAAGACTGTTTTCAGATTCGCTAAAGGAAGCAAATATCAGTGACAATGTATACTTTTATGTTTGTGCATTTATGTATTAAATATTTCGAGTGGGCGTTGACATTTACGAGAGGAAAATCTCCCAAACAGCAACTTTTTAGTTGAAGGCAAGGGTGTGTACTTCTTTGTAAAACTTCAATCTATTTCAAAATGGTTTATCCCAAGGCGTTGTTAACTCTTTCTAGAACTGTTCAAAGAGTATAGAGACTCGAAAAAAAAGCTATTTCGAATTGTCACCGTCAAAGGTTATACCAAGCAAAGGCTAGACAGTCGTGCATTTGGATTTTTTAAAATTGAATTTTTTAGTACTAGTCATAACCCATAATCACTTAATTAGCAAGTATCAAAGACTTCTTAAATATCAGGACAGTCAAATTCAATCAATGATTAAAAAATTTCGAATGCTGGAGTGTATTTGAGTTGCCGGTGCTTCAAGAATATAAATAACTCTCTTTTTAAAGTATCTTAATAGTGTACATCAATTCTGGCCAATTTCAAGGCCCCATTGAAATATTTGGCGTAAAAAGTTGCACATATTTTACAAAAAATAATCTCCAAACTTTCCATTAACAGAGCCTTCTTATTATTTCTATAAGTTTCTAGGTTGGTTTGGTTTTGTCCGAAAGTGAAAGTTATTGGGCGACTGGCTTTCGAAATCGCTTACTATGATGTCGCAATCCAGAACGTAAGCCACGGAGACTACCCTTCTTAGTTTGAAGGAATATGTCAACCAAATATAATGCTTTTTTATTACGTACAAATAGGACTTTAAGAAATAAAAATAACCGGAAACGACGTTTTAGGTTAGAAACGTAAGTTTTCGTGGTTAAAAAATGTGAGCTTTTTTTTTTAAATCGGTAATCATTCCTCAACCTCAAGCAAATATTGCTGTAAAAGTAAAGTTGGCGACCGTAGTCGAGGGCGACCATAAGGCTCCCTTTTCAATAGCTGCTACACCGAGGTGTAGGGCAGGGCGGTACTCCTTTCCCTCGATTGCTCCACTTTACTCTTGATACGTACCTTATATTGCTGAGTGTTAAGCAAGAAGGTATCAAGTACCATTTTTAAAGTCTTTGGTATGACGCGACCCAGGATTGAACCCAGGTCTCCCGGACTATTGGCAAACACTCTACCCACTAGGCCAATTGTAATGTAAAAATGCACCCTAGCCAATTCATTACCAAAAATTCGTGCATTAGACAGAAAAATTTTCAGAAAACAACGATTTTTTGTTAAAAATGTGTTTGTTCCACAACGCCTGGGTGGGCAAGGTGATCCACTGGGAGATGTGTAAGATATTTAAATTTGACCATTCGAACAAATACTATATGCAAAAACCAACCCTTGTCCAAGAAAATTACACACAAAAACTCCTATGGGACTTTGACGTACAGACGGATCACGTAATCTCAGCCAGAAGACCAGGCCTTATGATAATCAACAATAAAAGAGAAATTGCAATATTGTCGACTTTGCTGTCCCGGCGGACCGCAGAATAAAACTGAAAGAATGTAAAAAGAAGGATAAATACCTCGACCTTGCTAGAGAATTGAAAAAAATGTGGAACAGGTAAGTGACGATTATACCAATTTTGATTGGTGCTTTTGGTACAGTAACTAAAATATTATTATTGGGACTGGAGGACTTGGAAGTTGGCGGCCGAGTGGAGACCATCCAAATAACAGCATTATTCGATTAAATACTTAAAAAAACGTACAAACGGCTATAAATTTACAAAACCACAAGTAATGATCGATCAACTTATGCACACTGATTATATTAAGAAATTTGCTAAAAGTGAAAAAGAACAAGAGATTTTGATACAAATAATAAAAATATACAGCCTGGCTATAGGAATGGAATTTGGCATTAAAAATATACCATTTCTGTTAATGGTAAAAATATACCATGTCTGAAAATGGTAAAAGAGAATCAGCGGTAGGAATTAAACTGTCAAATCAGGAAATCATCCTAATTCTTAGTGAGAAGGAACATTACAAATACTTGGAAATACTGGAAGTTGATACCATCAGGATGAATGAAAAAATAAGAATGGTGTACTTCAGAAGAACAAGAATACTTCCCAAAACAAAACTCTGAAACAGAAACATCATCAAATGGATAAACACCTGGGCAATTACCCTTGTAATTTACACTGGGCCATTCTAAAAATAAACAACAGTGGAATTCATAAAGGTGAAAAAAAGGACAAGGAAATTGATGACTATGCACAAGCCCTTACGACCAAAGATGATATAAATAGATAATATGTCAAGAAAAGAAAGTGGAAGAGGACTCGCCAGGATTGGGGACGTGCAAATGCACCAATAAAAGACCTGGAGGAGTAGACTAAAAGGAGCAAGGAAAGAATAATCAGAGCAACCAATCAAAGCATGACAATAGAAGAACAAACAGTAAAACAACAAAAAGAAGACAACAGAAAGAAGAAAAACAACTTTATGGATATTTGAAGCGAAAAACTGGTAGGATTGCACACGAAATGACATGCTCATGGCTAAGAAATGGATACCTCAACTGAGAAATTGAGTCTCACTTAATAGCAGCAAAAAATCCGTAATATAAAATTGTATTAATAATATGCAATTCAATAGAAAATGTAGGTTATGTGGAGACAGATGGAATCAGTATCACACATAATAAACAGAGCGCAGTCTGCTGGAGCTGTAGAATACGAAGATTGCAAATCTGCAGAGGGGTAAGATTCCCCCTACAAGTGTCCTGGATATAACATTAAACAATCTGATGGTGAGTCTCCAGCCTAGGAGTTTTGGGGAAAATGGAGTACCCCTTCATTGCCGTGGCTCCCAGGTCGACTCTGTTCCGTATTGGTGGCATCTGATATGATCCTATCTAGGGGTTAAGTTGAACTCTTTGTCATTTAAACTGTGTGTAAACAAATTACTTATGTTAAATTGAATTATTAGAAATAGAACTGTTTGATCGTTTAATTGTGTTTAGACAAATGACTGATCTTTAATTGAATCGTAGCGATACATAGCAATACTTGGAACACCTCAAAATTGTGCTCAGGAATGAATAATTTAGAATAGAATTATTGATGCTAAATAGCAACGTTTGGAACTATTTGAATCTGTGACAATGAATGATTTTGTTTGGTTTGGTTTTGGTCTGGGACATCAAACATTTTAAATTATTTAATGCCAAATCCTTTTTTAAACATATAAACAGATCTATTTCAAACAATTCAGTTTAGCATTGGTACAGTTTTTTGCTTACAGACAATTAAATTTTTAGCATAAGCACGCAGTGTAAATTTTTTTAAAGTTCTGTTTCAAACGCTTCAGATGCCACCACTCTGGGCAGGATTGGACCTGAGAGCGATGGCAATGAAGGAGTACTCCGCATTCCCCAAAGCTCCAGCATTATTGGATCTTCACCATCCTTTTATTAACTTTCATATGCAGGACACTCGTTGGGGGAGTCTTCTCTGCAAAGTTGCAGTCACTTTATGTTGCTGAGTTTTACATACTAGTAATAAAAAAATACATAAACAGTAAATGAAAGCGTTGAAATGAATAAATGAAAAGCGAATAATTTGAAAGTAAAGAAATATCTAAAGAGAAAAGCATAACTTGAAGTAATGCAGAAAAGCCTCCAGTCTGCAGTATCGAAAGTTATAGTAAAAGGGAAGAAAGGGAAAGGATATATATATATATATATATATATATATATATAGGTAAATAAAGTGATGTAAGTAGTTATTACAACTGAAAATTTTTTACATGAAGAATAATCCATTTTTAAGAAAAAATTGCCCTGCCAAAAAGTGTATGCGCACTAAATTTAAAACCCTTAATGAAACGGCTTGGCTATCCATTGAAAAGAGACAAACAAACACTTCCCACTTTTTGATATAGATCCTTTGTGTTATCCGTTTCTTTAATTTCAGGAATTAACTTTAATACACACCGCTTTTCTAACTTACTCTCTCCTGGCAATTTGATGAGTAATAGTGAAAAAAAACTTAAAATCTGACATATCGTTCTTCAGGAGTTTTCGAGAATGATCAAAGAATTTAACCATGCGTCTTGGAGCAGTCACTACAATACTAACAAAAATTAACCCTTGGGTCACCAATGTGGTATGTATTGTTAGATAAGATCCAAAAGCCGATTTGGGGGTTTTGCTGATGTTCATTTCTTATTGTATATTTTGGCTGTCCAAAGCTTTAGGCAAAACCTACTTTCACTTTCACTTTTGACTTCAATTTTTTTTAAGTCGAAATTTTTTACATTAGTTTTCTTTTGTAAGATTTTTTATCCATTGTCTTATTTTATTTCACCCAAAATAGAAATTAGAAGAAAAAAAAATTTTCCCAAAGAAGCTACAAAAGAAACTAGTTTGCATAAAAGTGTTAAGAGTAGCCAAAAAGGAAGAATAGTACTAAAAAAAAAGAAATCTCATTAAAACTGGTTTCCTCTCTCTAATTAACAGACTTATTGAGCGCCATTTTGTAAATCACCAGAGAGAGAGTGAGAGAGAGAGAGAGAGAGAGAGCAATTAGAAAGATGTAAATGAATGCTACATTGCGCGATTTGGGAATAATGAGAGAAAGTTAATGCTGGCTGAGGATGGTAAGACTCTTAGTCTTTTCAGGTAATTTATTTCATTTAAGAATGTTCGCGTAGCATTGCAGTGTGGATATAACAAGTATCCTGTGAATAAGACTCTAAAAAATTATGTAGAATTCATACATATGTGAGGTTTGTATTTACCTAATCCACCACGAGGAGTGTTGTTTTTTCAATGGAGTTTGACTGCAAGTCTCTATTTATCCCCTGGACTCATCTAAATATCCAAGTAAATTTAGTCTCAATTCTCCCACTGACATCCAATTCATCCAGTTTCTTTTTCAGGTTCTTTGGAGCTGTTCCAAGTGTTCCCAGGACTATTAGTATCACTATCATATTCATGATCCACAGCTTCTTTATTTCTCTGCGAAAGATCAGATATTTTTTCTGCTTTTGGCCTTCATTAATTTTCATTCTGTGATCTTCTAGATCTACACAACACTCTATATGACAATTTCTTTATTTCTTAATTTAAACTTGGTTCGGTCTTCTGGCCGGATGATCTCTATGTATCTCAAAGTCCTTGAGAATTTTATGGGTTTCATTTTCTGCGACAGATTATCATTTTTGCACATATCATTACCTGTATAGTCAAACTTTATTCTCTTGCACAATTATCTGTTGATCATCTTCTTTGCCTATTCATGTTGAATGGTGAAATCATGGTGAAATTATTCAATATGATATTATTTTGTAATGCAATCGGTACATTTTCATTTTCGCTTTTTAAGTGTCCTCTGCGTTGCTATGTCCAATTCATCACATGTGCAATTTCCTTATTTTTCTGCTTGAAATATCCATATATTCGTTTTTCCCCATTTTAATATCTAGATTTCATGATTGTTATTGCTGTTACTTGCTTCAGTAATCAATCTCTCTTTGCTCTTATTTATATATTTTTCGGGTCCTTGAATTGTTGTATCCATACAATTCTTAATACCGCCGAGTATTATTCCTTTTGTCATTGAAATGCCTGTCTTTATCATCGCTTGGATGTAAGGCCTTGGGCATCGTCATCAGTTTCCTATTTTTTTTTTTTTTTGTCCATGCTTCTGAATTTTTTCTCTTGTCCAGTTTAAGAAGAGTCCAGAGTATCTTACGAGGAAGGCTGCCCAGGTATTAATTTGTTTGATTAAACTTCTGCTGCAATGTTTGATTTCGAAAAGTTTTCTAGTTCTTCTGAGGCACTCTTTTTTATCTTTTCGTACATCTCTTTTCGTTTGATGGTATCCATTTCTAATATTCCCATATGTGTGTCATTTTCTTTTTCTTTTATTGTTCCAGTGCTTTCCTCATTGTCCTTCCGTTTTTTTCGGTAACAGTTAATTACAGGAGATCATGTGCAAGAAGTATTAGGTCCAAATTTCCCCTCTGCATGTTTTGTATAGCCATAAAGAAAGTAATGATAATACTGGATTATAAAAATATAACTCTCTCAAATTTATTTCTCGAAAGGACCTGAAATTGACTATCTTCTTTATTTCAGCTAAAATCCAGTTTATGATATTAAAATTGTATGTCACTATTGGTATTGTTAAGTTGTTAATTCCATCAACTTTATGTGTGCATTCAATTTTGAGACTCCTCATGTCATCAGGGCTTCTCTAGGTATTCCAACCGATCTTTAATATTCTGTTTTCTGGTTGGTCTTGAAACTTTCTCTAATCTCCAATTCCTCTTGTCTCTTTGGGACTATTCGAAGTACTCCAAGTACAATTAGTATCACCGACACTCTCATGTTCAACGGAATTTTTAGTTCTCAGGCAAGGTTCAAGTATTTGTTTCTCTTGTCTCTCTCTTTTATTTTCACTCTTTGGTCCACTGGAACGGCAAAATCCACGAGATGACAAATTCCTTTTTCATTTTTTTTAGCATTATGCCTGGCCTTCTGGCTAGGATTCCGTGATGCGCTAGTATCTCAAAACCCGAGTCTCATTTTCTAGTACAAATTCTGATTCTGTGCATATACCATTTGGTATTATCGTCAAATTGTAATCTCTCGCACAATTCCTCATGAGTCATCTTTCCCACCCTTCGTGGTTTGTCTTATTGTGTTAATTTGCTACATTCGTTTATCATGTGATTTAACGTTTTATCTCACACACTTTGTTATGTATTATCAATTTTCACGTTGAAATAATTGATCCTTGTATCATTAATTTGTGCTGCTAATAAAAGAGATTCAGTTTATCTCCCGAGGTTTTCTCTTTTTAATCATGTCTAGGTCATCTCAGGTGCAATTTCATCAGTTTATAGCTTGAAGCACGCATCTTTTCCTCTTTCTGTTTTTGTTTGTCTGCTTGACCTTATATTGTCATGGGTTTTACTGCTTACTCTAATTTATCGTTCTTAGCTCTTTTTTCTGTATTACTCGCGTCCTTTATCAGTTGTTTTAACGCAATCTTTAAAGCTGACGAGTCCTCTTTTTCTTTCTTTTCTTGGTATATTGACTCTGTCTATCCCTGGCCCAGTCGGCTGGGGCTGCAGAATACACCGATTGCATCCCTGCTGACGGGTAAGACTTCCCTAACGAGTGTCCCGGATATTACTCTAAATAATCTGTTGGTGAGGCTCCAGTAATGCTAGAGCTTTGGGAAATGAAGAGTACCACTTCTTTGCTATTACTCCCTGATCAACTCTGGCTCGGATTAGTAGCAACTGATAGGGTCCTACGTGTGGGTCAAATAGAACGAAACTGCGTACTATGCTAAACGGAATTGCTTGGAATAGAAATGTTTTTGACATTCAAGTGTGTATAAACAAAATACTCTCCTATTAAACTGAATTACTTGAAATGAACCTGTTTTGACATTTAAACTGTGTTGTCATGCTAAACTGAATTGTTTGAAATAGAACTGTTTTGACATTTACCTGTGTGTAAACAAAAAACTATATTTATACTTAATTGAATTATTTGAAACTTTTATTAAAGTTACTTAATTCGGTGTTAAATACCCGAAAAGTGTTGATATGCAACAAAACGACCAACCAACCAACCATCTGTCTATGTCATCTCTTGGGTGCCAGTTCTAGTACACAGGCTTCAATTTTCTTATCCTTTGATTGATCTGTATGAGTTCCTTCTTTGTTCATTTTAAGAAATGGTCTACTAGAATCATAAAATGAGGGATTACTGATGAGATTTCTGCTGTAGACTTTGGTTTCAAGAAGTTTTCCTAATCTTCCGACGTACTTTTTGCTTAGTTTTTCTTTCATCTGAGCTTGTTTGATGCTGTGAACTTCCAATATTCTCAGGTACTTAAAATTTTTCATTTTTCCAAGCCTTATAATTCTTTCCTGATTTGATAGTTATTTTTCTTCTCTTTTCCATTATCAGCCAGACATGTTTTTCAATCACAAATCAGATTCATATATCCTGGATGTAGCTTCTAATAACTTCTATGCCTCTTTGGATTTTCACCTTCTAGATGAGTTTTTCCTATTAGTGCAAAGCCCCTTTTCCAGTTTTTCTTTTCTTTCCTGATGAAGTTAGTGAATTTTTCTGATATTTGGAACATTTTTCAGACATCATATTATCTGCGTTTGCATGTCTATATAATAGGCCATTTTCTGACTACCTTTTTTCGCTTTGTTTTGACTTCCTTGACGATGTGTTAGTCTGTATATTAGGTCATACATTCCTCGTGTCCTTTTGAGACATTCTTTCCATTGTTCAGGAAATAGTTCGTGTCATACAAATGAGTAATATATTTCTTCTCTTATCTGTGTGGTTAAGATTTTCAACGTCATAGTTAAACACATACTATTCTTTGTTATTTTTTAGTGGGGGAGATCTGAGTAGTTTTCCTTATTGTCTTCCATTCGGGTTTTCTTGCTTCTTCTAAGCTTGTACTCTGATACTGGACGTGTCTTTTTAGGCCAGAATCCATGTATGCTATCATAGTTCAACGTTATCTAATTTGATATTTTCTTGAGTATTGTTCATAGTAGATCTACTTGAATATCCGCCAAGGGACCTTCTTTGAGTCAAATCATTTTGTATTTTCATGTTATTTATCCCTTCGGTTTTTCTGTTATGCTCTTTCTCTTCCCATCATTTGCTCCCAAAGTGTTTTATTTCCTTTGCATCCGGTTGTTCATTTGTCTTTCTTTGTTTTCGGAAGATCCAGTTCTGCTTGTGTGTCTTAGCTTTATCCCGGTATCTTTTGAGTCTCCCCTCTTTCGCCCATATTTTTGGTTTATATCTTCGAGTGATATTGTCAATTTTGACTTCTGTAGTATTTTTTCGGTCTTCTATTGCGTCCTTTCCTTTGTGCTTTCACAGGTTATTGTAGTTTCTTTACTGATCCTTCTTGCCTCATTGTTTATCCAGCTTCTGTATTTCTGCTTGGGTTATTTACGAGGGTGTCAGTTTTGTCAATGACTAGTTTTGCTCCAATATAAATTAGATTGTTTAGTTCGGTAATGTGATATATATTTTTTTTTCTGTTTTCTACCTTGACTTTTTCCAGGCCTGATTTGTTACTATGGTCATGTCACTTTCTTTTTGGACATGATTTTTTTTAATTAACTCTTCTTCGTTTATTACTTCTTGAGTTAATATTAATGTTGTGGCTCTGGTTTTCATCATGTTTTGGTTTTCAATACTGTGTGTTTCAGCTTGTTTAACGTGCTCTTCTTGAGCGTATTTTCAAAACCTGCCTGACCATATACCAAGTATCACGAAGTTAGTCTTTCTTTAAAAATTATCCCTGCTTGGTCAGTAAAACTTATTATTGTATAAAATTTATCGGATTCTTCCTAAATTTCGATCATTCTTTTCCTATAACGTCTTCGTGAAAGTTTCTTTTTAAAATAGCTGTGAATTACATTTTCTTGTTCTCTCTAATCATTTTCTATCGTTTCTCATATGCGTGGTTGCTATGGTTTTTGTTTGTGCAACTGAAATCAGTGCAGTCAACATTCGTAGGATGTAAACCTAATCCTCTATGTTGACTGCTATTATTATTTTTATTAATTTTTACTCATTTAAGTTTTTCACATCAGCGTCAGCTGATGGTCTTTCACTGGCGTTTAAGTGACACCAAATCCCTTCAAGTCTCCAGGACTCTTCTCAGTATTCTGGCCGTTCTCAATAATGTAGTAGTTTGGAAGGTCTCCACTCGTCCGCCAACTTTCAAGTCCCCCAGTCCCTTTAGTAATCCTTTAGTTACTGTTCCAAACGCACCAATTCGTGAGTCCAGAATCATTTACCTGATATTAATTTTGGGAATTATCAAGTCTTCATTTAAAACCAACTTTTCACCAAAAGATTTCACGAGAAACGAAAAATCAATGTTTTGAATAAAAGACAAAGTCAACCAACCCCTATATTTCTTCGAACATCACACACTGCAAAAGATTCATTTGATTATTATTATTATTATTATTATTATTATTCCTGGTGAAATTTTCACACCTGGAGTTTAAGCGACAACAAGTTACCGCAATCCTTGTATATATATATATATATATATATAAAGATTTTATGGTACGAACAGAATTTTAACAATGCTTTTTAAAGCGTATGAATGTTAAGATTAATAAAAATTAAAATATTTTAAAATTCTAAAAAAGGGATCCTTTCCTTCGGTTACGAATCTTTAGAGAATTACAAGCGTCTCTTCAGGGACGGTAATTCTCTGAAGAGACATGACCGAAACAAACGGTTCTTTTTTTAGAAGTTTAAAATATTTTAATCGTTTTAAAAATATCTTATTAATCTTAACATGTGTGAACTTTTAAAATCATTGTTTATATATATATATATATATATATATATATATATATTAGAATGTCCACGAAGAGATTTGCATTTTTTGAATTTATTTATTTTGTTCATACATACGTGTTATATATATGTATGTTTCCAGCTTGTTGCTTTCGTCAGAGAACATATGCGGCACAAGGCTTGAACTCACTCTTGTTTCTAGTATATATATATATATATATATATATACTAGAAACAAGAGTGAGTTCAATATATTCAGTATCAAGATTTTTTGGTCCAACATGGAGAAAAATGCGAGATCAAGAACAAAATGGAAATGCATTGTGTCCAGTGAAGCGGAAATCATCGGACGTCCTGACCAATAATGGAATGTGGGAGAATATATACATATATATATATATATATGTGTGTGTGTGTGTGTGTGCGTGCGCGCGAACGCGTGCTTGTGCGCGTGCGCGTGTATGTATTTACTTGTGATTGTATATCTGCGTGAATGAATGTGTCTGCCTGTATGCTTATGTGTTGTGTTCACATGCATATGCAAGTGGTTTTTGTCCTGCATTTAGACTTTAAATCGTTCGTACTGTTATTGTTGCTGTTGATGATGATGATGATGATGAGGAGGAGGAGGAGGAAGAGGAAATACACCAAAAAATATATTGACGTAAGGAGATGTCAGATACTACTGCGCATTGAGAACAACAGTTACACTGATCCAATATCATACAATCAACCCACACACATTCAAAAATGCACGTCTGCTCAATCACATATGTAATATAAAGATACACACCCACGAAAACGAACATGACCAAGCGATATACACACTTAATTGCTCTCTGCCAATCAAATAGAGAAGTGTGTCCGGAAGGTCTGTCCCTCACCGATCATAGTAGAACAACGACTGTCTGCCGAAATCAATTTTCTGCCTGTTGGCCATATTTTTTAAAACTTTGTTTTCTTTCCTTTTTTTATTTTTTATTTTATTTTATCTTTTATATTGTGCACCAACATCTGTCCACGTTTGTTTCTTGTGGGCAATCCCCGCTCCTTTCTTTCTTCTAAAAAAAATTAAAATTAATACTTTTTGACTTTTAAACATTTTTCCATTACTGTTCATATTCATACGAAGAAACTGAGCTTGATATTTAAACGATTACCTGAGGGCTGTCGTTTGCAGAAAAGGTTCGTATTGTTTCCCTTGCAAATGCTGAGATGGACGTTAACAGAAAACATTAAAAAGGAGACACAGCAACGGATTTCTCTTTTAAATAAAGTTTCTTTAAAAGTTGAGTCAACGTTTAATCAATTCCATATTATGGCAAGACTTTATCGAAAACAGAATATTAATTAGCTTATGCATGCCCGGAAATGATGGATACACAAGGAGTTAATGATGGAATTTGAACCGAAATAATCCCAAATTATATCGAAATACTTTCAAATATTAGATTTGGAACTCCAGCTATGTGTAACGGTTAACCAGCTACTTTTGTATATTTATTAATAGTGATCATTGGTAATAATATGCGTGTTTTTAATAATCAATATATATAAAGTATATAACTAATATTGACCACTTTTATAGACATAACAACATTGGCATAGTGAGTAATGTGTTCCCCAATGGTCCAAGAGACACGTGTTCAATCCCAGTTTGAGTCATAACACAACACACGAGAAATGGTATTTGATGCCTCCTTACTTAACACTCACTATTATAAGGTATAGATCAAGGGTAAATGGAGCAATCCAGGGAGAGGAGTAGTACCCTCCCCTATACCTCGGTGTTGTAATTGTTGAAAAAGGGAGCCTTTGGGTCGCCTTTGACTTCGGTTGACCAACTTATATATATATATATATATATATATATATATATATATATGTATAATTAATAAAGTTTACGAATTTGAAAACTCACAAGTTGTTTAACTAATTCTTTCGAAATCCATATTGAAGATAATGTAAGATGTCCTAGATACTGGAGGAGGAGTAAGTAGACTTTCATTCCAGTTTTAGTCAATAAATTCTAAAATCTTTACCCTATATCTTGGGTTATTCCATATTTTCCTCTGCATGGCTATGAAAAAGAACATACCATTAATTTAAATAATATAATCTAATTTCATTTGGGAATATTTTATGAAACCAAAATGTTAAAGTATGAAAGAAAAATGTTTTGGGCCATCTCTTTTATTTGTTTATTTACTGCTAAATATAACCCTCAGGGAACATTTTCTTAGATTGCCTATTCCTTAATGTTTTGCTCGGGGTGTTATATAAGATAAGCCATGGATTTTCGGTTCGTTTCTAGTGACCCCGTGTGCTTTACAAGCTGTCACGTTGTGATTAAAAAACAGGATGAAGACAGCGTGTCGAGGTAGGGTGGTCGGGTTGGTGTGCAACCGAAAGTAGACCACATGATATAAGAACCACGCGGTCAGATTTAGACAGAGTCCAGAGAATCGAATGTCGAGTCAGGGACACGCAGCTGATCAGAGACGTTTGGTCGTTTCTGACGATACGGATTGCAGGAAGAAGATTTGGGGTAAGAAGTCCCTCACTGAGTATATGTCTCTCCATTTATCTCTCAAACAACAATAAACTGTGGGCCCCTTTCGAAAATGAGAGATATATTTTTATAAAGAAGTGTTTCGTTCGTTCATTGAATTTCGTAAATCATGTTTGATGGCTATACAACAGAGGTAGAATATATATATATATAGAATATATATATATCGGGTTCTTCTAACCCTTCTAGTCGTGTCATTTCATTCAATTTTAAACAATTACTCTAGGAAAAGTGATGAGCTCACTAGTCCCCGCTTTTATGGGTTAAATAATACCACTACTATTCTTCTATAAGGATTACTTTGACATTAAATAACCCTCAACGTTTTATATGTCATTGAGCAAAGAAACCAAACCAAACATCCACCTTTAATTAATCCCTCTGTTTCCCTTATTTTGTTCCACTTTATATCAGTATTTTCAGTGATTCTTATTCAATATCCCTTATCATTCGACCTGCGTATAACCCTAATCTGTATTTCATAGTGAAGCTGTAGCCCTATAGTTTTGAGAATGGGAAGTATCCCTTAATTACCATTACTTTTCAGTCCACTTTAACCCAGACCGGTAGTACCAGTTAGGGACTACTCTCTGTTCAATCATTTAGTTATGATAATTCTCATAAGTCATTTGAAACGGCATAGCTGTGTGCAAATTGTTCGTATTAGAAATACTTGATAAACAGAATTAATAATGTTAAATAACAATAATCAAAACCATTTAACCCCGGGAAAACAAATGAGCTCTAACTCATTTAAAAATAGTTACCTGCAAACAATTCGCTTCCAAAACATATGTAGAAAGAGAATTTGGCATTAAATAACCCAAAAAGTTTGATATGCCATCAAGCACAACCAGACCAAACCAAAACTTTATTATATTTCTGTAATCCTATTTACCCAACCCCTCCGCTCGGGCAGGATATGACATATGGTCAATTTCTCAGCGGACTTTAACAGGTTTGAATTCAGAGTTTTCCTTCTCCTAGACTAGTTGCCGCACCAAGGCTGAAGAACCTAGTCTGTCCTACTATTCACCCATAGCTGGAGGGAGAATAATTGGATTCATACCTTTCCCAAGGGTATTAGTGCTATGTGAAATGCAATCAGTCAGGTCCAGGATTTGAACTCGTGTCGCCGTATCCAAATCCTTCGACGATACATTATATTTCTGTAATAGACTTCTTTTTGTAAATTTCGGTTCTTTTTTCTCTGTGAGGACCAAAGTCCATATTTCATTCTAACATTTCAACATGAACATTTTTTTTCGTCCTGGCTTTTTTTAATTTCAATTGTATTACCAGCATATTACTCCCTGATACATAAAACGTTCGAGTTACTTTTTTTTATTGTTTTCGTTTTTGTCTTTTCTTTCTTTTTTTTTTTAATTTTTTTTTTTTTCAGTGAATTACGAGTGACCTTAAATACTTTACTGCTTATGCAAAAGGTATTAGAACGAGCAGTAGCAACAGCTGTCCCAGACGGGAATCAATATCACTTCGTGCCAGCACTTCTCTTCTGACCAAGGCGACTGAAGAAAGAGGATCACCAGTGCATTGAAGGAATTCATGGATTTCACATTGGCAGCTGCCGCAAAAATGCAGCGTCGCAGAAAGAAACTAATATGATGAGTTACGTTGCTTTATTTATTCCTTCGACTCTACTGCCCGAGATTCTGCAGGTCCAGGTTTGGACTCTGTTGTCACTCAATTTGTCAAAGGGACTTATAATACTCTAATTTTGACACCTGAAGAAGGGTAAGACACACCTCCCAGAATTTGTGTCCGGAAGAGCAAACTAAAATGCATCTGATGTTGAGCTCCAGTTTTAGATTTCTGAGAAGTTTACAGTACCCTTTCATTGCCATTACTTCGAGGTCCACTATGACTCGAAGAAGCAGTACCTGTTAGTGAGACTTAGGCTTCAAATAGATCGGTTTGCTCATCATTTGAATTAGATAACAACACTTGATATCATATTGACTAGTGCAAAAAAATCTCTTAAGAAACAACATAAAAATTATAAATATAAACGTATAATTTACGTAATTCTCTAAACTCTAGGCATAAAATAACCCAGACGACTTTATATGTCGTTAAAATCAGCCAATCACCAATAGATTTAAAGTTCCTACCAGATATATGTATTCTTTTAACCTCTCAGCTTGATCTGGATGTGACACAAGGCCAAATTTTGCGGAGTTGAGGAGTTTTGAATTCAGAGTTTTCCTTCTAGAACAGTTGAAATACCAAGGGTAAAATGCGCGGCCTTCCCAACTATTTACCTATATAGATGGAGGGAGGATAGTAAAATGCATATCTAGCCCAAGTATATTAGTGCTGTGTAAAATGCAAACAACTTCCTCCAGGATTTGAACTCGGGTCACTGTGTCGATTTCCTATAATGATAACTGTTGCGTTCTAGTTTATGAACGCGAGTTGTAGTAATAAAAAGACAAACCACGATATGAGAGGAAATAGAGTTATATTTACAGGAAAGAGTATTTACAAGAGAGAGACTGTTAGTGAACAAGAACATAGGATTAGTGAATAGAATAAGGATATTGTCCAACATTAGAATTGGCTTCTGGTGTAAGGAACGGCTCTTCACCTTCTTGCCTCTTAGACTCTCTGGTATTAGAAGCTACTGCTATATATGGCAGATGGACTAGCTTATTGTACCGAAAAGTTAGGTGATACCCAACAATAGCAACTACCCCAGGAGCGCCTAACATTTATTCTGAAACATAAAATGGAATAGATCATTTATATTTTAAAGAGCCAGCATCCAGAAAAGAAATGAGATGACATAGATTTTAAGTAATGGTGTCCTGACACTAATCTGCACCTGGATGAGAAGCTTTAGTTCTGGATCCCTGTGGAGTGTGAGGTACTACTTTATTGCCATTACTTCCAGGATTGCTCTCCTCAGGAGTTGTTGCCCTTGTTAGGTCCCGATCTATGGGTCACATAGATTCATTTGAAGTTCAAAATCTCGTCCAGTATTCTTGGTGTAATAAGATATGCTTTACGTAATTTTCCAGGATCAATTTCTTGTGGTATATATCTAGAAAATAAATTTGGTTACCCGCGAATATCACCACATTTTTGTATTGAGATACTCCTCATGCACTTTGTATTTGACTCTGTTGCTTAAAGTAAATATAGTATGGCAAAGTGGCTTTAAAGATGTCAATTTTGATTTGTAACATAAGCAATTCGGGTGGTATAATGATTAGAGGGCTAGACTAGCAAACCTTTACGAGAGTGTTCGAATCTCATTAGGTTCTGCATTCATTATTCCACATCTAAACTTTGTAAATTACCACAAGCAATTGTAGTCATTAAGGTAAGTCTATATAGTCTCTAATTTTGTTTGGCAAACTCCTATGACTACACTGCTGCCAGGCTTAATTGATTTTTACTGGTTGTTTTTAGTATATTCTAGTGGAATAAAGAGGAAATTTACTGTATGGACAAAGGATGGTCGTCATATACCTTGGCCTTGGTCACCACCAAATTCCAAGCAGAGATCCATAGTCTTGCGACACTGACAAAAATCATCACTAAATGTGGTAATTATTTTTGGGTACTTGGTGGATAATTCGTGTGGCATATTTCTGTGGGCGTTGCTGAAAATACACTGACTGTATCCATTGTAAAGGAATAAGACCCTCTCCTCACGCAAAAAAGTAATGGTTTCCTGACACTAATATGCACCTGGAGGGGAAGCTTTAGTCCTGGATCTCTGTGGAGTGTGAGGTACTACTTTATTGCCATTGCTCCCAGGACTGCCCTCCTCCGGAGTTGTTGCACTAGTTAGGGTCCGATCTATGGGTCACATATATTTGTTTGAAATTTATTAGTATTTAATAGGACTGTGTGCAAAAAGCTCCTACACAATTATAAAAAATGCAAATGTGAACATACAATGTATGCAATTTACTAAACTCTTGTCTTGAAATAACCCAAGACGGGTAAAAATATCGTAAACCGGGCCATTGGCCTAATGAGTAGAATGTTTACCAATGGTCCAGAAGACTGGAGTTCAATCCCCGGTCGAATGATACAAAAGACTCAAAAAATAGTACTTGATGCCGCCTTGCTTAACACTCAGCATTATAAGGTAAGGATCAAGGGTAAAATGGAGCAGTCCAGGGAATGGAATAACGCCCTCCCCTACACCTCGGTGTAGTAGCTATTGAAAAGGAAACCTTCGAATCCCGCTCTACTAAGGTTGATAACTTTACTTTTACTCCAAACGAGTTTTTCACAACTGCATTAGCTGAGGGCCTTTCTCTGAAGTTTGAGTGACGACAAGTCTGTGTAATTTATGTGGCGTATTTCTCTGTGGGCGTTGCTGAGAATACACTGACTGTATCCCTTGTAAAGGAATAATACCCTCTCCTTACGCAAAAATGTAATGGTATCCTGACACTAATCTGAACTTGGACTTTCCTCAGTATTCTGATTGATCTCAATAGTGTAGTAGTTTGGATGATCTCCACTAGTCCTCTTATTTCCAAGTCTTTTTGTCCCTTTAATAATCCTTGGTTGACAGTGCGAAGAACACCATATAATTATTATTTAAAGCTTTTCACATCAGCGTTAGCCGATGGTTTCTCACTGGAGTGTGAATGAAAGCAAGTCTCCTCGAGTCTCCAGGACTCTTCTCAGTATTCTGGCCGTTCTCAATAATGATGTAATTTGGGTAGTCTCCACTCGGCCGCCAACTTCCAAGTCTTCCAGTCCCTATAATAATATTTTAGTTACTGTTCCAAATGCACCAATTTCATTCTGTTGTCCATCGTGTTATCAGTATCGTTTCTGATGGCCGTTATAAGTCCTCCATCGTGTTTTTGTATATAGTCTTCAAATCGTTGTATCGATGCATCAACGCTGTCTTCAATGCTGGTAAGTCCTCTTCCTCACTCTTTTCTTGAAACATATAGTCTGTCAACGTCGTCTCTGGAATGTAAGGCCTTATGCACTGTCATTAGTTTTCTTGTTCTTTGTTCCATTTGTTCGTCTCTGGTCCACTTGAGAAAGGGTGGGGAATATCTAACAAGTGGTACAGCCCAGGTATTTATTCCTTTGATTAGGTTTCTGCAATTGAGTTTTGTCTCGAGTAGTTTCCTAGTTCTCCTGAGATATTCTTGTTGAAATTTTTCTTTCATTTCCTTTTGTTTGATGCTGTCAGCCTCCAAGATGGCCAAGTATTTGTAGGTTTCGTTTTCTGCGAGCGTTTTAATCTTTCCTTGGTTTGGTAGTTCCATTCCGTCAGTTAGCTGTCGTTTGCCACTTTTCTTTACAAGCATTGCTCACTTTTCTATGCCAAATTCCATTCCTATGTCCCGTCCCGACTGTATATTCTAACTGTGTGTATTAGAGTTTCCAGTTCTTTTTCATTTTTTGCAAATAGTTTGATGCCATCCATGTACATTAAATGATTGATTTTTTCCAGCGATCTACTAAGTTTGTATCCGGCTGCGCATTCTCTGAGTATGTGGTTAAGTAGCATCATGGCAATTATGAATAGTTAGGGTGATAGAGAATCTCCTTGGAAAATACCTCTTTACATCTTTGCTTCTGCTGATCTTCTTCCTTCTGCTGTCAATTCCACTCTCCAGGTTTTCATGGTTTTGTCGATGACGTTTATGACTTCATGTGATATTTTGTACATTATTATTATTATTATTATTATTATTCCTTGGGAATTTTTCACACTTCCGTTAGCTTCTGTTCTTACACAAGAATCTGAGTGATAGCGAGTCATCTCAAGTTTCCAGGACTCTTCACAGTATTCTGGCTGATCTTAATAAAGCTGTAGTGTGGATGCTGTAGATTATTATTTTACAACTCTTCCTTCCCACTTAACAAGCCTTTGAAGACCGTTCAAAACGCGCCAATAACAATTGGTATCGCTGTCACTCTCATGTTCCAGAGCTTTTTGAGTTTTTAAGCAAAGTAGAAGTAATTGTCTCTCCTTTCGTTTTATTTGATTTTCACTCTGTAGTCTGCCGTGACAGCAAAGTTCATTATTAGGCAGGTTCACTTTTTCTTCTTTTTTTTTTTTTTGTCTTTTGACTGGGATTAGGTGATCCGTTTGTACCTGAAAATCCAAGAGAATTTATTTCGTCTCATTCTTCAGGACAGATTCTGGTTTGTACATATAGCATTTAAAGAATGATCAAATTTCAGTTTCTTGTGCAATTCCCAGTTGCTCAACTTCCCCACTCCCTGGTGCTTAGTCTTATATTCTTTTTGTGCTATTTTGCTGTTGATTAGTTGGGTTTTTATGGCACATAAACCTTTGTAGGTTATTTAAAGCCTAATCCATTTTTATGCAAACAGTCAGTTCTATTTCAAACAATTCAGTTTAGCATGAGTACACATTTTAATTGTCAAAAACATTTCTATTTCAAGCTCTTCAGTTTAGTCAATTCTAATTCAGCTAATTCAGTTTAGTATAAGTACAAATTTATTTACACACAGTTAAATGTCAAAACAACTCTATATTAAATAATTCAGTTTAGTGTAAGAACAGTTTCAATGTCAAAAATAGTTCTATTTCAAACAATTCAGTTTAGTATGAGTATACAGTTTACTTGTCAAAAACGTTTCTATTTAACCTATTCAGTTTAGTCAAACCGTTGCAATTTAAACGATTCAGTTTAGTTCCATTTAACCCATAGATAGGGTCCTATCAGGTGCTACCACTTTGGGTCAGAGTTGACCAGGGAGCAATGGCAATGAAGGGTGCTCCACAATCCCAAAGCTCCAGCATCACTGGAGCCTCACCATCGGACACTTATTTGGGGGTTCTTACTCCTCTACAGAGGTGCAGTCGGTGTATTCTACAGTCCCGGCCGACAGAGCAATACACAAAGTTAATGTCAAAACATTTTTATTTCAGATAATTCAGTTTAGCATGAGTACATTGTTTACATATCAAAACAGTTCTATTTCGAGCAATCCAGTTTAACATAAGTACACAGTTTAAATGCAAAAAACAGTAAACTGAAACCACGGTTTAGTTCTATTTAACCGATAGATTGTACCCTTATCAGGTGCAACCACTCCGGGCCAAGTGGACCTGTGAGCGATGGCAATGAAGGGGTACTCCACATTCGCCAAAGCTCCAGCATTACAGGAACCTCACCATCAGATTGTTTAGTGTCATATAGTGGTCTTAGCCCTCTACAGAGAAGCAGTTAGTGCATTCTCCAGCCCCAGCCGACTGGGCAATATTTTGCTGTATTCGCTTATTATGTGATCAATCTTTTCGTCTCTATCACCCCATAACCTATACTTGTTATTCTATTGAATCTTATCTATTTTCGCTTACATTGTTGGTCTTTATGGCGTTGTTTTGATCTGCTATTCGTAAAGATTCAGATTCTCTCTAAAAGTTTCCATTTCTTGGCTGTATCCAGGTTTTCTCGTGTGAGATTGCGTTAGTTAGTCGCTTAAAAATCCGTACAGTTATTTTTCTTCCCATTTCTGTTTCCTTGATATTGTTGTTCTATTGATCTTTATATTTTATGAGCAATTTCTGGTTTCTATAACTTTTTTCGTTTTTGGCTTTCTAATTGCTGTCTTAATTTGTAATATTGATGCATTTACGCTATCGTCAATGCTGGAGAGTCATCTTTCTCCTTCTTTTCTTGATACATATAGTTTGTCTATGTTTTCTCTGAGATAAAAAGTCTTCTGCATCGTTATGAGCTTTCTTGTCCTCTGGTGGGTTTATTTGAAGTTCTTACCTCCTCCATTTAAGAATGATCCCGAGTATCTTTCAACGGAGACGGCCCTGGTGTTTATCTCCTTGATAATATTCCTATAAGTCGACCTTTTAAGCTTGAAAAAAATCCCACAAAACTAGGAGTCAGCTTATAAAGATGGGCCAAAATCCAAATTTTTATCACAGAGGGATCACATATGTAGTCAAGATTTTGATTTTAGTCCTGCCGTATAAGTCGACCCCAAGATTTTGTAGAGATTTTTCAGACTTAAAAGGTCGACTTATAACGTTGCAATTTACGGTAGTTTCTTGACACAAATCAATTGCATGAAATAATTGAATACATATAACTGGTCTCAAATTATTAGTTTTAGATCTTGAAACCTACTTATTTAAAAGAAAAAAGAGCTGAAATCGGTATTAAATCTCCTAACAATGCTAAAAATTCCTTAAAACCAACGAAAGATTTTTGGGCGTCCATAATTTTGTTAAAATAATAATTTAACCTTTTAGTATCAAATTAAAATTTTCATAGCTGATGTTTATACTTTTGCAACATTTTTCATTTATCTTAAGTTTATTTGAAATTAGCTGTCACCCATTTGCAGCAGATCTAGACCCCTACGATCACATACATACACACACACACACACACACACACACCCTGTCAAAAACCGGGAGAATGCCACCGAACAAGACAATGATCTTTGATTACAAGAAACCCGGCCTTTAGGGATGCACTGCGTCAAATCATATGTATTCTTCCGTTTTTAAGTTTTATTTGTTTTATTTTTTATTGTTGTTGTTGCCCTTCTCTTTTTTTTTTTTTTAGTTTTTATTCATTTTAATTTTTCAGCTGATGCTTGTAACTAAGCACGCCATGAACTCCGTGTGTAATACTATTAACAGGCATACACGGAAGCGAAAGAAGATATAAACGTTAAATTCTTTGTTATTAACTGTACATCTTTGTTGACATACGTATACAAGCATATAACGGAGCTGTTTATAAGTACACATCGAAAACTGGTCTTTTTATAAGAATTTTAAAAATACAAGTTCGCTTTATATATATCATTATCAGTATCATCAAAATATACCGACAACACGGACTCCTTTAATCCACTCTCGCGATCTGTTCCTATCGGCCATGACTTTGGGTAAGTCCTCTTGATGACATCCAGTGTAGGCACAGAGCTAATGAATGTAAGTTTCTTCAGATTGATTAACACTGGTGTGTTCATATGTAGAGGTTCATAGGTTTTATCGCTTTTGAGTGCATTCTTACTTTACAGTCAGTGTCCAGCATGCTTTGCTCGCCTTATTTGGGTATTTTCTGAGATGATAGGTAAGCAGGCGTACAACTGATATCTTGTAAGATGTTGCTTCAAGAATTTTTTAAAACTACGTGTAGTATCCTTGTTTAGTTCCCATCTAGCTTTTCTCAAAATATTCTGTGAAGGTTGTGCTACCATATAATAGTACTGACACATCTAAAGTTTTTAAGAATTAATGATATCCGTTAGTCTCGTGAGAAAATGAATCTTCGACGGAATATCAGCTTAAACTCGGGCAAGGTCATGGAGAAGACCAGCAGCTGCCCATGTTTCACATTTTGACCAAAGGAAAGACAACGGAAAGAGTCACTAAAGCAGTTACCAGAACAAGATTGAACACACCATTGAATTTCCTTAGAAAATACATTTTTCAAAAATATTTTAAAGACTTTCTTTTAAACAATTAAAAGAGTTCATGTTCCGCAAAAAAAGCAGTGAAAAATTAACCAAAATTGTTGCATATCTATTCGGTAAATGGAGGTAATTTTTTTTTTTGGTGGGGTGGGGGGTATTTGAACTTTTTGAGGTTTGGTTTGGTTTCTTTGTTTAGTGGCATATCAACCTTTGTAGGTTATTTAATGGCAAAGCCATTCTTCGAGAAGAACAGTAGTGGTACTATTTAACCCATAGCTGGGAGGATAAGGGGGTTCATACCTTTCCCAAGGGTATTTGCCCGAAAGTGAACGTAATAGCGCGACTGGAATACGAACTCGCTCACTACGATTTCGCAGTCCATCTCTTTAACCATTATGCCGCGTGGTATTGCAGTTTGAAAAACCTCAATATAGATCTCAGATGAAAGTATGTGGTGAATTTTAATCGGTATTCATTTTAAAAAAATAGTTAGCAAATAGATGATCACTTATTTTATGTACAGTAAAATAATCTGACTCGTTACAACGGAGATATATGTCAGTTAAAGCGACGCAATAATATAGGAACCCAGTGAGTATCGCGATTAATATGCTTTAAATTCGATAACCATCCATCTAATAAAAGTGCTTTCACGAAAAATTTTACATACAGATGTATAAGCTTAAACTTGATATGAATATATAAGAATACACACATGCATACCCCCACACACACACATCTAAAAAGAGTTCAGACAATCTACGACATATACAGATTGTTCATTGATGAATATACAAACTGATTAAGAAGTAATTTCTTCGCGATACACTGAATGCCGAAATGTACCTCACCGTGCTGCGCGATGAAATCTGACCAGTTATCAGTACTTGAGAAGATATAGATTTGATTTTCCCGCCAGATGGCGCTCCTCTACATTTTGCTTTTGTTGTCCGAGAACGGCTGGGGGCCTTTAATTAGGCACCTAGTTTCGACTAGGCTACCTTCGGGTGGGCGAGCTGCATTTTTGTCTCCTTTGTCCCCCTTGTACGGCACTAGACCAAGCGTCTAGTTTAAGCCGTTAACTGGCATACGTGCCCGGACCCACATTTGGGTTCGTGAAACCTCTTGCCTCATCAGGCTCACATTGCACTAAGTGAGCCGATGAGCAGCACTGACAAGCAGGGTTCGAGTCTCGGCTCCTTCCCGACCTTCCCCTCCCCTTTATCCCCACTTTAATTGGCCTTCGGGCTTTTGACCTTGTGTCAAGTCATGTCTGGTGGGAGGCAGCGACAAATACTACGGCTGAATATCTATTTCTTTGAGAAATAGATGGGTTGTTGTGGTTGAATGAGTCACGAACCAGAAACTCTGAC
Source organism: Sepioteuthis lessoniana (assembly GCA_963585895.1). Lineage (NCBI taxonomy): Eukaryota > Metazoa > Mollusca > Cephalopoda > Myopsida > Loliginidae > Sepioteuthis > Sepioteuthis lessoniana. The sequence continues at coordinate 53,757,091 of OY757907.1, forward strand.
AACGCACAGTGATTTTTTTCTTTGGGGTTAGTTAAAAGAACAAATCTACTCAACCAAACCAGTGACTTCCAAAAAAACTTACGAATGCGAGAAGTTATGTCTTCAATCCAATAGGAGTCCCTGGCGAAATCATGTAATGCCGGGCGGCTTGGGAAGCAGGCATCTAATACTGTTGTGTATATTGAATTTTAAATAAAACTCCATACTATACGCTTTCTTCTCGTATTCATTCCTTGTAAAGATTATAGTGAAAAATAAATCATAAAAATTTCTAAATTGGTACTTACTTTTCAGTCATTCTTCATATTCTTGGTCAAGTCTTCTTTAACTCAGTATTCTTTGAATTTATTCGTAAAAAAATTTAAGTGAAAAAATTATAGACCAGAAAAGTTACCCAAGTTTGTGCTCCAACGACAATGCAGTCTCTAGATAAATTGGGCCGAGTCCTCCTGCCACACCCAAGGTCTGCCACCGACCACCTGATTGCACCATGGGATCACCACACTCTTCGGCACATCCAGGTACACTTTGGTGTTGACTTTCAAGCCGACTTCGAAGATGTGAGGTGGCATGATGTGGCCCTCATTTGAAACTACACTAAAGACCATAACCATAGCCGGAAACTTTGTTTTCGTCACCCTGGGCACGTTGAACCGTCCGGATTTGCATTTTGAGGGTGCTGGCTATGGTCCTGTTGTCATAACATAGATCGGTAGAGGGCAAGAGTTGTACAGCGGCGCATCTCCGATCTCACTCGGTGAACATTTTGTCACATTCAGACATGATAGAAGGCTCCTATCACTCTTGGGATTTGTACACAACTGGCCAACTGGTAGATGGTCTGCAACAACAAAAAAGAAAACCGGTTTTCATTAAACGCAAATGGAATCATGTCGTCTTTTCTAAGGCGACAATTTTATCGTTCCCACCTGTACTAATACTAAACTGAATAGCTTGAAATTGAAATATTTTTGGCAATTAAATTGTGTTCTCATACTCAAATAAATTGTCTAGAATAGAACTATTATGCGTAAAAATGGATTTGGCGTTAAATAACCTACAAAGGTTGATATGCCATAAAACCCAACCAACCAACCAAATAATATCTGGGTGAGGCTTAGAACATTGTGAACGATAGTGGTAGATTTCATTTTTATAACAAACTTTATCAATTTGATTTTTTTGAAAGATTTTAAGATATCTTCTTTTTTTTATTAAGTTCTTAATTTTAAAAGAAATGCATCCTTCAAGACAAAAACGAATAGGAAGTGAATATCCTAACAAGAACAGAAAGAAAAAAATTAAGAAATCAATTATAAAAAATAAGTGTTTCTGATTTCCAGTATTTAAGCTTAAAATATTTTTAGTCTTATAAACAATGTAACTTATTCTCTGTTTTGCAACCTGCTTAGGATCCGGGTGATTATTATTATTATTATTACTTACTCCTTGAGAGTTTTTCGCACCAGCGTTGGCTGATATTCTTTCACAGGAGTTTGAATGACAGCAAGTCTCCTAAAGTCTCCAATACTCTTCTCGGTATTCTGGCCAGTCTCAATAATACAATAGTTATGGATGGTTTTGGCTCGTCCTCTAATTTCTAAGTCTTCCAGACACTTTATTAATCCTTTGGTGACTGTACTAAAAGTATCACTTACAATTTCTCTAAACATCACTTTCATGTTCCCAGTTTTTTTTTTTTTCAATTCCCTAGATACTTATCTCTCTTTTCACTTTCTTTCAGTTTTACCCTGTGGTCAGCCGGAACGCAACATCCACAATTCGGCAGGTTCTCTTTTTTTTTTGTTGACTATCACTAGTTCCTGTTGTCTGGCCGAGATTAGGTGATCCGTTTGTATCTCAAATTCTCAGTGTAGTTTGTGCGTCTCATTTTCTTGGACAGATGCTTGGCTGTACTTATACTATTTGTTCGTATGGTAAAATATCAGTTTGTAGCACAATTCCCAGTGGATAACCTTGCCCACCCAGTCGTGTCTAGTCATATACTCTTCCTGTGCTAATTTACTGCATTCGCTTATTATATGATTGATCTTTTAGTCTCTATCTCCCCATAACCCACATCAGCTATTTTGTTGCGTCTTATCTATTCTAGCTTTGATATGATTGGTTCTTATGGCGTTGTCTTGTGCTGCTACAAGAAGAGATTCAGTTTCTCTCTCAAAGTTTCCATTTCTTAGCCATGCCCATGTTTTCTTGTGTGAAATGTCACCTGTTAGTCGCTTCAAACATCCATAGAGTTGTTTTTCTTCCTATTTTTGTTTTCTGGCTATTTCCGTTCTGTTGCTCCTCATGTTGTCAGTATTGTTTCTGGTAGCTGTAATCAGTCTCTCTTCCCACTTTTCTATGTAGTCTTCAAGTCGTTGTATCAATGTGTCAACGCTGTCTTCAATACTGGTAAGTCCTATTCCTCCTTCTTTTCTTGACACATATCGTCTGTCAAAGTCATCTCTTGAATGTAAGGCCTGATGCATTAGTTTTCATGTTCTCTGGTCTATTTATTTAAGTTCTTCTCTGGTCCACTTAAAGAATGGTCCTGAATATCTTATGAGTGGGACAGCCCAGGTATTTATATCTTTGGTAAGGTTCCTGCCATAGATTTTTGTCTCGAGTAGCTCACTGGTTCTCCTGAGATACTCTTTCTTGATTTTTTCTTTCATCTCAACTTGTTTGATGGTGTCAGCTTCCAATATTCCCGAGTATTTGTAGGTTTCCTTTTATCTGTGCGTTCTTATTTTTTCTTGATTTGATAGTTCTATTTTATCCGTCACGTGTCATTTCCCGCTTTTCATTATTAGGATGGCAGATTTTACCTCCCTCTGTCCTGACTGTATATTCTCACTGCGTGTATTAGAGTTTCCATTTTTTTTTTCATTTTATTATTATCATTATTATCGTTATTTGCTTGTTATGTGTCCCAGGGTATCTCTGCTTTTTACTGTCTTTTCACATTAACATTTTAAAACTCTTTACTGATATCATATACGTAATTGATACAAAATCAAGTCTAATTCTGTTAAGTAATTATTCTGTTGGTTCCCCCAAAATGACTTTTTAAATTCTTTGCCTTATCATTTTTTTTCAGAAATCATCAACTTTAATCTTAAAGATTTTGACACTGTTGCTATTTCTGATATAATTGGATAATTTGTTCCTGTTGTGTTCTGGTTAGTGAACACAAGTAGTAATAATAATAAGACAAACCACGATATGTGAGGGTAATAGTTATATTTACAGGAAAGAGTATTTACAAGAGAGAGACTGTTAGTAATAAGAACATAGGATTAGTGATAGAGTAATGATATACTTCAGCAATAGGAACGGCTCTTCTGGTCTGACTCAGAGGCTTATTCTCAGACTGTTCTCCGCTACTGCCATATATGTCAGATAGAACAGCTCATTATGCTGAAAAGGTTGGTGATACCCAACAGTTCCAAAAATATTTTTTGTCAGAAAAATTTTCAAATATGTCCAGACAATAAATTTGCAGTTTGAGGAGAAATATTGAAAAAATATCTACCATAATTAGAAATTCCATGTTTTTTAAAGTTTCAATATGATCATCTTTCATTCTTCTTTCTATTGAAATAATCAATACAAATTTGTCTAATCTCTCCCCATGACTGTAATCTTTTACATTTTTTTATTATTTTTGTCACTCTTCTTTTAATCTCGATATTACTCTTTATTTTCATGTCTAAATACTGAAGCTCAAGTCTGAGCTTAATATTCTATATGAAACCTTTTTAGGGTTTCATATATTTTTGAAAAAAAAATTCTAACCATCCAGCCGATGTACAAAATATGATTTTCAGCTTTATATGTCTCCTCAAAGCCAACCTTTAGATTTCCGTTCTTGTTTAATTTTTTGATTTCCTTCATCTATATGCTTTGCAGAACTTCTACGTCGAAGCAGTGAATGTGACACGTGTAGATGAGGAAATTTAATTTGATGTTTAGAAAAGAATGAATTTAGAATTCAAATTCTCGCCTAATATATGTATAATTCTTCTAACTTAGTATTAAAAAATAATTGAATTTCATATTCTTAAAATTAATAACTGTTTTCGGCTGCATCTTAAATAAAAAAATTTTCAATCAGTTTACGTTTGTCACATTTACAGATGCTACACTCTAATCCAAAGCAGAAGTAACGATCTATACAGAATTAATATTTCCGGTTGGAAATTATTGGAACTACCCAAATAGTTATACATTAGGCGGGCGTTTCGTAAGAAATCTAAATTTGTCTAAAATACTGTTATATATATATATATATATATATATTTACATATATATACCAACCCCTCCACGAGGGAAGGATATGAGACAAGGTCAATTTTTAAGCGGAGTTTAACAGGTTTGAATTCAAAGTTTTTCTTCTCCTAGATGAGTTGCCTAACCAAGGCTGAAGAATTCAGTCTGCCCTACTATTTACCCATAGCTGGAGGGAGAATAATTGGATTCATACCTTTTCCAAGGGTATTAGTGCAATGTGAAATGCAATCAGTCTCTTCTAGGATTTGAACTCGCGTCGCCGTGTCCATTTCCTACGACGATAACTATTACACCATGGGCACCATAAATATATATATATATATATATATATATGTGTGTGTGTGTGTGTGTGTGTGTGTGTGTGTGTGTGTGTGTGTGCTGTCTAACACCTATTTATTGTGCGCATTTAATTTGTGCTAAAAGTGATCGAATTATTATATGAAATAGTATATTGTCATGTTATTATTCTGTGTGGCATTCCTCGAAGCAACTTGACAGTGGACGTCTTCCCTCCTGGTGTACCGTTACGGATCTCAAATAGAAGGCTGTAATGTTATTGTGCCAAATAGGATGTTGCATCATTCTACTCCAAATATACAGTTGTAACCTCACCATGAGAAAAGTGACGAAAGCACAAAAACTTCGTCTTGGTTCACTAACACAAAAGTTTATTTGCTACTACACTTTTAAGTAGCCGTCAAGGAGAAAGCAACTGACTATGAAAGCTGAGTCGACGGCGTTAGCGGGACAAAGCAAAGAAACATGTTATGAGGAGAGAAAGAGAGGTTAAATGCTGACCTTGAATTTTCTTTCTGGTTTTCTGATGCAGTTTTCAGATCTCTCCGCAAAATGGGAGCCGTAATTTTCGTCTCTCTTTACATCTCAGTGGTTGGTGTTCAACTGTCGTCTTTACCTCATCACGTCTCCCAACTAAAAACACAGACGTCTACTTACTTCTGCCTGGTTTCGGAGGGAGGAACATATTCGTTTCCAGTAGTTTCACACCTAGGCAGAAGATTGGGGAACCCACTTTTTTTTTCTTTTTTGATTACGATTGTCATTCACCCGTAACTGGTTGACCTACAACGAATACTTTGGCCTGACTCACTTAGGTCAGCTTGCCGTTCCATAGACTCTATGTCTGTTTTTTCTTTTAATTTTTCTTCTCTCTCCCTCTTTCCCTTTAAATCAACCTCCCAACCTTTTTCTAACTTTAACTCTCCAACCACGTTACACAAGGCACACACGACAAGTTGTGCTACATAGTTTCTCTACCAAAATGGAAAGGCTGGCTTTATCAATAGTGTCAAGTCGTGTCTGGTGGGAGGCAGCGACAAATATCAGGCTGGCTTTATCAATAGACTAAATTTACAATTTGAGAAATTTGCTGCCCAGAATCAATTAATAATCTTTTTTTAAGTGCTCAATGCTTTCATGTGCACAGCCGATGTAAAACGTTGACTTGGCTGACCGTAGTCCAGAGCAAACCGGAAGCTCCCCTTTTCAATAGCTTTTACACCGAGTGTAAGAGATGGAGCTACCCCTTTCCCTAGATTGCTATACTTACTCTTGATCCGTATCTTATAATGCTGTTTTAAGCAAGGAAGCATCAAGTACCATATCTTGAGTCTTTGGTATGATTCCATTCGGGAGTGAACCCCAATCTCCCGGATCATTAGTGAATACTCAAACCATTGAGCCAGTGGGCCGGTTATTAACGCCTCTCGCTCTCTCGCTCTCTCTCTCTCTATATATATATATATATATATATATTGAGAAAAAGAGAGAGAAAGAGAGAGGAAGGGAGACAGATAGACAGACAGACAGAGTTAGAGAACACACTGTGACTATTTTATTTTAGTCCATTGCAGCATTTTTTAATTTAAAGCTGAACATATTTTCGTTATAAATATTTACATTTCATACGATAACAACAAGCTTGCATATTGCTTTTTTTTAATATTCTCATATAGACACACAACACACACACACACACAGAGGCATACACACACATGTATATATATAAATATATATATATAGTTCCTAATGATTTCATAATTTTATGACATCTCTTTAGTTGAAGATTTTTAACTCATTTAGCAGTAATAAAATCCTAATATCGTTAGTTCATGAGAAAATCAATTTGCTATAAAATGTTCTAGTGCTATACTTATATATATATATATATATATATAATTATATACAAGGCTGAAAAATTCATCTGATGATGGCATCTCTTGTACTGATTACAATTTTGAAGAATATGATGAAGGCACTGCAACTCCGATGGAAGAAGTGTGAGGAAAAATAAACCTCATTTGGTCACATTCCATGATAGTATTTTGGTCAGGCTATATATATATATATATATGTATATATATATATAAGTGTGTGCGTATATATATGTGTGTGTCTTAGCATACCTATATATAGATATTATATCTGCTATTTCCGTTGATACTTTTAATCTAATAACGTTAGATCTCTAGATATCATTTTCTATATTAAATTATTGGCAATACTAATATTCCAACATCCTCACTATTGCTGTTACAAAAACGAATAGTTAGTTTTGTATTGTGACAGCAGCCAATTCCAGCCTTTGTTACTATCATCATCATTAATATTTTATTCAGAAAAATTTCAAACCTTTATCTACTTTTTCTAGCTTCTTTTCTTCGTCATTGCCGATGCCTGAAAGCCTATCCTACACACTTCGCCTTAGACACAAAAAGAAAAAAAAGAATCTTTTCACTTCCACCAAAGAATAAATAACTGAATTCTTAATATTAAAAAAAGAGAAAAGCAAATAATAATACTAATACTACTAATAATAATAATAATAATAATAATAATATAAATAAAATAAATGCATAAAAAGTAATGAATTTTTGCTCAGCTGTTTTTTTTTTATTTTGTATTATTTTAAAATTTTTTGTTTGTTTTTGTCTATTGCGACGCCTAACAAAATTTTACTCATGTTAATTTTATTTATTAATTTATTTTTACTTTCCCCAAAATGTTTTTTTTGTTTGTCTTTTTGTTTTGTTTTTTCTATCACTTCCGCCAACCTTCCTTTCCCCTATACATTCGTTGCGCTTGTTCTTTCATTTTTGGGATTGTGTTTCCAGGAACTCACCAAAGAATGGAAAAACGAAAAGATGAAAAAAGATGATGTTTTTATTTTTGTTTTTGTTAGTTCGTACTTTGTTTTTGTTTTTTGTTTGTTTGTTTTTTTTTTGGTTTTTTATCCTAGAGTGTGGGTGTGGGTAGGAAAAACATATTCACAAGGCATAAACAGTTTGTTGAAAAATCATAAAAATTGAATAAATACACTAAAAATAAGCTTTTAAATTCGTTTTCCAATATATGTATTAGAATTCATACAAACACGCAAACATGCAATATATATATATGTGTGTGTGTGTGTGTGTGTGTGTTGGTGTATATATATATATATATATATATGTATGCATGTGTTCATATATATATATATAAAATGATGTACGTTTATGCATTTGTATACATGGGTATATTTAGATATAAGCAAATCAAATACAGAGAATGTTTTACAAATACATGTAAAATGCATACAGACCTACATAGGCACAGCTTGTATATATATATATATATATATATATATATTTATATATATATATATGTATGTATGTTGCGTGTATTTTTTATATTTCTTCAAACACAATCATGTGTGATTTCATATAACCGCGTACATTCATGTATGTGACGTTATATATATATATATATATATATATATATATATATAAGTGTTTATTTGTATGTTTGTGTGAGCGTATATTCATGATGATGCAAATTAAACAGAGTATGAATGAGTTCTTATGTGAGTGTTGCTTGTATTTTATCCTTAAATCTTCAAGCACAACCATATATAAGTGTACCTTCATGTGCATGAATGTATGCGCGTACATATATATCTATATATATATATATAAACGTGCAAGTGCACCGTCAATATATATATGTATTTATATATATATATATATATATATTGACCGACATGTGTGCGCTTGCACGTTTATTTATAAATCACAAAATTAAACATGTATATATATATATATATATATGTGTGTGTGTGTGTGTGTGCTATTACATGTTGGTGCATGTATAAAATTTTCTATCTTTTCGTTAAACATGTTCCCACAGAATCATATATATAGGCACATATGGGTACTTTCACGGGTATGAATATATGCCTGTACGTGTGTCCGTATATATATATATATATATAGTAGCGTGAGTATGTGTGTGTGGCACAGGGTGAATGTTCATTTATTTATATTTTATTCAAATTAAGCCTATATATATATATATATATATACGTGTGTATGTTTGTGTGTGTGTGTGTATATAAAAATCATTTCTTTTTTTTCAGTGATCCATATTAAAATTTAATTATATATGGGCGCATATGCATACGTATATTCGTGTGCATGTATTTATGTATTTGATATATATATATATATATATATATATATATATATATATATATATATATATATATATATATATAGTTGGTGCGTGTGTGTGTGTTTTTGTTTAGCAGTACACGTATATTTATAATTGCACAAATTAAACAGATATACAAGTGTATGAGCGCGTGTATACGTGCTTCTATGAATACGTATCAAGCTCATTCAATTTTCGCCTTGTGTATATTAGAACTGAGAATATATCCCTAAAAATATGTCTTTATACAAGATCTATGAATACGTGGATATGTTCTTCGCTCTCAGTATTACCGTCCACACACACGCACACACCACGCACACACATACAGATGTATCTATATCGTTATTAACTGAATTTTGAAAAGAAATATTAGCTCTGTAATGTTTGTTCTATATGATTAATATTCATAAAAGAATTAAGTGTATCGATAAAAACAATAAATTATTTTAAAAACAAATATTTGTTATGTAAAGTAAACGCTTTTTTTCTTTTATCAGGAAATTGTGGTTTGAATCATACAGACACTTTTTGCAACACATACTCTTACTTTCTCTCTCACTTTCTTCTCTCTCTCTCTCTCTCTAACTCTCTCTCTCTCTCTCTCTCTCTCACATAAACTCACCCATGATATATATACATATAAATATATTAGAAGTAAAAAGGGAAATTAAATCCAACCGTATGAAGAAAAAGAAAAAAATCGAATCATCCCAATTTGATGAATTTGTTATGAAACGCAATGTTAAACGTTTCGGTTTTAATAACCTTCTACAGGACTTTGTATCAAGGGATTTGATGTCAAGATTAACAATGTATTTGCTTTTCAAATGAATATAAGTTATTTGTTGCAGGGTGAGCTGAATGATTGGTATGTGCATAGCTGATAGTTTCTAATATGGGAGAAAATGACTTTGCTCAGAATTTTGCGATGTTATGGGCGGGGGGTGATCTTATGCCAAAGATAAATTGGTCTCTAAGTAATCTCAGGTTTATGGGTTTTACGAAGGCCGTCGATTTTAGGGATGGTGGAAAGGTAATTAATTAACGCAGACTAAAATTCGTCCTTTTTTGAGATTAATTTCTGGTAAGACTTATTAAAATCATTCATGGATTCGTTCATTATTATTATCTTCCTTGTCTCGATCCAATAGAGATTTTGACAGTAGTATCCATGACAGCAGCACCACCACTTTTATCAGAAGGTGATAATGTTTGAAGACAGTGTTTTTAAGGCTGATAAGAAGTCTAAGTTGTGTTCATCAGTTTGACAATTGGTAGAAGCAGCGATTATACCTTGTACAAAATATTTGTGAAAATCCGAATCGAGATGTCTCTCATTCATGTCTTTAAGTTTTTCCATATCATGGTTTTTCATACCGATAGCCAATTTTTAACAGAAACAAAGGGCTTCCGTCTCCAATGTCCTAAGTCTGGTGTTGGAAATATTCTACTTGCTAAATGTATTAAACACTTTGAGAACCACCTTCGGAAAATAAGCATTACGTTACCCCTATCTGCCGATAAATTAATTTAAATCTCTAATCTATGAACGTCACATGGTTATTTCTAACACAACTACACTTTTTATGAAGAAAGATTTGGTTTGCTAAGGGTTCTCCTCTTAGTGGTATTTTCGCATGCATTGATCTTGAATTCTTTGAATCTGGTACTTTTAAATATATAATTCCAAGTAATTCTTATTACTTTCGATACGTAGACGACAAATTATGTTATATTCTCATATGCAGCATCATAACGACACAATAATAAAGACGCAGGAAGACTTCTTTATAAATATATGTACCTCTCACTATATTTGTATGGGTTCGAAAAGGGTTACTCAAGGTTTGTGTGTGAGAGGGAGCTAGAGACAAAACAGAAACGGCAATATTTTGACCCCACTCTTATGGCCGTCAGCGTTGTGTCTTTCTTGTTCTCCTGATGCTCAACCAGAGGCCCAGAGTCCCACTCTGCTGAGTGATGGCTTTCTTTACTGCATCCTATCAGCATCTTCTCTGGACCCCAATTCAATCGGGGGCCCCGTGCCCCTTCGGCCTGGTGTGGCTTTCCCTACCACATCTCGTCTATAACTCCGTCCGATCTCTAACTGGAACTCATCAGGAGCCCCAAGGCCCCTTCGGCCTGATGTGGCTTACCTACCATTCTCGTCTACCTCCCTCTCCAACTCTAACTGGAACTCGAACTAACTTGACTTCTATCTTGACTGAGTTATATAATAGTTCAACGCCCACTCAGTCGCCTACTCGATCTTTGAAATCGCATGTTTGATCGTCATTAAGCGGAAATAACTGTCATGCAGTTCACAGGTCACTCTTCCGGTGAATCAGTCTATGAGTGTACCATGAGAATTTTTTTACCTCGTCCCATTTCATCAGCCAATTTCCGCCCACGCGATTTCCTCTCATAACTGCCATTAGAATGTGTCACTTCCTTCCGGTGCATTACCTTGAATGGCATTTTTGGCCGGGTCGAAGGTCAAAATACAACACTTAATTATTTACCTACAAGAATTTGTTTTTAACAAAGATCTCAAACAGATTGAACAAAACTGAATCTACTATAAACTTCACACATGAACTTGAAATCAACAACTATTTACTGTTTTAGATATCTTACTGATAAGAAATAATGATTAATTAGAATTTAAAATCTTCCGTAAACCTACCTTTAAAAATGACCAGATACATTTTTATTCACACCATACCATCAACACTAAAAGAGATATTATTAAAGGTTTTTACCTTCGGCCCCTCCGTATTTGCTCCCCTAAATACCTAGATAATAAATTTAGTGAAATAGAAAATTTCTTTCTAAACATTCTTTACCCAAAACCTTTTACAAAAGAAAATGATCTCAAACCTCCATCAGTACACCGAATAGGATTTACACTTCTATATTCTTAAAATGGTCGTGATGCCACTTGTTCCCGAAACAAAGATGGCGGACGTCGGTAAACTAATCAGTCTTGGGAACCTATTGGCCAGAAAAGTCACATGATTTGTGCTCACGACAACGTCCGCAATTTGATTTTGTCCCGCGCATTTGGAGCCGACCAAATGACAAGGATTACCAATATATACTCGCGCCTTCCAAGAACTCTCTCATCATTCTCTTGCATTTTGACTTCCAGAGACAACAACCACTCTTTCTCTCCATTTTGACTTACATAGAAAGTACCCACCTCTCTCTCTCTCTCTCTCTCTCTCTCTCTCTCTCTCTCTTCATTTCGTCTTCCAGAAACAGCTTGACCTTGCCAGTTAGTAATACAATTCAATGCGCGTAACATGGGTGCGTATACATTCTGCAACCTTTTTCTTTCCTGTTCTGCCTTTTCGGTTAAACTTTTTCCTGCCTCGAACACAGCCTCAGAAATTTCGTCAAACCCCAAAAGAGACAAGCAACCAACATGGGAGAAGACACGTTCCTCCTAGGATACATTGCTATATTTCTGTACATTGATACCTCGCATGAAATACTTAGCCAACATACATTTTATAGTCTACAGGACACTTTCAATATTTAGTCTTTTTCCATAATATCCGTGTTAGTTACACACATACACTCACGCACACACACAGAGAAATATTCAACAGACTAAATTAGATTATCTATAATGTTTCCTTTTTCATGTATTTGTTGATATATAAACTTAATTTTGTTTGTACTGCTTTATTTTGAATGTTCTTTTGTCTGCGTCGTTTTACTTCGTTTGCTTTTCAATAATGACCCAAATAAATTGTGAAACTAAACACCAAACATACCACCACAACCTTCAAATATAATAAGACCTCGCCATAAATACATTATTTTACCAAGTAATTTTTGACTAACTTTATATGAAAGGATCTAAATAACCCTAATATTAAAACTGCCACTCTATCCACTGCAACTATTCATAACTTACTTAACACGAAACCTCGCCAACATATTAAATCTAATGCTGGCGTCTATTCTATTCCTTGCAATTACTGCAAAATGAAATATATAGGTGAAACTTCCAGAAATTTTTAAAAAACGTCTATATGAGCACAAACGGGATATTAGTTTAGGCAATTTTAATAGCACGCTATTTCTACATATATCCGAAACTAATCACAACTTTAATTTCAATGCAGCTATAATGTTAGATCATATCAATAACAAAAGATTTAGACAAATTTTTCACATAAGTGATATCTCACCTTTATCCTACATTAATACACGTACCAGTTTGTTTTTGTTTTTCAATCTATCCTCTTTCTAGGATAAATTACTTCTAAATAGCTTCAACATATCAAATTTTAATTAATTATCTCTCTTCACATACTTATATCTTCTTAAGCTCCATAAACTTAATTTAAATTTATTCCAAATTCTAGCCTCTTACATATCCACATAAACAATACGTTCATATTTATTTTCTCTTCCATTCATTCCACTTTTTTTCAAAAATATTCTATCAATGGTTTTATCATCTTCCATTGTATCACTTAAAATCTAACAAACTTCATTCCAAGAGCCAATTATGTAGAAATATTTTTTCAAAAGAAGAACACTGAATGTATGGCCATGAGTCTCTCTTCGTATACATTTCTCTTTTCTGTTGTTATTTCAACGAATATCCGTTGCTATTTTATCAATATTTTCATGATTTTCAAGTCCTGAAGAAGGTTATTTAAACCGAAACATTTAACATTCACTTACATTATAAACTCATCAAATTTGGATTATTTTGTTTTTTCTACTTCATATATATATATATATATATATATACATCATACAATATATATATATATATATAATATATATATATATATATATCATACAGAGTATATATCTACCTCTAAAACATACACATACACACACATATATCCACAAGTAAAGTTTATTTTATCTGAAATACATTTCGAGTTGTATTAATCTATCAAGAATACGCACGCGAAAGTAATCGTCTGCGTTCATTAAAATCGTAAGTTTAAACGAGATTTCATTTTTAAAAATTACAGCCGGATAATTGGGTTTTTTTTTCTAATTGTTTCATTCATATATGTGATGAATATACAATGAAAAAAAAATATATGTAATCATGAAAATATTTAGAATGACATATAATATATAATAATAGATTTTAAAATTACATCATATAAAATTAAGGAATAACATATAACATATGATAAATACATTTTTTTAAAAATCAAAGTATCCAAATAATGAGTTTTAAATACTGCAAAAATGTCTCAGTGTTCATATTCTACCAACTTTTACTTACATAATAAACTCATCAAATTTGGATTATTTTGTTTTTTCTACTTCATATATATATATATATATATATATATATATATATATATATATATATAACAATACATCATATATATATATATATATATATATATATATATATTCATATATATTCATATTCTATCAACTCTATTTTAAATGTATGGAGTTTGAAAGAGTAATAATCCTGGTTGCAGTGTTTGAATTTTTCGTTTGAGTTTATGGTTTCACAACGGTTCACTTCTAACGCTTACCGACTTTCATACCAAAAATATCTTCCCGAGAGAAGCAGTGTTACAATTAAATAACAAAATGATATTCGTGGTGTAATGTTTATCGTCGCAGGAAATGGACAGGATAATCCGAGTTCAATTCTTGGACGAGACTGTTTGCATTTCACATTGCTCTAATACCGCTGGGAAAGGTATGAATCTAACTATTCTTCTTCTAGCTTTAGGTGAAATAGGAGGGCAGGCAGGGCTCTTTAATCTGGGTCTGGCAACTAATCTCAGAGAAGGAAAACGCTTAATTGAAACTTGACAAAGTGACCTTGTGTCACATCCTCTTCGTGCAGAGGGGTTTGGTAAAGACATAAAGAATAAAATATTTGTCCCTTACAGAGTGAGAAAGAATTTATCAATTGAAAAAAAAATAACGTGAATGCGTTCTATTTTTACAGTTCTTTTTGTTCTTTAAAAACACAAAATAAAAGAAAAAAAATTTCAAGCAAAGTTTTATTATATTTTATTATATTTTACCCGTTTTTGAACTTAGACTAATAAAGCTTCTCATCAAAGACTTTTGAAATTTAACTTTAAAAAAATGAACAAAATGATGTATTTTCATTTAATCATATTTCAAAGATGTAAAAATGATTCTGTTGCCTTTTCTTTAATTAAGAACATTGAGTCCAACGGGAGAGTCAATTTGTGGATAAAAAATCATGTTGTCTTCAACATAAAATTTTTGTTTCTTATATTGAAGTAGACGAAGTGTTTGTTTAACTAAAGTTCGTTAAATAAACACTTCGTCTACTTCAATATAAGAAAAAAAAATTTCATTTAATTCTGATAGTTATTTGAAGATAATATTCGTTTTTCATCAATAAGATCGCTTTGTTTATTTCCTCGACTCAGTACTTATACTTTTCAAGAGAACAAATGGTGAAAAACTTCTTAATATTCATAAAGTTGGCTGGATAAGTTCTCTAAAAAGACTGTCCTTGGTAAAATTCTCAACAACATGTGACAATGCAGCTGGAGATAGTGAACTACTCCTCCACTGACATTACTTCCAGGTCTACTCTAACATGAATAGTAGTAGTAGCTGATAGGGTTCCATTTATTGGTGGAATAGATCTATAAAAATTATTCGTATTCGATAGGAATACTAGTTGCCATATAAGTCTATATTATTTGTAGACGAGGGTAACTATGAAGTAGTGGCAAAGGTGTTGGACTGCTACATCGTAGTGTGCGAGATCGAACTTCAGTCTCATTATTTTCTCTTTTGGACAAATATTAATAAGAACTCTTTTATTTTCCAAGTTATGAGTTAAATAGTACTACTACTGACCTTCTACAAGGATTGCTGTGGCATCAAATAACCAAAGAAGTTTGATATAATATTAAACAAAGAAAGTAAACCAATCAAGATAGATTGTTTATTTTAAGAATATTTACTTGAAGATATAATTGTTTACCAAAGATGATAAATCCTTGAAATGATATAACAGTGTGCATCTAAACGAGTAATTTTAAAAAGAAATAATTTTTTGAAGCCATAGAATTACTATTATTCAAAATCATGGCGTTTTACATAAGAGGCCAAGTCATCATGAACAGAAGGGAGAGAACTCAAGATTGATTTCAGTAGAGTGCCATTTTAGTTTCTATTGGATTTAGTTAGTCATGTTAAGAAATTCAAATAAATTTTTCCTTACATTTGGAATACCAATTTCTTTGTTTAATTGAAGTAAGTAAATATAATTTTTATTCGTTTTGAGTTGTGTTATTGTTTGCTTTTTTTTAAGTAGATTGTAAATACAAACTTTTGGGTGTGTAATTCACTATGGAAAAGTGGGAATTCTGGTCTTCTGGTAACTTGGAATTTTAAGCTTCTTATCTAGCATATTTAAATTAAAGTTTATTGAATATTTCCTCCTTCAAGTTTGTTTAACATTTTTCACTTAATGTTTATTAAGGTTTTTCTAAAAAAAAAAAAAAAAAAAGAAAGAAAACCAAACGCGCTTCGCTTCTTCAATGTGATTTAGATTTTACTGCGAAATTTATTCAGGTAAAAGCTAATAAAAATGACATTATTGGTCAATGGTCACAAATGCATAATAATATTTTTTATATTGTTATTTATAGGAAGTATTCATTGATAAAATTTAATTCTTTTATAAGTGATTTGTGTTTTTATTTTAAACATTGAACTATTTTATATTAGTTGAAATCTACCATGAAATGAAACAGAAACAAATGTAATATTTTTGTAAAACAAAATGAATGAAAAAAACATAAATGTTTTTACAAAAATGTAATGATATATATTATTTATTATATAATTATAGTTACTTTCTAAGTACTTGATTTGATATATATTTGCTATTGTAAAAACGCAATGAATACGAACGAAATTAATTAGTCTTTTCAGAGTCTTCGCCAATGGCCCGGGAGACCAGGGTTCAATCTCAGGTTGAGTCATACCAAAAACTTAAAAAATGGTACTTGTTACCTCCTTGCTTAACACTCAGCATTACAAGGTACGTATCATGGGTAAAGTGGAGCAATCCACGGAAAGGAGTAATGCCATCCCCTACAACTCGGTGTAGAAGCTACTGAAAAGGGAGCCTTCGGGTCGCCCTCGACAACAGTCGCCAACTTTTACTTTTTCAGGGTCTTTTAAAGTTTCTAAAAAATATGGTAAAAAATTAGCTTAATTGTCACTGACTCAAAATTTCTCAGTTAAAAGTTTATTTATTATTCAATATTTTTCCGTTAAAAGTGTATTAAATCTTCTAGAAAAAAAAGCGAAGAGTAACGCTTTAAAAAGCAATTCTTTTTTACACCCAGCATATTTGTTTCTAAAAGTTAAAAGTATGCTGTTTTATCATATTTTCTTTTCTTATTGATTGAGCTGTAATGATTTGCTAACTAAATTAATGAAAAAATTAAATTAATAAATAAATTTACATATCTAGTTTTAAACAGACGTACGTCTTTCCGGAGACTTTTTTTTTTTTACGCTTGTTTTTATACGTATATTTTGAAATTTGATAAAAATAAATCATTATTATCATTTCAAAAAGTTACTCTAATATTTTCCTCTCATATTGTTGCTATTCATAAAGAACAAATGCATTCATAGAATTATTTTTTATTCGCTGTGCTTTTCTTTTAGGTAAAAATCAACAAAGATTAATGCATAGTATAGCGGTTTTTTTTTTTTTTTTAAATTTTCCATTAAAGCGTAAAATAGATCCAAATGTCATATTCTTATTACAAAATTAATGGAAAATCCATTTAAGAATTTTTTTCATACATATTCAATGTCATATAATAAAATTTAATACTTTTAATTCGAGCAAACTTCTCCTCAGTCACTTTTCCAAGTTCTTCAAAAGTATCTGTTTATTTATTTACTCAATTTACACTTGAATCATATTTTTAACATAAGAAGGCCGAGATTAAAGTGCCCTAGGATGGATTATCCCACCACGAGGCATTGTCTGAAAAAGAGCCAAAACCCTCTCTCTTTGCTATTCCTCTAGCGAGGCACCACATCCATGTGGTATATCCCACCATTCTTCTTTTTTAAACTGAGGGGGAGGTATTGCATGAAGAAACAGCACTCTGGGAAAGAACCAAACAAAAGCTAATCTTATAACAAGTGCCAGAAATTTAGATAATTAACTCGCAAATTAACACGAAATATTGAAATTCGGGTTGCCATCTTGTCATCCAGTGGTGGGATTCTTAATACAAAAGGTAAGTCTTAGCAGTATAAAAACAGCAATACGTTTTAGTATTTGTCATTCGTCCCACCAACCGGACGAGTGTAGCACAAGTTTTTTTTTTATGTGGGTCCAGGCGCAGGGCCATAGCCTAAACACGCCTGGCGAGTACAAAAATGCCTCGGGCCACGTCAACATACTCCTAAAAGAGGCGCCTCAGGCACCAGGCGATAAACCTAGTTCATCCTCCGAGGGTTAGAGCCGGTATTTCCAAAAATGCCTTGGGCCCCGTCGGCATTCCCCTAAAAAGCGGCGCTGCAACTAACGGACAAGTCTATAAATACAGTCTACCCATTTGTAGACGGCTTGTATGTGTATATATATATATATATATATATCATGTCCGTCCCCCAAACAATCCAACATGCCCCCCCACTGTTTTTTTTGGGGGGGGTAAAGATGGAATTTTTGATGTAATATGTATTTCTTTTTAAGTTTTTGTTTGTTTTTTCCTTTTTATAATCAAATTATTAGTATGATTAGTATGGTTATTATTTGTTCCCCGCCCCTTACTTCATTTCTGAGAAAAAGGATAATTAACAGAAAAACACGATTAATTATTTAGTTTTTCTTTAGGATTAGTTGGCTAGTTTAATGTTATATCTGGACACTCGTTTAGTGAGGTGTCGTGGAGCTTGCAGTCAAGTTTAATCTATTATCAGGCATACGTGCCTGGACCCAGATTTGGTTCCATGTCAAGCTAGGCTCATCAGGCTCACATTGCACTAAGTGGGTTGATGATAAGCACAGTCCAGCAGGGCTCGTGGCCGACCTTCTCCCTCTCTCTACTGAGATGCAGTCGATGTATTTTCCTGTCCCAGTTGACTGATTATCGAATATTCTGCCAACCTTTGTCAACAAAATTCCACAAATCCAATATGGGCAATGGTTAACAAGCTAGACTAGCAAACTTTCATGAGGGAGTTCAAGTCTCATTGGGTGCCCCATTGACACTTTGTCTACCGAATAATTTTGATATTGTTACATAGCCACATACACGAATATGGCCATGTGCGAAATAGACATATAATGTTCATAACGATAGAACATATAAAGAACATAGTAATCTCGGAATTCGAAAACACGTAACGACTTCTTGTTCAGGTACGAAACATTTTTATTAACTTTGAGTTTAAGGTTTCGACGTAAGGAGGAGAGACACAATCTTCTATGCTGTCTTATTCTTTTCCCCCCCCCCGTCTCGAGCGGCCCTCATAGTGCGCACGTTCGCCTCGCGTCTGCGAGCTCCGAAAGTCGATCCTTCTCGTTTGGCGTCTAATTCTCAACTCCGACTTTCTTCAGATTCTCACAAAAACCTCCGCACGCTTCCGGTGCGTGACGTCACCAGCACCCTGTCACACCGTTTCGTCTCGGACTATTATGACATCTGAGTGACGCCTCCATCCGTCCTCGCGCGCCCGCGTTAACACCTGCCTCAATGTTGCACCTAACTAACCCATGTGCTGAGCCGAAAGGTTCTCAGCCTAACTAAACTCAAAGGTATGAACCAAAATCTCTCTGCTATTATATAACAATACTTCAGTAAACAGATTTCCAAGTATGACATTAGGCCTCAAACAAGAGAGAACCTATAGAGGAACCATTTGGTTAAGTTTGCTAAGAATGTAACAAGTATATGATAGTAAACAAAGTGGCTGAACATTGGTAATTAGCTTAAAATTTACTTTTACTATGAACATGCTATGCCATAAATATTAACAAAAGACAGGATCCAGTTATGCTTTAAACTTTTGTTAAAAATTGTCTCTTTACTTAAGTATCACTTCGATCTTTTCAAGTTTGAAAGAAAACGTTAATCAATTTACATGAGGGTTTTAAATGCGACGCAAGGTTACACTCAAAGAGCACCTACTGAGTAATAACTAAAAAGTTGTCAACTTTAGGTCAAAACATCAGAAATTTAAACCGGCAAGAAATTACGATAAAAAAAATCATAAATCCTGTATGATCGGTTCTTGATTTTTTGGTTCCTTTATTTAATGATTTATTTAATGCCAAAGCCACCCTTGTAGAAGAGCAGTATTTGTACCATTTGATCCTTATGGGGTAAAAGGGTACATATTTTTCCCAATGGTATAAGTTCGAAAATGATCGTAATAGCGCAATATGAATTCGAACACCACGATGTCACACTCCTGTACTTTAGCGAATACACCACGGATCTTCCATCTCCAGCCCACATAAGGTCTTGACCGTTTATAATAATGGTAAACAGAGAAAATATATACTTTCCTGATTTTTTTAAGGCAAGAATTTATTGAAAGCCAAAATTTGGTGAAATGAGGTTAAGAAAATTTTTTGTTTGAATTTCTCTTAATTTTTATTTTTATTGTTTTTAGAATTTCTAATTTTCTTTGTATAATTTAATTATTATTGTCACTACTATAAATTTAACCCTTTGAGTAGCAGCAAGTCTCCTCAGTTCTCAAGGACTCTTCGAATTATCGTAACAGATTTTAGTAGTACTATGATCTTGATGGTTTCTGTCGTATCTCCAAAGCATCGAGTTTTTTCCAGGTTGTTTGGGACGGTTTCAAGAGCCAAACAACGACTGATATCTCAGTCAAATCCATGATTTACAGCTTTTTTAGTTCTTTGGCAAGGTCTAGGTATTTGTTCTGCTTTTCAGTATCTTTCATTTTGCTTCTTTTGTCTTCTAGCACAGCAAAATCTGCTTAATGACATTTTTTTCTTCTAGTAAATTAAAACTATTAAAACTGGCCTTTTAGCTTTGATTTAGTGATCCGTTTGTATCTCGAAATCTCTGATATCTTTATGCATTCCATTATAAAGGACAACCTCTGATATTTGGAAATACTATTTTTTAGCCCAGGGCAATTTCAATTCTTGTATGATTCCCAGTGGATCTTAAATTCATCTTCGTGCTCGTTTGCTGCATAAATTTATTATGTGATAAACTGTTTCATCTCTCTCCTCATAGAGTTTACATTTACTATTCTTTTCTGTATTCTCAAACTTTGCTTCGATATTATTAGTTCTTATGGCATTATTTTACGCTGCTATCATGACAGATTCTTTTAGTTCCCCTATCGTAGCCATATCCAGGTTATTCTATTTGCAATATCCTTTGTTCATCGCTTACAGTATTCATTTAGTTGTTTTTCTTCTGATTTTTGTTTTCTAGATTTGGGTTTTTTTTTTATTTACTGTTTTTGCTGTTATTTGTTGCAGTAATCAATTCCTTTTTGCAATTTTTTATATATTATTGGAGTCCTTGTATCGCTCCATCCACGAAATCCTCATTGCTTGCTAATCCTTTTTATCCTTCTTTTCTTGTCACGTAGTGTATATCGATGTCATCTCTTGTCTGTAAGATCTGCTTGATCATCCTCCATTTTATTGTTATTTTGTTCATATTTTTCACTCCTCCCTTTTCCAGTTTAAGAAGGGCTGAGAGTATCTTACAAGGGAGATAGCCAAAATATGTACCCCTTTCACAAGATTTCTACTGCTGAGTTTGGTTCCACGAAGTTATTATTATCATTATTATTAATATTCACAACGACAATAATAACAATAATAATAGGAAAGGAATTCAATAATGACAGTTACGAATGAAGATTATATATATATATATATATATATATATATAATAGATTGATTGATTGATTTTAACAGTCACTCAACTTGTCGAGGCTTATTTTATGCCAAAATTAAGGGGATTGCTTTCAAAGTATTTTACACCCTTAGTTTCTTAAGGGGTTTTTCCTGAACGTGATATGGTGTTAAATATTCCTATCGTACATATCTATTTGAACCATAGATGAGACCTTAATAGTTACTACTCCTCTGGGGCAGAGTTAACCTGGGGTAATGGCAATAAAAGGATATTCCACTTCCACTCTCCCCGGGGCTCTGGAATTGAAACCTCACCACCAGATACAGTTTAGTTTCATACACAAGACACACTTTTTACAAGAGTCTTAATCCTCTGCAGGAGATACGTTCTGGATATAATAAGCTCCTTTTTCAGATAGCACAGTATATATGTGTGTGTGTGTGTGTGTGTGTGTGTGTGTGTGTGTGTGTGTGTGTGTGTGTGTGTGTGTGTGTGTGTGTGTGTGTGTGTGTTCTGTACAATTCAATTAATATTCCATGATTTTATAAACCTCGGTAATGTTTTTTTTTGGGTAATTGAATGTTGGTGATATGAGAGATTTGTAGACTGCGCAAATGTATCATATATGAATTCGTACATAAAAGCATCCTAAGAATGAATTCTCCATATAGAATCATTATGCGCGATTCTCTTGCTGCCTGGAATTGTTTCTAGAGATTTTGAAAATAAAACATTTTAATTGGCAACTGATTACGTGGTGAATTTACCCACATTTATATCTCTATTGTTCGATCCTTGAATTCATCACACGCCCACCAGTTAAAATATTGATTTATATAAGGATATATCATCATGCCTGCTTTCTTTGTTTATTGCTTGTTGATTAATTGGTAATATCTCTATTAGTCGCTTAAAAGCCATCTTCGACGTGGATTAAGCTCAAGGTCGAGTCACATTCACATTCACAGAATACGCGATGTTGTAAATGCTATTAAATAAATAAGCAAATGGAAACACTCTAGAGAAGACTTAAATCTTATTCTTTAACTTAGTTTGGTCAATGGGGCGCTACTTTGTTGTATGTCTTGGGATAGAAATAACCTGGCAGAACCCCTATCTTTCCAGGTCTACATCTGGTTCTAATTCCATTTTCTTTCTCATAGATCGGTTGCTATATCAACGTTAAAGTGCCTAGTCATTCCTATTACGGACCCATAGCTAGATGGCCCAGTCAGTTGGGGCTGCAGAATATACCGACTGCATCTCTGCAAAGGGGTAAAACTCCCCCAACGAGTTTCCTGGATATGATGCGAAACAATCTGTTGATGAGAAATGGGTAATGCTGGAATTTTGTGGAATACCCTTTTATTGACATCGCTCCAAGAACTACTCTGGCCCGGGGAGGTAGCACCTAATAGGGTCCTATATATGGGTTAAATAGAACTAAACTGTGTACTTATGCTAAACTGAATTGTTTGAAATAGAACTGTTTTTGTAAGAAACTTGATTCAGCATTAAATAACCGACAATGCCATAAAACCAAACCAAAATGACTTAATTCATCGTTAAATCCCCCGAAAAGGGTTGATACGCCGTAAAACAACCAACCAACAAACCATTTCTCGAGGAAGAAAAGTTGGATACCTACCTTTTTTTCCGAAAAGTATAAGCGCCAAGTGAAATGCCAAAGCCTCCTTCTGGATTCGAATACGGGTGGCCGGGTCCACTTCCTACGATGATAACCTTTATATTACAACAGGCTTCAAGGAAGCGCTATATGTATTTTTCATTGTCATTTACTAAGCTTGCAATGTTCATATCCCAGAGCCTGAAATATGAGACACCAGCGAGCATCGAACGTATTACGTATCTAGCATACATCATTGACCATTAGATTAGATGAGATACTCCTTTTGCATTTAAGATCTGTCTCTTTTGAGATATAATGATCGGTGTGAGCAATGCATACATGAAGATTGCTCTAGCTTTAAAGACGATTGCTGTCTCTTGTTCCTACACCTTTGTCAGGTTTGACGCCTTTTGATTAATTTTGTCCTCTCAGACAAGCGAGATTCTTGAGGAAGAATGACAAACAAACGAAGTGATAACTGTGTATGTAATTTGCAGTTTTTGCTGCACTTCCCAGTCCAGAATATCTAATTTAAGGGATTTAAGATTATTTGTGATGCTTTCTTGCGTTTCCTAGGCTTGTGCTGAGAACAATAAGGGACTCTCCGTACTACTGTGGCTAATGTAATGGACTTTGATATCTTATTAAATGAGTTCGAACTCCGGTCTCCCTGTAACGTTCTTTTGGTCTAATACCCCTGGGAAGGTATAAACCCCCGAAACCCCCTAAGTATTGTTTAAATGGTACCTCAGGAAGTATGGCTTTGACATCAAATAACAACCAAATGTTGATATACCATTAAAGAAAAAACTGATCTAAACCATGTATATATATATATGTATATTGTCATCCATAAACAGATTGTTTCATTGCATTACAACTCTTCAATGTGGCAAGACAAGCGAGATACTTCAAGCTGGGATCGAAACCCGTTTGACTTTACGTCAGTTTGATATTTTACCCCAACGCCATCGCCATTCTCTGCGTTAGTGAAGGAATTTTTTCGTAACTTCTTTTACATATGCGTTATCGACTACCAAGAGTGCTCAATTCTTAAAAAGTGCAATTGCGCTTCAGCTTACACCTTAGTCTGCAAATTCATCACTTGAGTTGTCAACCCATGTGGGGGGATATAGAGAGATTTAATATATATATATATATATATATATATGTATGTATGTGTGTGTGTGTGTTTATACAATGATTTTCAAAAACTCCAGTCGAAATTCTTGTTTGCACAATTATTATTGTTTTGTCTTTTGTTTGAGTTTTTGCTTTTTTGTTTTTGTTGTTTTGTATTTGGTTTTGTGTTTGGAGCCTCACCATCAGATGCAGTTTAGTATCAAACCCAGAACACTGGTACTATTTCACTTATAGATGTGACCCTAACAAGTATTTCTACTCCGGTTCACAGTGGACCTGGGAATGATGGCAATGAAGGGGTACTCCTCATTCCCTAAAACTCCAGGACTCTAGCCACATCATCCGATGGTTTAGTGTCATATTCAGGAAACTCGTGGTAGGGAGCAAGCCTTACACTTCTATAGAGATACAGCTGGCATATTCCATTCGTCTCAACATTTTTAGCCAGTATAGAGGCGCTCGCTGCGTAATCATTTATCATTGTAGGATGTGGATTCGGCTAACGGAATTCAAATCCTGAACGACACTGTTTACATTTCACAAAGAGCTAATACACTTTGTGTAAGGTATAAATCCAAATATTTCCACTGCAGCCATGGGTAAATAGTTGGATAGGCTGACTTTAACGTGGGTATGGCAAGTGGTATAAGAGAGGAAAAACTTTGAATTTAAACCAGTTGTAGACCTGAATAGAGATGAGCTTCGCCACTCTAACCCTGCCTAAAATATGTTACATGAATAGCGACACCAAGACCAAACCAGTTACTGATAAAGTAAAAGCAAATATGTTAGCAGCAGTTCTTTCTTCTTTGATCAAGAGTTCGATTACCGCTCATTGTTTTTCTTTTATTGCTATACTTAAGCCGCATACAAAAATACAGTCATTTGGATTGACTGATTGATTGATTTTACCACAATTTAAACCCGTCAAAGGTTATTTTATGCCTTGAGGTTAGGGAATCTTGTTTATATTCTTATTTTTGTGCTGTTGATTCTTTTTACTCAGTCCTCTTGAATCCGATTATATTTTAAATCAGTTCATAGAAAAGACATTAACAGGTCCTACCACTTCGGTTCAGAGTGGACCTGAAAGTAATGGTAATAAAGAAGTACTCCACACTCCCCCAGATATTCAGAAAAGGAGCAGCATTATTGTATTTAGTTTAGCATCATACCCAGTTCACTCCTTTTTGGGTGAAGTACTCTTCTTCCTGGTAGACAGTGAATTCTGAGCCCAACCAGCTGAATCTAATGATTTTGAGTTAAAAGACCCGGATTAAAACTTTGCATCATATTCATTTATTTGTTTTGTACTTAAATAACTAGAAAAAAACATTTCAATATTTATATTTATATATATCTACATTTTTAATATATTTTAATACATTTTTAATATATTTAATATATTTTTAATACATTTTTAATATATTTTTAATACATTTTAATATATTTAATATATTTTTAATACATTTTTGATATATTTAATATATTTTTAATACATTTTTAATATATTTTTGATTCATTTTTAATATATTTAATATATTTTTAATACATTTTTAATATATTTAATATATTTTTAATACATTTTTAATATATTTAATATATTTTTAATATATTTTTAATACATTTTTAATATATTTAATATATTTTTAATACATTTTTAATATATTTTTAATAATATTTATATATATTTATATATTTTAATACAGAGGTTGGAAAAAATAATAGAAACACAGTGAATCTTCGAATCATAATTTTGAAACTCTTATGAAACCATCAAATGTTTGTTATTTGTATGTTTTTCGATTAATTATTTATTCTTCTCATCATATCTTCCAAAAATTGTTCTTTTTTTTTACAGGTATCATCAGAAGAAGATAATTAAAATTTATTAAAATGGCAGATCTATCACACTTTAAAAGAGATCAAATTGTTGGTGCTCGTATGGGAGGTGCTAGTGTAACAAAAACCGCTGAATTATTTGGTGTAGCAACCAGTACTGTCTCGAAAATAATGACAGCGTTTAAGAAAGAAGGAAAAACCTCTTCACTAAACCAAAACACGGGAAGAAAGCGAAAGCTTTCAAAGAGGAACCGTCGGACTCTTATGCTGATTGTTAAGAAGGATCAAAAGAATACAGCTCCGAAAATTACAGCAGAGCTCAATGACCATCTTCAGAACCCATTTTCCTCAAAAACTGTAAGAAGGGAGCCGCACAAAGTCGGATTTTACGGGAGGGCTGCAATCAGAAAACCATATTAAAATAAATTTGAAATTCACCGGTGTTTCCATTACTTCATCCAAACCATATATATATATATATATATATTAGGTACCCTGGTGAGCCGCTTAGGCGAAACTATAGTAGGTTAGTTTCCGACTCTCAAAGTAATTATCGTTACTCTTTCGCTCAACTTATTATTAAGCACTTTTTGCATTGTAGCTTAGCAGCCCTAACGGGGTTTTTTTTTTTTTTTGACCAACCAATTGCGTGTCTTTTGATTTTTTTCAATTGGTATGACAAGGTTGGCCTTTTCTTTTTTTTTCCGATATATATTTTTTTCCAATATATATTTTTTCCCCTTGACAGTGATTCGTTGTATATTTTCATCTTTAAATCACTGGCCGGTTTTTTTTTTTAGCATAGGGGCTATTATCTAATATATTGCATCACAACACTTCACAGAGGCTAGACTCGTAGGACGCTTGAAGCTGGGATTGCAACCCTCCCAACTTTATGTTAGACATAGTATCATACCACTCAACCCCAGGCGATTTACGTCGGCTCGGTACTTATGATGCATTATGTAGTAACTTTTGTTTGTGTACATTTTACCTTACCGGATACCATAGTGCTCAATTCATTTAAAGAGCTTTGCATTATGCGAGTGGCGGCCTTAATTTCTTCACCAGAGTTCTCAACCCCCCCCCCCGAGGGGGAAGACACAAACCAACTAACTCTTTCATCTAATAGTTATATGTTCGCCTTTTTTATTTAATAGTTATATGTTCGCCTTTTTCATTTAATAGTTATATGTTCGCCTTTTTCATTTAATAGTTATATGTTCGCCTTTTTTATTTAATAGTTATATGTTCGCCTTTTTCATTTAATAGTTATATGTTCGCCTTTTTTATTTCTTGATTGAATCGTTTACATATCAGGATAGGAAGAATATTTCATTCAACAAATGAATTCAATTAAAAATATTTTTTTCTATATTTAGCATTCACAACCACAAAAAATGACTCAATGCTTGCCTTGTTATGCCAATTGTAATTGTAATTGCTTCTTCTTGCGTAATGTTCTTGTTTTTCTTCTAAAAAGCTGGTTAGTATAAGCAAATATCCTGTTTATTCAAATACTTATGAGACGTTGAAAGTCATATTGACCATTTTACTTTAAACTAAATAACTCAAGACACAGATTCAAATCAATGAATTACAGACAAGTAAAAGTCGTAGAACAACAATGGAAAGAACCGGAAAAAACACATTGGAAAATATTACGGCAATAACATAAACACTCGAAGAAAACTGGTTGAAATGTCTCTAAACCCAGACTCCAAATGTATTCAACATCAAATAGAATGATGTGGTTATGAAATAGGATGGACAGTTTTAAGGTGACACATAAACACTTAAATAGATTATTAAACAAAGCATCGGTAACGGCTAATTTGAAACATACCGTAGCATATGCTCCCACCCAAATGAAAAGCTCATTATCAGGTCTCCCGACAGCAGCAGCTATGAAAATGTCAGTTGAAGAAACTTCGAAAGCAGAAAATTACTTTCATTTACCTAATAGTTATGCTACGTCACCCAGGCATTTTTCGTTGCTTCTCTCATACCGTATCAAATCTTTTAAAAACTATATAAAACCTTTCTAAAAACTTTTTTTCTTTTTTTTTTGCAAAACGTTTTTCCTTGCAATGACCTAAGGTTGAAAATAATCGAAAACCATCAAAACATAAACACCATAAAAAAATACCTATTTGTCTTATCACATTTGTTCCTATCTCTCTCTATCTCTCTCTCTCTCTATATATATATATAATAATAAATAAATGCATATTAGTTATATATATTTAATCCATGGAAAATATTCTGCAACCCTAGGTTTCATGAGGTTTTTTTTGCAAAACAACTACAGAAAAAAAATATCCAACGCACTGAAATTGCTGGGATTCAAAATCACCATATACACAAACCTAAGAACAGTAAATTTCTTGGACGTAACACTAAACTTTGCTAATTGCACATAGGAACCCTACAAAAAAGATAACGACACACCAATCTAAATACACTCATCTTCAAGCCACCCACCCTCAATTACCAAACAAATCCCAAAATCTATCAGCTGTAGACAATCCAGCAACTCCTCTAACATCAACATTTTTAACACAAACACATATACGACAAAGCATTAAAACACAGTGGTTATAAGCAAGAACTTGAATTCGCACTCCCAAAAGACAAATCTAAGCCCAGAAGTAAGAACATTATTTGGTTTAACCCACCTTACAATCAATGCATATCATCCAATATAGGTAGAGATTTCCTAAATCTAATCTCTAAACACTTCCCCAATAATAGAAACCTAGCCAAAATCCTCAATAAAAACAACACCTAGGTTAGCTACAATTGCACAAACAACATGGTACAGATAATAAAAAAGCACAACAAAAAATCGCATCCACCAATCGAACACCACACCCCTCCAACCAATGCAATTGTAGTGTCAAATGCACATTTCCCTTACCAAATAAATGCCTGTATAGAAACATCATATACAAAGCCACGGTAAAATCAAACGACTCTGTCAAACATTACATGGGTGCAACGGAGAGCACCATAAAACAAAGAATCCACAAGCATAATCTTTCTTTCAAATACAGGAACTACGCATCCAACACTTCCTTATCCTCGAACATATGGCAACTAAAAGACACAAACATCTCTCCCACAATCACCTTGGAGATACTAAAACAAGCACCCACCTACAACAAAACAAAATTGCCTTCTTTGCCTCCACGAAAAAATAGCCATCATCACCTATCCATCACAAAACACCCTACAAAATAAAAAAATCTGAAATCCTTTCAAAAAGTAGGCACGATAACAAACAGCTTCTTTCACTCTTCAACCCACACACACAACCCACCTAATACCCCGAGTATATATTTATATATATATATACATTAAAAAAACCCTGAATAACTGTAATACCATTTTCCTCCTCCAACCATCACATCCACCATACAATATACCCACACGCCTCCACCGTTTTAACTTTTTACGAGCATTAAAAATAGGCCCCAATGCTCTACATTCACCTTACCTACCAAATTCACCTTAAACATTTCTACCATTGTGTATTTACCATCTTCGTACACAAAAACACTAACTATTATTTAACCCCTTTATTATTTGATTACGCACATACCACCTATTAGATCCACAGTATATAATATTTACGCAATGTTTCATTTATTTATTTATTATTATTATTATTATTACAATAATAAAATTTATTACGCACATTATTATTTAACACACTATAATTTAACCCCTTTATTATTTTATTATACACATACCACCTATAAGATCCACAGTATATCCACTGTAATTCTACTCTACCATAGCAAAACCGTTCATATACACATACAAATCAAATTCTTATTCATTCTCCCCGACATGCAATGATGATATTTTGTTCCATAGCTATAGTCACCTAAAGAATTAATGTAACGAATTATTAATATACACTCGATTTCATTTCTGCAAAATCCAACGCGCTACATTCCTGTCCTGACTTTACCTCATAAAAACACATATCCACGCGTAACTATAACACATACACGCATACGTACATACCCACATACACTCACACCCTTACAACCACACACAAATATTGATATTGAGCACTCTCCATATTATATTGCACTTGGTTCGACACATAACCACAAAGTGATTTAGTGACAAACAACACTCTTAGGATATATATATATATATATATATACATATATATATATATATATATATATATATTGAGAGAGAGAGAGAGAGAGAGAAGAGAAGAGGGGGTGGACAAGCAAAGACAGGAACGTAGATACAGAGATGATGAGAAAGAGGGAGTAAAGAACAGAAGAAAGATTTATTCATATACATTTGTACTTCCAAAAATTGGGTAAAAGATATTAGTAACTCTGTCAGCAGATGTTAAAATAAACTGACTGTACACCTTGCAGTAAAAGAAAACAAAAAATAAAGAAGTATTCTAGGAGATCTAGGAAGCGTGCAGAACCTCTTCATTGCCATTACTTCCAAGTCCACTCTGACCTGGGATGGTAGTACCTGTCAGACTCCTAGTTATGACTGCAATACATCTGTTTGATGATGATTCGTATTTGATGATTCGTATTTCTCCACTGTATGAAAAACGTATTTGATGATTCGTATTTTTCCACTGTATGAAAAACAAAATTTTTTTTAGAAACAACAGCCTCCAAAATAAATATGAGCATACAATAAAAACGATTCCTAAACTTCTAAGCATAAAATGACTCGACAAGGGTGGAAATGCCATTAGAATCAATCTATTAATTAGTCAAAAAAAAATTTATCGGCAAAAAGAGGAGAACTAAAAATGCGACAAAAGGGAAAACGATTTATAATCTGTTGAAAACAGAGAGAAAAACTTATAGTATTTCAAAAATATGAAAAAAGTAGAAAATTCAAAGTGAAAGAGGAGAACGACAAGAAAAAAGGGAAGAAAATCTGAAAGAAAAATTAAAAGCCAAAAAAAAAGTAGTACAAGGAAAAAGAAAGAAAAATAAAAAATAAAAAAGTCGACCTACAACTTTCCAATTTGAAACAATTTCCTCTACCCCAGTCCCTAGTCGGAGACTACCATAGCGTAAATGCATTGTGGTTTATTAGTGTTCTGTCAGCGGTTTTTAATTTAGAGATTATCTTCTCCTAGAGTGATTGCCAACCAAGGCTACTGCTTTAGTAGATTACTCATAACAACGGCAAGAATTTATAGTTTTATGAATTTTCCAAGATCACCAGGATTTGAACTCAGCTAACTGATTCCATTTTCTCCACTGATATCAGTTACTACACTATCATCTTTCGTAAATGATAAAATATTGCTAGTAGATAGTGGGTTTCAGATGATAGAAACTGAAATGTAAAGAAATGGAAAAGCTTTAAAAATATCTGGACATTACCAAAGAAATAAAACAAAAGCTAGTCGGGTCGTTTCTAGGTAATGAATTTAATATTAACTCAATGGCTCAATACTCAAGGCCTTGTGCGAAATCTAAGCTAGTTGGAGTTTTAATCCCCCAAGCTTGATGAAAAGGCTAAAATAATAAATAGAAATAGAAAAGAAAAAGAAAATTAGAGAAAAAAGGAGAAAGGAATTAGATAATTTTAGAAAGAAAGGAGAAAAATTCATAAAGCAAAGAAAGGTAAGAAAATAACTCAGAAAGAGTTTGACAAAACAGAAAATAAAATTAGACAGAAAAAAAGAGATGAGACCATTTTAAAAGCAAAGAAGGAAAATTTAGAAATAAAGGAAAGATTTAAAAACATTACAAAGAAAGATAAAACAAAATCGAAAGACATATAAACAATTTCGATTAAAAATAAGAAGAAATGAGGAAAATTTGAAAAGAAAGAAGACTAATTTAGAAAGAAAAGAAAGATTTGAAAAATGATACAGACCTAAGACAAAATAGAAAGAGGAAAAAATAAATTGGATAAAAAAAACAAGAAATAAACGAGAAAACTTTAATATGAAAGAAGAAAACTTTAGAAAAGAATAGAAAGATTAAAAAATGACCCTCGAAACGAAAGAAGAGTGAAAATTTTAAAAAGAAAGAAGCAAAAAATTTGAAAGAAAAAAAAGCTTTAAAATGATACAGAAAAATAAGGCAAATAAGAAAACGAAAAAGAAAAGTAAATTTGATATTAAAAAAACAAGAACTAAACTACGAAACTTCAAAAAGGAAAGAAGAAAATATTAGAAAGAAAAGAAAGATAAAAACTAACACAAGAAGTAAGACGAAATAGAAAGAGAAAAAAAGAAAGAAAATTTGACAGAAAATAAGAAAAAATCGAGGATTTTTTTTAAAGAAGACACATTCAAAAATAAAAGAAAGATATTTAAAAAAATCACTTAGAAATAAGTCAAAACGGGAAAAAAACGAAAATTAGCTAACAAAAAAAAGATAGGAGGCAATTTTTCAAAGAAAAGAAGAAACATTTAGTAAGAAAAGAATGACAAAAATAATACAGGAATCTCAAACAAAAAGGGAAGTGAACAAAAGAAAAAATTTGGTAGAAAATGAAAATAATGAGAAAATCTTTTAAATGAGCGAAGAAAAATTCAGAAAGGAATAAGAAAAAATATAAAGAAACCACACAGAAAATGATAATAAAACAAAATAGAAAGAAAAAATAAAAGAATGTTCGATAGAAAGTGAGAAAGACACAAGACAATTCTTAAAAGCAATGAAGAAAAATTAGAAAAAAAAAAAAAGCTAAAAAAAATGACACAGATGAAAAGAAAGAAACGAGACTATTTTAAAAAGAAAGGCAAAACATTTAGAAAGAAAATAAAAATTTATAAAAACTAAAAAAAAAAAAAAATTAAAAATACGAAAAAGAAAAAGTTGACACAACAAAAGAAGAAGCAAATAAAAAATAGTAAAAAAAAAAAGTAGAAAAGATGAGTTTTATAAGAAAATGATATGCATAGAGCTGTATTTTTTTTATACATCTACATCTTGAAAAAAAAAGAGATCTGTAACGGTTATCTCTCAGAAGGTGCAAAGCAGAAGAAAAAATGTCAAGGGAAAAAATTCAGGGTCTTAACCGTTCTTACTATTAAAGCGCGTCAGCGTCATATTTTAACAAATAAGAACCTTAAAAGACCAACGAGAGAATAGGATCAAGAACAACAATAACTACAAAAAAAATCATGATTTCTAATATTTAAGAAGAAAGAACAACGAAAGTTCGTGCGGAGGTAGATAGGAAAGATAAAATAAAAATTCGCAAGATATTTTTAGAAAAATTCCGTTAATTCTTCGGAGAAATTACATATTAAAAAATGAGATGTGGAAGATCCCCTTTTGCTTTAATGGTTGAATTTAAAGACATTTTTTAAAACTCTTTTTTATCATTTATCTCTTTCTTACACCATTTTCTTTTTCAAAAGACAGCGTACATCATCATCTTCATCGGGATGCACTCATGGCGTAACGGTTATCATTAAAGAAATTAAACTTGGTGATTCGAGTTCAAATCCTGGACGAGATCGTTGACATTTTTTACAGCTCTAACAAACTAGGCAAAAGTATGTATTCAATTATTTCCCAGCCAGCTATTGGTAATTTGTAGAACAGACTGGGTTCTTTAACCTTGGTATAGCAACCGGTCTTGAAGAAGGAAGAATCTGAGTTTAAAACTAGTTGCACAACGCTTTGACGGAGAAATGAGTAAATACACCATCATCATGATCAGCGTCCCCACCTTCAACACCATCTCCATGTTCTTCATAATGACCAATAATTGACAAAAATACGTGAACTGAAAAAAACTTTAAACTGTTTTTAAACAAACTTGATCCGTATTTATAGCGTTTTAGTCACCAACGAGAAAAACTTCATAAAAAATTTAATAAAAAGATTACATATTGTGAAAGACAAAGAAACAGAGCAGAAGATAGATAGATAGATAGATATTTTATTTTATATATCTAGATATTTGTGATAATTGTTTTATATTTTCTTATGTAGCCATGATAAAATTTTGTTATCATTAACAGCATTTGGACTATTATCTTCCTCCTCATTGCTATATTCACAAGGTTTCGGCCGATGCGTTCCTCGGTCTTCTTCATAAGATTCTTGTTGAATTAGGGAGCTTACACGGAACATCGAACAGAATTCTTTATTTAATCCACGGGGTAGATTGTCCTCATTCCGTTAACCATAACCGGGTACACGTGTTAAGTTATAGAAGTTGCATGTAGGCTCCCGAGTTCGACAAGAAGTTCCTGAAGAAGGCCGTATGATGCATTGGCCGAAATGTTGGAAATAGAATAATAAGGATGAAGACAATTATCCAAATACTCTAAATGATAAAAATTATCAAGCTTTATCACAAAAATTTTGACAAAAGATAAGATTTTGTTGACTTTTTAGTTATTTCAATAATTTTTTTTTCGATTATCAATATTTCCTATTCTTTCACTGTGATAAATACATCTCTCCTTGCCGTTCTCGGATTTCCTCCTCTTTTTTAGTTTATGCCATATGGTGAATCATCAAACTAGGTCGTTTCATTTCCCAAATTCGAATACTTGGTCGTGTCTTCTGCCATAAATCAGTTTACGCGCCAAAAGTTGAAGCGGGAAAAATAACTGCGCACAGCAAGAAGACACCATCCGCTAATATCAACAGTCATTTTTTTTCTTTTCTTTTGTATGTTATTTTTTTGTTTCATGTCGTTCTCATTAGGACAAATAAAAAACAAAGCAAAATAAGCTATAGAAAAACATATCAAAATTAAGTACAGCAACGAAGGAAGACATCTCTCATGACCTCCTCAACGCTTCCTCTTCCCGCTCGGCCTCATCGTCTGTCGAAAACCATATTTTGATAACGTACATGATTCAACGTGAGATGACGACGTCATCCTTCATTCCCTCCGATTAATTATCCTTTGCAATTGGACCGAGTCTTCTTCTTCTTCTTCTTCTTCTTCTTCTTCTTCTTCTTCTTCTTCTTCGTCTTCTTCTTCTTCTTCTTCTTCTTATTCTTATTCTTATTCTTATTCTTCTTCTTCTATTGTTGTAGAAGTTGTTGCTGTTCTTCAGTTTTCTTCTTCCTTTTTTGTTGCTCTTCTTCTTTATTTCAGTCATTTGTTATCCGGAATTTTGACGTTTATTTTTCTTGCTCATTTTCTGTCGTTGTCGCTGTGTTTCCTTTCTTTTCTTTTCTTTTTTTTTCTTTCTTATAATTCTATTTTAGTTTGTAATTTTTAAAACCTTATCTTTATTTTTCTAATAACCATTTTTTTATTTTAATTTTATTTCATTTCATTTTAAATATTTGTCAAATTTTTTGTGATAATTCTCCGAAGTTGCTTTTTGTTTTTGTTTTCAACTAGTTCTGACCGGTTTATGATATCATTAATTTTCGTTAGTTGTCTTCCTTGAACTTGTCTTTCTGTTTCAGTTGGACCATTTGTCTATTTCATACAAGAGACAATGGACTTGTTGAAGGAAACAACAACAAAAGCAAATTATAGAAAAGCTAAAATCGATAATATGCAGGAGAATACCAAGTATAAGCTATGGGAAGTAGAAAAAGAGTGTGAGAGATGAAACAGTTAATCGTATAAGAGTATTCAGCAAACTGACAGAAAAGGCTGGATCAGAATTTCACCAGGAATCCATCTATAACCTTGAAGTATCCATACGCTGGAAATAATCTAATATTCATCAGACATTTGACAGAGGTAAAGACTTTAGAGTATCAGCTCTTGTGTGACCTCCCTATCCCTTAAATCCACACAATAAAAATACTTTGTTTCAAGTCCTGTCTGGTGGGAGGCACGGATAAATATCCAAAGACTTTAGAGGAGTATTTATAGCTCATAGCACTATCAAACCAATACGCAGTTTGATTCGATTTTTGCTTCTAACAATGAAATTATATATGCTATAAGCCCAATATCTATACTGAAAATTAACTTTTGCTGAAAATCAACTTTTGAATATTTTTTAACACTGCGTTTTCAAGATATTTTCTAGTCTACAGAAAATATTGCCTTAAATACAGAAAGTATTAACTTAAAATCTGATTATAAAAAGAAAATTTATACTGACATTGTCATGAAATATATTACTAAAGCTTTCAGTACAAACAATCAAAATATTTGTGGAAACAATAAACTTTCGTATACCTGAAAGGGAAAGCCATTTTAAAGGCTGCACCACAATTTTTATGATAAATTTCCAGATTAGGAATTAAGGATGATGATTTATTATATTAAGTAATTATTCTATTTTCATTGATAAATTGTAAGTAGTTAAAAAATTCGAATGGAAGTGTAAGTTACTAAGGTCATAGGTTACCTTGTCCCACGTGTCGTAGGATATGAGACGACAGTGAGCATATCATAATATGTTCTGTTTTGGAAATCATTGTTTGAGTCCGGATATTAAAAGTAAATAAATTGAGGTACATCGGATGACGTCACACATAAAAGTTAAAACATGTGACATTATATCATTAGAACGTGAAATAATCAAGGTACTATATAAGCAGAATTATTTAGTTTAGTCCGGCAGTCGAGTTTATTGCTGAGAGCCGAGGTTCGAA
Organism: Sepioteuthis lessoniana; assembly: GCA_963585895.1. Classification (NCBI taxonomy): domain Eukaryota; kingdom Metazoa; phylum Mollusca; class Cephalopoda; order Myopsida; family Loliginidae; genus Sepioteuthis; species Sepioteuthis lessoniana. The sequence continues at coordinate 53,793,951 of OY757907.1, forward strand.
GCTGCGACTGCTCTCTGGGGCGAAGGAATTGAAGTCTTGTCTTTCTGTTCATCTATCGCCAATGGATCTCTTTGCGTTTCCATGTAACAACAGTAGATCTTTCGACTAATCTTCTTCTCTCGTTTCGTGTCTGACTGCTCGAAAAACAGTAACAAACTTTTCATATCAAGAAAACAATGAGTTGCTTTGTGTTTGCGAAGTAGAACATCTATGATCCCGTAAAGCAACATATGCACATGTCCCGTTTCACTAAAAAATCTTCAAAAATAATCAATCAGAGCCGACAATGAGGTGGAATATCATGACTGAAATTGACCAACGCAAGAGGCAGGTTACTTTTATAACTGAAATTTGGACACTCTCAAAAAAAATCGAGAAAAAGCTACCAAATTTGTATGTAGAAATATAAATTTGAATTTTTTACTAGTAAAATTTCGTAAAAATTACTTAATAATTTTACGTTTTCACTTAAAAAGCTTGTGAACTCCCTGAGTTCCCGTTGTAACAGCAGTCTGGTGTTGTATATTGACCTTCGACCCGGCCAAACATGCCATTCCAAAGTGATGCACCGGAAGGAAGTGACACATTCCAATGGCCAGTGATCGAAAGAAATCGCGTGGGCGGATTTGGCTGACAAAATGGGACAAGGTAAAAGCCCATGGTACACTCATAGACTGATGCACCGGAGGAGAGTGACCTCTGAACTGCATGGCAGTTATTTCCGCTTGATGACGATCAAACATACCATTCAAAAGATTGAGTGGGCGATTGAGTGGGCGATTGAACTATTATATACCTCGGTGAGACAGGAAGTCAGTGAGTTGGAGATCAGACGAGTTAGAGACGAGATGTGGTAGGGAAAGCCACACCCGGCCGAAAGGGCCCTCGGGACCCTCGATGGAGTTTTGGAGACCAGTTGGTGATAAAATGCAGTAAAGAAAGCCATAATCTAGCAGAGAGCTGGGCCCCTGGGTCTCCGGTTGAGCAGCCCTGGAGAACGAGAAAGACACAACGCTGACGGCCATAAGAGTGGGGGTCAATACATTGCAATCTTTGTTCAGTCTCACACACAAACGGTACAAATAAAGTGAGAGATATATTTTTTAAAGAAGACTTCACTCGTCTTTATCTATTGTGTCGTTATGATGCTGCATGTATATGTAGATGTATATGCATGTGAGAATATAACACTGGGATATTTAGGAAAGAGTCTAGTTAACATTTAAGAGTCATATTCGTTATATAAAAGACTTCATTGTTCATCGTAAACGATCAACTCACAAAATGATCATTCATTTTCAAAACTTAAGAGAAATGACTTTATTCTTTAAGTGAGAGCATTTTTTAGAGTATTGCTCCAATTTAAATCTTGCTTTGACGTGCCGTTTTTATTGTGTTTCAGTAACATTCATACAAGTATTATATAGGTGCACTTGGCGTAACGTTTGTGCAGCGTTACACACCAAATCGACGGTTGTATCATTACACGGTACAAAGAGAAGTTTGCAAAGCTAAGGTGTCTAAATAGAAATTTGTGCTGATACAGTCTCAATTGACGTTTGTACTACTTCTATATCTTAAGCGTCTGTCGGATATCGTGATAACCTAACTGTGAGAATAAGTGACGAATACACGAAAGCTCCGTCTTGGTTCGTTAATACCAAATTTATTCACTACGAAATTTTTTAAGTAGTTGTCGGGAAGAGTGAAACAGTATGGAAAATGAGTTGATTGCGTGAGCTAGAAAAAGAGAAACAACGTGTCGTGAGGAGAGAGGGCGAAGGCACAGACCTTGAATTATCTTCCATTTTTTCGCTTGTAGTTCTAACATGTGCTTCGTCGCAGGGTTTGTCCTCATCGCTGCGTGTTACGGCTCCAACATTGTTCTGTCCCACAGCCAACTGAACCCTTTTCCTGTTTCCTATCCCGCACCCACTGCTTCATGGCGTTTTCATTTGAGTTCCCTTCAGCCAATGAGAAGTTGTCGATTCGTTGCGGATACGTTTTTATTTTTAACACGGGGGACTCTAATTATTTTACAGTGTCACGTGATATCCCACTGGGAGGAGGGAGATAAAATTACTACTCCTCGTGTTTGAATTGACAGTATCTAGCCGTCAAAGAGTGACCGTTAAGGAAGAATGTAGGTCACAGAGGGGATATCAACAGGTGTTGGTACTTAGTAACCTCAGATCGCCGGACACCAAGGGGGAGAAGAGAGAAGCCAAATGATTGGCTGGGACCCCAAAACGAAAGTGGGGACTCCTTCCCCTCAGCGGAAGTGAATAATAAGAAAGTTAGTTTTTGAGCAGGGCTCGTGGCAGACGAACCATAGCCATTTTACTCCGGGTTGAAGACAAAATAATAACTGAGACACGAGGGACCCCAGGTTCTTCAAGCCAGTGTAAAAAAATAGAACAAAGTCTATTAGCCCGTGAAAGAAGAAAGATTCTCCAGTGGAACCCCGTCGAAAAATAAGATAAGTAACTTTGGGGCCATTTCTCCTTTATACCCAAATTTTGTATACCACTCTCTCTCTCTCTCTCTCTCAATTTGAAGAAAAAAAAAGTCAAGAAAAGGCATTTATATTCGTGGACTGTCCAATTATTATATGTTCTGACACTTTGAAAGTGTATATAACTGTAGTAAAGGAATCATATATTTTTATGTTACCACGTGGTCTATGTTGTTACTTCATGCTTTCTTTTTAAGCTTCTATTCGCCCTATGTTATCTTGCTTAGAGTTGTCCTATTAATTCCTTAAAAGTATCACACGGGAAGCCGGAGTTGCCGACTACTACAATATAATATTATTACGACTAAAACCTATAGGCTCATATCTTCTGTTGTCTAGGGGAAGACGTTTAGCGGCCTGGTGGGTGTGTGATAGTGTGAAATTTGGAACCCCTTGCCAGCGGCGGTCAGTCTGGCCCTAAATTAATCCCTCACGTAATATGCCAGTTCTTATATGCCTGAGAGAAAAACTCTGAACGAGGACTTATTCTATAGGGGATCAAATGCCAACCTGCCCCGTCTTCACGCGTGCGAAAATAAAGTCCCGTTTTGGGATTTTAGTCAATTTGCCGTCACAACAGTTGTCTTTCAAAGGAAATTGAAATGGCGACTGGCGTTCAAATCTTGGAGGAAATGATTTAGGTTCCACTTCGCGCTAAGACGCTTGGGAAAAGTTTGATTTTTCTCTTCTCTCCCTTTGTCTAACTATGGGTAAACAACAATGCCGATTAGGTTATTTAGCCATGTTTAGGACATCAGTAAAGGAAAAGGAAAACTATGAATTCAAGCCAGCTATGCTCCACTTATAAATTGACTTTGTGTCTCATCCTGTTCGTGACGGGGGTGGGTGCCGGGTAAAAACATACATAAAAACTTCATTGATATATAATGGCTTTCTATCTCACCTGTGGAAATGTGGCGGTTTTTCTTGGATAGATGAGGTTAGAAGCCATCCTGCTAATCGTCGTAAGATCTGTAACCTTAGTTTAAATCCAGGCCAAGACTGTTTTCTTTTTACTTCATACCAATGCCATTGGGAAAGGCATACATACATATGTTCTCCCTCCATATACGGGTAAGTAGTAGAGTAGATAATTTGACTTTGGTTAGGAAACCAGTCTAGGAGAAGGAAAATTATGACTTCAAACAAGCTGACCCCCTTTAAAAATTGACCCTGTGTCACATCTCACTCGAGACATGTAGTTTGGGTAAATTCATTCTTACAAGCAACATAATAACCAAATAATATATATAATATATTAGTGTCAATAAAATCTACCAAATAAAATTTTAATTTGTGATGTATTAGATATCAATGTATTAACCTTTATAAAAATTCAGCAAAGTCATTTACATCTTTTTTTTAGCTGTTTGTGATTTCTAGAGATTTTTCATTCAACTTTTCTTTCTTTTTTTCACCTTCATTGCCAATAAGACAAATTTTCTACAGCCAATATTCAGTTATACTTTCATTGAATTGCTTATTGATATTCATTTAGGCTTGTGAGGGGTTGGAGGGGGAGTTCTTTGGTGTTTCCTTCTGATGATTTTTGTAATAAACCATCCTTTCTCCCCACTTCTTTAATCTACAGTTAACGAAAAATATTCACCAGCTTATCTGTCAACTTCATCTAAACACTCTCTCTCTCTATTCGCCTGCATTCATTCAAAGAGTGTAAATAAGTAAGTAAATAACATTTGTGGATATTCGTCGGAAAAAGATAAAAACTAAGAAAAAAATGGAGGTGAGATCGTGTCTTTCTAAAAGGATCAAACCAAAACTGAAAGAAAAAAAATTATTTATTTTTGCAAAGATCATTATAGATAAAGAAAGTGAGGAAAAAAAGCTGGACAAATTAATGAATTCCGTTTTATTTATTTATTTATTTGGAACGATTGATGCTTACTATAAACATTCTCTCTATTCGTATTTATAAAACTATTTTTCCTAACGTCTTTCTATCCTTTTATATTTCCATTTCGATTTTAGTCTTGTTTTGTTGGGTTTTTGCTTGTTTTTTTTTTGGGGGGGGGGTTCTCGTGATTTCTTAAGCTTTATAATTTTCTAATCGGTCAGGCAACAAATTAACCAAACCCATTAAATAATCGTGAAATTTGTTCTATTCGTTTAACAATAAAACAACGGCTGGTTCCTCAATCATGTACTCATTTATTAAACTCAGTTATGGCTCAAGGCCAGAAATATGGGTCATTCAGTAATCTATTTCATATGGTCATTTAAATGTAATATTTCGGTCAAAATCATATCTGTGTATAATATCTGATAAAATAATTTTATGATAAATTTGAAATAAGAAACAAAACCAACCATATATATATATATATATATATATATATATATATATATATATATATATATATATATATATATATATGTATATATATATATATAGCTCCTCTGATGAATTGAGCATTCTAGTATCCGGTAAGGCAAAAGGTAAGCAAATGAAACAACTGCATATTGCCTTATAATTCCCGAGCTGACGTATGTCAACTGCTGGCTGAGCGGTAAGATAGTAAGTCTAACGTAAAGTTGGGCGGGTTTCAATCCAAGTTTCCACCGTGAAGAGTTGTGATACAACGAGACTGTCTGTTTGTTGATGACTATATATAGAGAGATGAACAAAAATGATAAGAGAAAAAAGGAATATTTCTTTTTCATTATTGATTTATCTCAAGTAATTTTGAACTTAAGTCAGAGTTAAGTGAAAAGTTTTGTTTTTTTTTATGAAAAAGACAGTTTTTTTTTTAAGTTTTTGAACTGTTCTTTAAAAGAGTTGATACGCTATAAGAGAAGCGACCAAATCCAAATTATTGACGTTGAATGAAGATCATTTTCTGCAATATAAATGTTTTCAACTGACTGTTATATATCTGCTGTCAAGGACACTTGGCACTGAATTATCTTGCCCAGTCAGCTGGGGCTGCAGAATACACCGACTGCACTTCTGCAGTGGGGAGGGGGTAAGATTCTCCCTACATCGAGTGTCCTGGATATGACACTAAACAATCTGATGGTGATGTTCCAGCACTGCTGGAGCTTTGGAGAATGCAGAGTACCCCTTCATTGCGATCGCTCCCGGGTCCGCTCTGGCTCGGTGTGGTAGCACTTGAGAGAGTCCTATCTATGGGTCAAATAGAACTAAACTGCGTAGTTATACTAAACTGAGTTCCTTGAAATAGAACTGTTTTTGTATGCTAGACTGATTTGTTCTATATAAACCTGCTTAACTAAACTGAATAGCTTGAAGTAGAAATGTTTTTGACGATTAAACTGTACTCATGCTAAACTGAATTGTTTGAATTATAACTGTTTATTTGTATAAAATGGATTTGCCATTAAATAACCTACAAAGGTTGATACGCCATAAATCCAAACAAACAAAGAGACTGAATTATTGGTATTATTTGGTAGGTATATGTTTAGCATAGAAAAGGTGTATTTCAAATTAGCCGCGACTGATTCGTCTGTTTATTTGTTTATTTAAATGTTTATATGTTACCCCAAATCTGTCGATCCTATTTCAAAGTACATCATTCAGTTTGATGTTAAATCTATTTGGGGTCAATGTTTGGAGAAGTTTTACTATATATATTCGTATGTTTCTACCATAATCCTGATATTGACTAATGTATTTTTCCGATTCATTCTATGATGGTGAACCTTGCACACTTGTTAAAATCGTGGAAATTTGAGAAGAATTGCTATTGATTTGGTGTAGATTAATTCAGTTTGATGCATCCTCCTTTTTTCCCAAGAAGGGTGACCACTAGATAGCCAAGGACTACCGAGGTACGCAACTGCATAGAACCTAAAATTGAGAAACTACTTAGGAAGAACCAAAATGGCTTTCGGAGAAATCGATCCATGGCATCACAAATTTTGCCTATCCACTGAATTCTAGGTGTTCGTACAAAAAAACTGAGAGCAACACTATTATTCGTCGACTTCTTCAAGGCCTTTGACTCCATACACAGAGAGAAGATGGAGCAAATACACCTCGCCTACGACCTCCACAAAGAAACCGTCCCAGTTATAATGATGCTATATAAAAACACGGAAGTAAAAGTCCGCTCGCCGAATGAAGAAACAGACTACTTCGACATTGTAGCAGGTGTGCAGCAAGAAGATTCATAAGCCCCATACCTGTTTTTTACCTGCATTGACTACGTGCTTAGAACGTCTACAGATTCAAAGAAATAAAACGGTTTTAAGCTGGCAAAGGAAAGAAGCAGAAGATACCCCGCACAAACTGTTACGAACTCGGACTATGCTGATGACAAAGCAGAATCCCAGCTACATTGTCTGGAACGTGCAGCAGGTGGCATAGGCCTCCATGCGAACGCAGACAAAACAGAATACATGGGATTTAATCAAAGGGGTGACATCTCCAGACTAAATGGTAGTTTTCTGAAACTAGTAGACAAGTTCACCTACCTTGGAAGCAGTGTCTCATCAACCGAGAATGATATCAACACGTGACTAGCAAAGGCATGGGCAGCAATCGATAGACAATCGGTCATATGGAATGCACCACATGGACGCTAACTAAACGTATGGAGAAAAAGCTTGACGGCAATTACACAAGAAAGCTGTGAGAATATTGAACAATTCCTGGAGGCAGCATCCTACAAAACAGCAGCTGTACGGTTACCTACCATCCATCACGAAAACTATCCAAGTAAGACAAATCAGACATGCAGGACACTGCTGGAGAAGTAAGGACCTGCTCATAGGCGATGTACTCCTGTGCACCCCTTCACATGGACGAGCAAAGGTGGGTCGACCAGGAAGAACCTATATACAACAGCTCTGTGCCGATTCAGGATATTGCCTTGAAAACCTTCCAGGAGCGATAGACGATAGAGACGGGTGGCGAGAGAGGGTCTGGGAGATCCGTTCTAGCAGCGCGACATGATGACGAGGATGATGATGAGCTGTTTATCGTAATTTTGTCTAAAGTAAAACGGCCAATCTGATTTTCCATTGTATTGTTTTTGGCTGCGCATACAGTTCTTTAAATAAATTACATACATACATATATACATACATACATAGTTTGAGTTATTTTCTTAATGGTATATCAACCTTCGTAGGTCATTAAATGCCTAAGCAGTCCTTATTGAACAGCAGTGATACTATTTAACCCATACCAGTGGAAATAAGGAGTTTCATACACGAGTATTTGTCCAAAAGCGAACGTAATATCGCGACTAGAGTTAGAACCCTCTTACTTCGAGACCGCAGTCCAGAAGTTTAGCCATTATACATATTAACATGTTTAACTACCAAAGGTTTTTATATCTAAAGGTTACGGAATCGTGTTAATTAAACATTTATATATTTTGTGCAGTTGTTTCTTTATTTTATTTATTTATTTATTTTTTTTTTTGTGTACAGTGATATGATATCAAGCATTCTATCTAATACAAATGATTTTCCCACAGTTGTATGATTTCAAGTAATTATTTCAATTTAATAATAAGCATTTGCTTGCACACAGTCATGTGGCTTCAAGTAAGTGAGTAATAATAATAATCTTTAATAAACAACTATAACTTCAAGTAACTATCCTTAATACAAATAATTTACAGTCATATAATGTCAAGTATTTCTATCCAATATTAAATTTTTTAAACTGATCCATTTGACCTATACATTGTTAGTGTTATCTGTGTCAAGTATTCTGGTCCTGTGGGCAATAGTTAGTTTTTTTGTACATGAAACGAATCCCTTTAAGGAATTTCTCTTAAATAACTTCCTTGCAGTGCAAAATTTGTGGAAATGTTTATCCACCAATTTAAAGAAGATAGCAGTCACGTTAGATTTGACATTTGTACAATCAAAATTCAGTTTTCCTTCTTTTAGATAGGTTGTCACAGCAAGGTTAAAGAGCTCAGTCTGCCCAACTATTTATCCATAGCTACAAGGAAAATAGTTGGATTCCAGAATCCTTTCATTTGTCCGATAGAGTAGATTAAATCAGACGATAAGTCTCCTTCGATTCAATTTATTTTTAGTTTTCGTTTTATTGTATGATAAATCATTATTTAATCCGGAATTTCTAAGAGTATCTTCATAATCGCGAATGGCATTATTAAATATTGTTTTATTGATTTGAATTAGTAGAGAGATTGCTAAAAACAGACTTAAACTGTTGCCAAACAGGTGGAAGACTGTTGGAATTTACGTTTAATAAATAAGGTGAATTTTGCCTCAGGAAAAACTGTTTACAATGGCACCTTTTTCAATGAAGTCAATAGTAATGGTTTCTTTCATATAACAGAAGCATCACCTTTTCTGAATGCTGAGCATAGAACTGTTTCTTTATCTGAGAGTTTATGTGTGTTCACTTCGTGGACTGTCTTTAACACTCAAGTCTTACTAGCAAAACCCGTGTTTAGCCGATTTGCAAAGATTTTTTTTAATAAAACATGCTTCTCTGTAAACATCAGTTCTGTAAAGTTCACATGGTTTGCATTTCTCAACCACCAAAAACTTGATGACAGATCTCTGTTTAAACCAGGAGAAATCTGATCGATTTGAATAGCATAAAAAGAAATATTTTTGTGAGATTAAAACAATTTATGCTATGAACTAATTCGAAACAATGAATTCATGAATAAAATTCTGTAAAAAACATTATTTCACTCTTTCGAAAAATTCCCTGATCTATTGAATGGCCCTCGTTTAAACAGGAATATTGATATCCTTTTTAAAAAGGTCAATAAATTTCATCGGGAAGGTTGAAATCAACGTCAGTTAGTATCGGAAATTACATCAATATTTCAAGTAGAGGAACTACGTGGATGCTAACAAAACGAATGAAGAATTGCACAAGAACATTACGTGTGGTTTAGAACAATTAGCACCAAACAAAACAGCAACTGTTCGGTCACCCACCTCCCATCTCAAAAACCATTAAAGTGAGATGAACAAGACATGCGGTACACTGCTGGATAAACAAAAGAGGATTCCGAAGCAAGGATTTTCTTGGGACCCCTTCACATGGACGGCGCCAGGGTTGACCGAGCAGCAAAAACATGTTTACATCACCACTGTGTGGATACTGATTGAGGTAGTTTGGAGGACCTACCAGGACTGATGGAAGATTATGAGAAGATAGATAGATAGAGAGAGAGAGAGAGAGAGAGAGAGAGAGAGAGAGAGAGAGAGAGAGAGAGAGAGAGTGGGATCCGGGGTGTCAGCATGACACGATTATCTATCTATCTATCTATCTATCTATCTAAGGTATATATATATATATATATATGCTTTATTTTTGTCGATTTTAATCGTTAAATATTGAAAACGTGAGCCCCATTTTACTTGTTTTATCCAGGTGTTTTCAGAGTAATATATACATATATATATATATATATATATATATATGTTTTACGAGAAATTTATATATATATATATATATATATATAGCATTATTCGGTCCAGTTAAACCTGAGTTGGGAGTAATTCCATCAGAACAAAAAAAAAAAACATTCAATAGTGAACATTTAAATTTTCCTGGTAAAGAGCTTAATGTAACTGACATTACAGAGCAATAATTTCTTTAAGAAAAAACCCATAACAGGATTGAAATAGATTTATAATCCTAATGTGACCAGTTTTTATTTTTTCTTAAAGAAAGTATATATATATATATATATATATATATATGTGTGTGTGTGTGTGTGTGTGTGTGTGTGTATGTGTGTGTGTGTGTGTGTGTGTGTGTGTTTGTTTGTTTGTTTGTTTGTGCGTGTGTGTGATGGTTTCTTTATTTCAATGGCATATCAACTTTCGTGGTAATTTAATATCAAAGCAATCCTTGTGGAAGAACAGTTGTGGTAGTACTTGAACTATAGCTCTGAGGGATAAGTGATGTCCAACCTTTTCAAAAAGAATTTGTCCGAAAAAGAATGCAAAAGCGTGACTTGTGTTAGAACATGCTTACTTCAAGGCCAGTGTGTGTGTGTGTGTGTGTGTGTGTGTGTGTGTGTGTGTGTGTGTGTGTAGGTGGGTAAAGTTAAATTGTATTCATATCAGTGACGCGTGTTCCTAAGAAGCAAGGTACGCATTTCTTAGCCGATAAAAATTTATTTAGTACAAAATTAAACATATCTTTATTTATTAGGAATAAAGTTTGTTTGGTTTTATTTTCATTTGGTTTTATGACATACCAACCATTGTTATTTAATTCCAAATATATGTTTATACGTATAAACAGTTCAATTTGACGCACTTCCGTTGAACATAAGTACACTATTTAGTTCTATTTGTCACATAGGACCCTATCAGGTGCTACCCCTCCGGGCCAGACTGAACCTGGGAGCGATGACAATAAAGGGGTTCTCTGCATTCCCCAAAGCTCCAACATTTCTGG
>OY757907.1:53809866-53817366 GCA_963585895.1 Sepioteuthis lessoniana
GTAATCTATAAGTTTTTCCTTTCCTCATCCAATCCAGTTAGGAGTAAATTAGTAGGATAATATTAGGTGTCTAGATTTCGGAAGCACACCAATCTAGGAGAACGTAGATTCTGAATGCAAACCAGAAGCTGAAATTCTTAAGACAAGCTGATATTGTCTACAATCTTGTTTTGGTAACTCCAGTTAAGATAACTAACCGACTTAACCATAGCCCACTATGTAGGCAAGGCTAAGAATACGCTGTTCAAACTACAAAGGGGTTCCCCCATCACAAAAAATCGGAGTACTGGGTATGACAATGAGCTGATCTGTTTGTGGGGGTCCAGTTCTGAAGAGCTGAAAAGTATGAGGTAACCCTTCATTATTATTACTCCCATGCTCACTGTGGACCGGAGAGGTAGAGTCTGTTAGGGTCTAATCCGTGCTCAAATAGATCTGTTAAAAATATTCGTTTTCGAAAGGACCGTGTGCCAAATTTTTTTCATACATCAATGTAAATATGAACCTAAAATGGATGCGATTCTTTTGCCTCTTGGCATAAAAATAACCCAACACGGATTGACATACCTTTAAAATCATCCAACCTCAGTGTAATGAATAAGAGAAACTTGCAGCATTATCAACTTCCAAATTTCCATATAATAATGACGAGACCAGCACTAACATCCATGAAGATACCCATGATCTAACAGATGCTTCCTCCTCTCTCTCTCTCTCTCTCTCTCTCTCTCTCTCTCTCTCTCTCTCTCTCTCTCTGTGTGTGTGTGTGTGTGTACATATATTGGTAGAAGACAAAGGTTTAAATGATTGATAAAAACTCGGATGTACAAACTAATTAGATTGTTTTCTTTAAAATGAGAGAAAAGTTTCCTGAAAAACAAATCACAAAATATTTTCTAATGAATAAAGATAATATTAGTTAGGGTGTAACTATTTTAAGGGAGAAAGTGAAGATTATTGCGTAAAATATAGAAGTTTTTCTTAAACTAATCTAATGGATATATTTTGTTTATATAACATTTCTGGATGTAAGTGTGTTACTGTGGGAGAGAAAATGTATTTATACTTTAAACGAACATATTGTCGCGGCTGTTTTTTTTCATTCGCAAGCTTAGGCTGTAATATTAATATTAATAAACATAGGTCAATAAAAGCTGTAATAGCAGAGAAAATATGTAAACAATAATGTATTTGTTCAATTTAAGAAAAATTAAACGATAGTGAAATTAAATGTATTTTTGAAAGAATAGAATGTTAAATTTTCACTCAAAAAATATTAGCCAGAAGGTAATTCAGTAAGAATAGAATAATTCCATACGTACAAAAGAAATAAATGAAAGCAGTAAAGCTGCAGTTGTCGCCGTAATACCTCCTGAAATATGCAAAGACAAAGACATACTTCTTCGATTATGCAATATTGTATATAAAAAAAGAACACTATAGAGAACCGGGCGAAAGGCTGCACCCTTCCCTTCCCCAAGAAAGGCGATCTCGGGATCGCTGCAGGTTTAGCTGCAAAGAGTTATAATACTCTGCTTCCCAATTATATTGGATCTGAAACCGAGAAAATTCTTCGGAAAAATCAAAAAGGTTTTCAGAGAAATTGATCTACAACTCGACAAATACTGACAATCCGTCAAAGGAGTACATGCCGAAAATCTCGAGGTAACACAATAGTTCATAGATTTCTCCAAGGCTTTTGATTCCATTCACAAAAAAAAGGATATAAGGATGTTTTACAAAAACACGGAAAAGCAATGATTTGCTAATTCGATGTTGGAGTCGTACAAGTGGATGCATTAGCGCCATGTGTGTTTAAAATCTGTCTAGATTATGTACTACAAGGTGTTCGTGGTGTAATGGTCATCGTCGTAGGAAATGAACACGGCGACACGAGTTCAAATCCTGGACCAGGCTAATTGCATTTCACGTAGCACTTGGGAAAGGTATGAATCCAATTATTCTCCCTCCAGCTATGGGTAAATAGTAGGACAGACTGGGTTCTTCAGCCTTGGTGAGGCAACTAATCTAGGAGAAGGAAAACTCTGAATTCAAACCTGTTAAACTCCGCTTAAAAATTGACCTTGTGTCATATCCTGCTCGAGCGGAGGGGTTAGTAAATATGGATTATGTACTACGGATGTCTATAAATCTAATAAAAGAAAATAGTTGCGCATTTAAAAAAAAAAGTCAAAAAGCAGGCAATATCGGGCAAAAAGTAAACGCAGACTTCATAGATGACCTAGCGCTTCAAGCAAATTCACCGTCTTATGCTGAATCCTGCTGAACAGCCTGTGTCAGGCAGCTGGAAGCATTAACCTCTACATGAACACATAAAACATACTACATAAGTATCAAACAAGATTAAACCCGCCTTAGTGAAAGTGGCAAGTCTCTGAATTAAGAAGACTAGTTCTCATATCTCGGTAGATTGATTTCTTGGTTTCTTTGTTTAATGGCATATCAACATTCGCGGTTTATTTGATGCCAAAGTTATCTAATTCCGATGTCAGTTTTTTCAATCAGTTATATATGTCATGGTGTGGAAAGTGTCTCGACAGATTGATCTCTCAAAGAAGTTGTCACTTGATCACATTGGTAGAAGAATGAACACACTGGCATTTAAAAAAGGGAACTTCTAAAACGGATTTGGTGATAAAAACGGATCACCTAATCACGGTCAGACATATCAGACCTTATAATAATCAACAAAAAAAGTGAGAACTTGCAGAATTGTAGACTTTGCTCTCCTGACTGACCACGGAGTAAAATTGAAAGAAAGCGAAAAGAGTGATAAGTACCTCGACCTTGATAGAGAATTGAAAAAACTGTAGAACTTGAAAGTGATGATTATACCAATTGTGACTGGTGCTCTTGGTACAGTCACCAAAGGATTGGTACAAGGATTGGAGGACTTGGAAATAACGGGACAGGTGGAGACTGTACAAACTACATCATTGTTGAGATCGGCCAGAATACTTAGAAGAGTCCTGGAGATTTGAGGAGACTTACAGTCACTCAAACTCCAGTGGAAAACCACCAGCTAACGCAGATGTGAAAAATTCTCAAGGATAAAAATAATGCTTTAATAACTATTATTTTGCCAATAATCTGTACAGAGCTATTAAAGTAAAATTTGCGACCTTAGTTGAGGGTGACCCGAAGTATCCCTTTTCAATAGCTACTACACTGAGGTGAATGGGAGGGTGCAACTCCATTCCCTGGATTGCTCCGCTTTATCCATAATCCTTACCTTGTAATGTTGAGTGTTAAGCAAGGCGGCGTCAAGTACCATTTATTGAGTCTTTGGTATGACTCGACCTGGAATTGAACCCCTGTCTTCTGGACCATTGGCAAACATTCTACTCATAAGGCCAATAAGTTATATTCTTAGCTAAAACTTGTAAATTGCACAGTTATATGGTGTCAAGTATTCCTTTCTAATACAAATAATTTTCAAACAGATATATTTCAACGAGAGATAGAACAACACCAGGTACAGTACTACCATTCAAAGTCAGAATAATGAAAACGAACCGGTGACTCTACACGCCCAAGTGATCCAAAACTGGAGTCTCACAACTAGGACACTCCTTTTAAGGGGAGCCTAACCCCCAGACAGAACGATGCTGTTACTGTATTTTAGGCTCTGCCGACAGGAGGATGCAAGTTCCTTCTATTCCTCTAACTTTATGCAGCCCAGTCAGCTGGATTGTAGTATACATCGACTGCATCTCTGCAGAGGGGTAAGAACCCCTCTGCAGAGATGCAGGTCCACTCTGACCCCATAGGTCAAATAGAACTGCTTGACATGTAAGCTGAGTGCAAACAAAAAAAAATCGTACTAAATGTGATTGTTTTTAAACATAATTTTTGATCATTTAACAGTGTAAACAAATGACTGATGTTTAATTCAATCGTTAGTGATGCATAGTAATAATTGGAACCATTTAATTTTTCTGACTAAAGTTTACAAATCATATATCTCAAATATTTATGTATAAACTGGATTTGACATTACAAGGCTTGATCTACAAGGGTTGATATGCCGTAAAAACCAAACTAAACCAACCATCTAATTTTATATCGAATACCTTCCTTAAGAAAGTAAATTCTTACAATCTTTTCATAAAACGTAAAATTTCCTTAAAAGTAAAGTTACCAGGATTTCATGATTCCTCATCATCTTTATGTCACGCTGCTAACATGGATTTCCCTGACACACACACACATTCACACACACACACATACACACACACACATACACACACACACATACACTCTCTCTCTCTCTCTCTCTCTCTCTCTCTCTCTCTCTCTCTCTCTCTCATCTCTATCGTCTATCACATTCGGCAGGTCCAATAGACAACATCCTATGTCCGTACTGAGCAGTTGTAGATAAGTTCTAGCGGGTCGTCTAACACCTGCTCGTCCATGTGATAAGGTCCAAAGGAGAACGTCGCTTATAAGTTCGTCCGTATTCCTCTAGCAGTGTCCCGCATATCTTGTCCGTCTGATTTGGATTTTTTTTTAAGATGGGAGTTTGGTGGCTATACAGTAGGTGTTTTGTGGCATGTTGCTTCCACGGTTTTTTCAATATAGCTCGTAGCATTCTTGCGCAATTGCCGTCAAGTATTTTCTCTATACGCTTAGTCAGCGTCTATGTGGTGCATCCATATAGTAGTATAGAAAAAAAAACTGTGTTTTATTTTATCGAATAGGTCTGTCTTCCATATGGTCGATAACCGATCAATAGCTCACCTGGACTTCGCTAGTCTCGTATTGATGTCATCTAGACAAGACGCTACTTCTGAGGTAGGTGAATTTGTCCATAAATTTCAGGGAACAACCTTTTAGTGTGGAGATATGTCGTCGAATATTATATAATTGAAACGGATGTTTTAAAGAATTATTACCAGACACCACAGTTTTGAAACTCTGCAATCAAAAATACAATTGCAACTAAAATTAAAACTGGTGTACTTATTTTTGAACTGTTACATATCTATATTTATGATTCTGGAATTCAAAGAAGGAGAATACGCCCAGCTTATTCGCTGGAAAACAATAAAGCTCCCTCACCCGCCGCAAATCAGTTTTTAAAGAGTTAAAACTAAAACACACTTCTGCTCTTGACCGTAGCAGGAATGTAACAACTCAAACTCAAAACGAAAACTCCCACCTCTTATTTCCTTAGAAATAACCCCAAAATCCAATTGCACACACACACGCACACACACAGCCACAATCACACACACACACACATATACACTAACTCATTTACACTTACGTACGCACACACACACACACACACACACACACACACACACACACACACACACACACATATATATATAACAGATAGATAGATAGATAGATAGATATCGAGTATATATATATATATATATATATATATATATATATATATATATATGTGTGTGTGTACAGTTCAGTTATAACATAGGTCAGAAATTAACAGTCACTTGGCGGTGCTGAATCTTTACCTACAGTGTCCTAACTTAGATTTATAAGCTGTATCAACTATATTGAGCATGGTTTATTTCAATTATATATATATATATATATATATATATATATATATATATATATATATAAGGTGTACTTATTTTGGGATTGCTACATGTCACTTATGGTTAATATATATGATTATTTATTGCTAAAGAGTTCCAAGCCAGTGGTTTTGATTGTATAAGGTTCTCCAGAAATATATCAAAATCCTACCATCTTTGTTAAAGAAGATAATTAACGTTTTATGGTATATATATATATATATATATATATATATATATATATATATATATATATATATATATATATATATATGTGTGTGTGTGTGTGTGTGTGTGTGTGTGTGTGTGTGTGTGTGTGTGTGTGTGCGTGTGTGTGTGTGTGTTTTGCGTGCATGTGGTAGGTTTTCGTGGTGAATACATATGGAGAGTTATTCAGAGGAAAACGTGAATAAATTTGTGTGTAAAATATTTTTGATAATATAAATACAGATATATATATATTTGAATGTATACACCCACACACAAATATATATATATATATATATATATATATATATATATATATATATATGTGTGTGTGTGTGTGTGTGTGTGTGGTGAGAGAGGGGGTTGGTGTCGAGGCATAAGTGACTAAGAAGCAGAGTGACACATATATCAGTAGGTGCATTTTGATGAATAAAACAATTTAACTATTATAGAAGCCTACATTGCAAGTCGATGGAGGGAGAGGGGAGGATATAAACGTCTGCATTCTCAGCGCACACAAAATGTCTTTATCCCCTATAAAACAGAACCTCTATTAATTCAGCATTTGCTTAAAAGTGAAAGAGACGTATGAAGAAGAAAAAAAAATTATTAAGCGAAATTAATGCTTCAACATTTTAGATGCAATGAATGAAGAATGCGAATAAGATATTTCTACACGTGCGAATTTAGATGATAAAATGTTAAACGTCTCCTTTTTCCAATACGACGAAATCCATTGTCGACTTTTCTAATGCAACGTTTTGATGGAATTGAAATTTCAATTTCTTTGGTTTGTTCATAATTGTCAGCTTCAATTGCTTTTATGTATTCAAGTATTTATATATTGTATTTCTAACTTGCATTAAGTATTTTAGATATTATATTCCTATATGATTTTATTTTTTATCTATTTATTCATTTTTTGTGGGTGGGTGTGTGAATTACTGCAGAATAGCAAGGACCACTTACGTAGGAGTCCCTGATTCCGTATATATGGATATAATTGTGACTATAGATGTTTATGTAAATATATCTAGACACATATGTCGATAGAAAGTTAAGTCGGGTACATAAAAGAATATGCATGAGATATTTTTCTTTTATTCAAGCATAAAGAAAGCTTTAAAATATGAGACTAGGAAAAAAAATCATGCAAAAGTAGCAGAGAGAGAACAAGTTGTGGAAGAAAAAAATAATGAAGGATATGCAAGTTGTCCGCAAGCCTAAGAATACTTTGACTCAATTCCCTGCAGTGGGGTAAGAATCCCAACACAAAAAAGAGTGTCCTAGGTATGACGTACATATGCATATTGTCGTACGGCCCCAGTTCTTGAGATCTGTGAAGTGTTGAGTACCTTTCCATTGTCATTATTCTCAGGTACACTCTGACCCGGAGTGGTAGCATCTATAATGTTCCCATGTATGGTTTAAATAAATCTGTTTAAAATTATTCGTTTCCAATAAAACCGGGAGCGAAAACAATTCTTCAGAAACAACTACACAAATATGTAAATATAAACGTACAATGAACGCGATTCGTTAACCTAAAAACCATAAAATAATCCTCAACAAGTTGAGCAACCGTTAAAATCAATCAACCTAAGCTAATCAAATTTCCCATTGTCTGGCAGAGATCTGAAAAACATTGCTTCCAAAAATCTCGGTAGGCCAATGGGAAATGTGAGGAGACAAAACAAATGAAAATAAAACATAAGCTCTCTCT
>OY757907.1:53822366-53827366 GCA_963585895.1 Sepioteuthis lessoniana
AAAACAAGGAAGCAACGTATCGAAATGCTACCGAACGATCACAATGTGCTACTAGCCAAGAACGCATCATAATCTACGTTTCTTTCTTCGTTTCTTTTGTGTTTACATATTTTACGTCGCATTGTCTCGTAAGGAAGGTTGGGATACGCGGAAGTGAAGATTCCATAGTTTTGTTCTTTCCTGTCATATTTGGTGCTATTTCCTTCTATTTTTTTTTTTTTTTGAAAAAAAAAAGAGAAATAATTCTAATGACTTTAGGTCAAATGTTATGAATATTAATATGGATTTTTACACCTCCAAGCAGCCTTCGCACAAGCAAATGTTAAAGTTCTTCTTCTTCTTCTTCTTCTTCTTCTTCTTCTTCTTCTTCTTCTTCTTCTTCTTCTTCTTCTTCTGTCGTCTTTTACCAACTTTATCTCTCGTTCACTCACTCTCACTAGCTCATTCTCAGTCACTCTTTTATTTCCACAACACAATCAGCAATTCAACAAATCATTAAACGTCTCTCTCTCTCTCTCTCTCTCTCTCTCTCTCTCTCTCCCTTTCTTTCTGGTTCATCCATTCATGAATTGACAATATGCTGTAGACTTTAATTTTTCTCCCCCAAAATGTTCAATAGGCAATATGTCTCTATCGAAACTGGTTATTCGTATATTTATCTATTTATTTTGTCCGTCAATCTGATTTTTATGTAAGTTATACGAAAATTAATTATAGATTATGTTATGTTTTTCTCATAGCAGCGGTCTTCTTTATCATAATTTTCCTGAATTCTAATATGTATTAAAAGTTTAAACACGCGTGTGCAAATATTCCCCAATGGCCCGGGAGACATGGGTTCAATCCCAGGTCGAATCATACCAAAGACTCAAAAAATGGTACTTGATGCTACCTTGCTTAATAATCAGCATTATAAGGTGAGTATCAAGTGTAAAGTGGAGCAATCCAGGAAAAGGAATTGAGCTCTCAACACCTTGATGTAGTAGCTATCGAAAAGGGAGTCTTTTGGTAACCCTCGACTACGGTCGCCAACTTTACTTTATATAAGGGGTATAATGTGTATGAGACTAAACTACACCTGATTGTGAGTATCCATTTATCATTAATCCCAGGTCCACTCTGACCCAGATTTAGGGACCTGAGTGTAGGTCAAATAGATGTTTTTAAAAGTTAGCTGTATTCGATAGGACCATAGACAAAAAGAATCTTCCGAAACAATTGTGCAAGAAATGTAAATTTGAAATTTTATATATATATATATATATATATATATATATATATATATATATATATATTATTTCTCATGTGCTGGCCTGTCAGATGGGGCAGTAGAATACACCGATTGCATCTCTGCAAAGGGGTAAGAACCTCCAACAAGTGTCCTGTTCATGGGACTAAACAACCTAATGGTGAGATTCTAGTAATGCTGGAGCTTTGGAGAATGCGGAGCACCGCTTCAATGCCATCGCTCTAAGGCCCACTCTGGCCCGGAGTGGTAGCACCAGATAGGGTCCTATCTATGGGTCAAATAGAACAAAACAGCTAAACTGAATTACTTGAAATAGAACAGTTTTTGATATTGAAAGTGTACTCATGTTAAACTGAATTGTTTGAAATAGAACTGATTATTTGTATAAAAATGGATTAGGCATTAAATAACCTACAAAGATTGATATGCCGTAAAACCCAAGAAACCACCCAACAATTTCTCATGTGTATATTGAGGATATGCATATGTCGTTTTGCATTCTGTATGAGTATAAACGCATTTACATTACGATAAGATCGATGAGTATCTAGACACTGAATTGTGATAGATATATAGATAAATAAATATGAACAAATTGACATAGATAGATAGATAGATAGAAGAAAAGCGCCAAAGTCGTCTCTTCTAAAATGAAGCCAACAAATGGAATTAATTAATTCAATAACGATATATGATTCAACATACAATGCATAGGAACAGATCCAATGCCTGTTGGTAAATTTTTTGTCGGATTCCGACAGCCCAATGTACAAAATTCGATGATACCGTCATTCCATGATATTCATAGATTCCTACAAGCATACCGCCTTTGTCTAAACGATGACGGAGCAACGGAGCAGGAATCCGGTTATTACAAGTGAGGTCTCGGGGAGCAGTCAAAGATAAGGGGATGATATCCATGTTAGATATTGACCGATAAATATAAGACTCATTGGCTGGCAGAAATTTAGGTAAATATGAAGTGGGTATTAGAACCCCACATATCTATCAATCAATCTATCTATCTCTATGTGTGTAGATATACAGCTTCACGCACATATTCGTAAATCTCACTGTATATATATATATATATATATATATATATATATATATATATATATATACATATATATATATATATTCTAGAGCAATATTTAGATTCTGTACCTACAATAAGATCCCAAATATATATATACACACACGTGTGTGTGTGTGTGTGTGTGTGTGTGTGTGTGTGTGTGTGTGTGTGTGTGTGTGTGTGTGTGTGTTTACCGCAGATCAGGTATAAACCTCAAAAAATTATAAACAGTTGAAGTCTGTTAATTTAAGTTTTCCGCGGTGATAATCGAGAGATACGAACGAGTAGATTATATCAATATATACCATTATATAAATACCATTATTATGTATTCGAAGCAATGCATATACGTTGAAGTGAATTGAAAAATTTAGTGAAGGTATATAAGATCTTCAGGACTTCACGTAAAACATAACATTTCCTAAACAAAAAAAGGTAGAATGCAACCTCCAATCAATATTGTCTAATATTCACGATAACCTATGCCGTATACACTCACAGACATACACTTGCCAAGTCAGCTGGGGCTGTAGAATTCACCGACTGCAACTCTGCAGAGGGGTAAGACCCCCTCCCCAACGAGTGTCCTGATATGACACTAAATAATCTGATGTTGGAGCTTTAGGGAATGCGGAGCACCCCTTCATTGCCATTGCTCCCAGATCCACTCTGGCCCGGAATAGTAGCACCTGATAGAGCCCTATCTATGGGTTAAATAGAACTAACTGTATACTTATGTTAAACTGAATTGTTTGAATTAGAATTGTTTAACTAAACTGCATAGTTTGAAATAAAAACGTTTTTGACAATTGAACTGTACTTATATTTAAACTGCGTGCTTATGTGAAACAGAATTGCTTGAAATGGAACTGTTTTTGACAGTGAAACTGTACTTACACAAAACTGAATTGTTTAATATAGAACTATATTTGACATGTAACTATATGTTAACAAAATCTGTACTTATACTAATCTGAATTAAAACTATTTGAATAAACTGAATAACTTGAAATAGAAATGTTTTTGACATATAAACTGTGCACTCATGCTAAACTTAATTTTTTAAAATAGATCTAACAATTTGAATAAAAATGGATTTGGCGTTAAATATCCTACAAAGGTTGATATGCCATAAAACCCAACCAACCAACAGATATACACAGACTCAAACATATATCAGCCCAGTCGTCTGGGGCTTTAAAATACACCGACTGCATCTCTGCAGTGGGGTAAGAACCCCTCAACGAGTGTCTTGTTTATGACACTAAACAATCAGATGGTGAGACTCCAGTAATACTGGAGCTTTGGAGTATGCAGAGTACCAATTTATTGCCATCGCCCTCTGGTCCACTCTGACCCGAAGTGGTAGCACCAGATAGTGTCCTATCTATGAGCCAAATAGAACTAAACTGTGTGCTTTGACTAAACTGAATTGTTTAAAATAGAACTTTTTTGACATTGAAACTGCGTACTTGTGCTAAACTGAATTGTTTGTAAATAAAACTGTTTTTAGATTTGATTGTGTGCAAACAAAAAACTGCACTTATGCTAAACTAAATTGTTTGAAATAGAACTTTTTATATGTATAAAAATAGATCTGTCATTAAATGACCTACAATGATTCATATGCCATAAAACCAAACCAATCAAACATATATATATATATATATATATATATATATATATATATATATATATATATATATATATATATATAATATTCATAGCTGCACACAAGCCGTTCCTCCCAACTGTACGCAGAAAAGAACAACCTGATTCAAAAAAGCTTGCTCCGTGACGAATATGACTGGGTTGGTTTAACAAAATATGATAAAAGGGAATTTAAAATTTAATTCCGGCGGCTTGTCAGGCGGGTTAATAGTATCAGTAGCTACAATGTAAAGGTAGGAGTCAAAAATGCCCATTTCAAGGGAATAAAAATAATTTTTAAGAAGTTTCAAATTCTGTTAGGGAAGTAGCAGTATTATTAATATAAAATATAATTACACACAAGCTAGTACCCGCAACATGTTAAGCGGAAGAACTCGTTATGAAAAGAATTTTCCTGAAAGTGTTCAACTGCATTGATATATATATATATATATATATATTTGTGTGTGTGTGTGTGTGTGTGTGTGTGAGAGAGAGAGAGAGACAGACAGACAGACAGAGTGTGTGTGTGTGCTGTAAGAGTTGATATATATATATATGTATACATATGTATATATATACATGTGCATGAAAATAGTAGCTATATATATATATATATATATATATATATATATATATATATATACTTTAAGAAAAACAACAAAACCGGTCACATAGGATTATAAATTTATTTCCATCCTGTTACGCATTTTGAAATTTCCAAAAACATGAAAAAAATTAACTGGAATTCTTCAGATCGTTTAGATAAAAAAAAATAGAATAGACACAGAAAAGTGGGAGGGGATAGAAGAGGGGTTGGCGGATCGTAGTTGAAGATGATTAGAAGGCTTCCTTTTCAATAGCTACTACTCCAATGTGTAGGGTAGATTACTACTCCTTTTCCTGAATTTCTCTACTTAGATTTCATCCTTACCTTATAATACTGAATATAAAGCAAGGAGGCATCAAGTACCATTTTTTGTGTCTTTGGTATGATTAGACTTGGGATTAATCCCCGATCTT